>JAFIRS010001475.1:0-352530 GCA_018342105.1 Gonioctena quinquepunctata | reverse complement strand
GTACTACAAAATCTCCATCCTGCTCAAGTATATCATCTGAGGATATTGGCTGAAAATCGTCTGGGAACGAGTGATCCAAGTCAAACCGTTCAAGTCAACACGCTTGAAGAAGGTCAGAAAATAAACGAGTTTTTCTCTGAATCCAATCGGTGAAATATTAGATTTAAATAATTCAACTTTCTATTAGAGGTTTGAAAAAATCAGTAGCTACTCGTGGAACTATAGAGAAAGTAATTCGATTTTTATAGCATTGAAGGAACTAAATTGCGCCTCACATCCTTTTTAACCGACAAAACCAAAAAGAAGGAGGTTATCTAGTCGACGCGTACCTATATTTTATTTTTATGTATGACCACGTATAACTTTTTACTGAGACGTCCGATTCCGATAATTCTTCCTTCAATGGATAGGCTGTACTTTGGGGTTGGCCCCATTTGGATTCGAAGTAAATCCCCCCCAAGGGTAGCAAAAGGGATATTGATCCTCACCCTCTAACTCGTCCTTTAAACCCGTTTCTATCAGGCATAACTTTTTGGGTTCTTCATTTGGATGATTCTTTTTTTAGAGGGGGTAATCATAGTTGATTTTGCGAAATCATCCACCCTAATTGTATAAAAATGGGGGATAATTGATTTCGCTTGTAAACTTCCAACATATGGGGTGACTAAAAGACCCCTATTGTCATTATTTTTGTTTCTACATTCGTCCAATTTTATATTCTATAAGAGTATGGAATGATATACAAAGTAATGAAATAAACTAACCAGAACAACAAAAATAATTTATATTAAAAAAATATAAAAATAATAATCATATTATTCAACGGTAATAGTTGAAATAAGGTTTAAGTATTTTATCGAAATACAAGTAGGTAGTAATTAGTAGATTTCAGCACCAAAAAATTGAATAATAAAAATTTTTTAACAAAAAATTAAACCGACGAAATACGGAATTGAAAAATAAAAAATAAAATAAACCTTCTTAGTCTCAATAACTAAGCTCCTAAACTAATGTAAGTAACTAATTTTGAGTCGGCGCCAAACGAGTAATCAACGAAGATCATTGAATTACTCCAAAAACATATTCATTGGGAAGGAATAATCCACCCCTATGGGTAGAAAAATAGGGAATGATTGATTTTTTACTTGTGAGCATTGGCACACATAGGTAGTTGACATTGACATATTGCTATTGTCATTATGTTTGTTCTCCTACATCCGTCACAATAATAAGATTGTGTGAAAGGATGGAATCATATACAAAGTGCTGAAATAAACCAACCAGAACTATCAAAAATAATTTATATTATATAACAATGAATAAATAAAGTAGATAATCATATTTAACTGTTAATAGTTGAAGTAAGGTGGGTAAGCAAGTATTTTGGAAGTAATCAAAAATTCAATAGGTAATAATTAGTAGATCTCAGCCACAAAAAATTGTAAAATAAAAACTTTTTAACAAAAAAACAAACCGACGAAAAACGGAACTGAAAAGCAAAAAATAAAATAAACCTTCTTAGTCTTAATAACTAAGCTCCTAAACTAATGTAAGTAACTAATTTTGAGTCGGCGCCAAACAAACAATCAACGAAGATCATTAAATTTCTTCAAAAAAATTATCAAAATGTCACCGCGCATCTCGATGCCATCATTTTACGCTTTACCGAACTCATTTGCTTGTTGTTTTTCGTGGGTTTAATTTTTTGTTAACAAGTTTTTATATACATTTCATCCATACTTCATTAAGAAATTTTGCTTGATATGGCTTTGAGAGATGAAGTTATATTTTTTCATCGGAAAATTATGTCTGCTCGTTAATTAGGCAACAACTATCCTACATTTCAGTCCCAAATGGTGCTCCAGTGGACATAAGAGCAGAACCCAAGAGTTCCACCGAACTGGTGGTCACTTGGGAACCACCGGCAAAAGAAACCTGGAACGGAAACCTGCTAGGGTACCATGTCGGGTACAAAGAGTATTCCGAAGATTTGAAAGATGCTGCTTCGACCTATGTCTTCAAAAGTGTGGAAGTGCGACCACATTTCGGGGGTGAAGCAACGCTTCAGGGCTTAGCAAAGTTCACCACCTACAGTATTATCGTCCAGGTATGATATAATAGATCAACATCAAAGTTCGAATTTGAACTTCCCTTGACAATTTTTGCATTGAATATCAATTCCAAACGTAGTGATTACAAATAAGTTTACTTGAAATCAACGAGTTTTTTTTCAGGCATATAACAGCAGAGGTTCAGGTCCTGCTAGTGAGCCCGTTACCTCAAGGACGCTGGAAGATTCCCCCACCTTGCCCCCAGAAAATGTTCAGTGTTCTGTTCTCAATGCTCAAAGTTTACACATATCATGGGAACCCCCACTCGTTGAGGGCCAAAATGGAATTATCCAGGGGTACAAAGTCACTTATCATTCTGTCGGTGAATGGTTCGGTAAGTGGTACAGAATGAGTTTCTTCCGACTGTATGTCCAAAATATATAGGAAACAGTTGAACCTGCTGCGAAACGTATCCAACGATAGGAAATTGTGTAAATGGCAAATTCAATTATGAGCAAAGCACTGCTTTTTCAGAGTGGGAAGCAAAATTTTGATTTGTTTTGCCATTGAAGAAACTGTTTTCAATGTCAGAATATTCCTTTCTTGAATATCCCACCGGTTTGACCTGTGTATAAACTTGAACAAGACCACAAATTAATTGATACATTCCAGATTTTTCAGATTTGTATTCTTGATTCATTTGATCCCGATGATTTAGTCAGAAGAACTATGCATATCGTATGAAATATCAATATCTATTTATTGTATGGAATCAGAAGTTTCCTCGGAAACTTGGCCGACATATGTTAATTTATTTTTCTGGTGTTTTTCTAAAAAAATTTGAGACCAAATCGAATAATACGATATCGACCTCAAAACATCCCTATATGGCCAATGATTGGGAGGAAGTACTGTATCTCGCTTATTATATGGAACAAAAAAAAATCACTCGCAACTCTGTACATGTGACAGAGTGAAACTTATTTGGCGATCTAAACCTCGATTTTCAAGTATAGAACGGCAGAGAAGTCTGGAAATTATAACACCATCACATTTTAATCATCCCATAAAAACTCTTGAGCGCTTAGAAAATAAATGAAAGCGGGACCAACATTTTTTGAAACCACAGATATATAAAATAATTGAATTTATTATATGATACAACTATTCATAAGATATCATTAAATTAATCTAAGTAATTTAATTAATCCAAAGATTGGGAAATGAGTAATATTTCTTGTAATATTGCTTGTCCTGAGATATGTGTTTCTTCAAACGAACGGAAACCCTATACAAATGTCCCCCCCTATTTCACCCCTTCAGGGGTTGAATTTTAAAAAACACAGAAATACGTATTCCTTTATTAGTAAAAAAGACCTCAAATACCAATTTGTATCTCCTTAACTCAAGAACTAATGGTACTCCTATCCAAACTTTCAACTACCATTTTAACGCCTTTAGGAATGAATTTCCAAAATGCTTGAAATTTATGTTTCTTCATTTGAAAAGAAGAGCCCAAATAGTTATTTCCATAACTCTAACTCGAAAACTAACGGAACCCCTATACAAATGTTTACCTTCATTTCATCCTTTTAGAAGGTTGAATTCAAGTTAATGTAATGATAGAATATCAAAAAAACCGCAAAGTTATTGCAAAGAACGAAAATCTTCGACCACGAACGGACCATCCCAAATGACATCATAAAAACTCCGATAATCGAATTTAGACGGAAATATTCAGGAAATGCATTAATAAGGGTGACTTGAAATGTCACTATAAACTAAAAGTTACATTTCATTTACATGGGGTTATCAATAAAAAAAAATCATGAAATATCCAGTAGTTATTACAGCATTTGTTATTTCATCGCTACAATTTTTTTCAATATAATAATTTTGTTGAAATTTACAATTTAATTACATTTTCTTTGTGGTAAGCGAAATATTGTTCTTTCTCACACTAATGGGCCAACCAACAAGTTGAACGCCATGTGAGTTGTATCTAACTCAGACTGCATTTGGTCTAAGGGTTACGTGGGTTAACTATAACTCCAACCATGCATTATATTTCACGCTCTGTGAATCAAATACGCTTCACAGTTACCATGTAAAGCCGCGTACTGACTTGGATGTGCATGCGTTGAGTCGAGGCGCATGCATATGCACATTCAAATCTGGACTTGTCATTCGCAACTACTCGGCGCATGTGTAACTTCTCGCGAGTTACCGCGAATGCACATGACCTGAGCCGTTGGCTGTCGGTTTTTGATCCCGCTCGAAGGAAACATATCGTGCGTGTGTGCTCAGTGTGGAGGGTTTTTAGTCTGCAATAGTTTGTCGAGCGAATAGCAATGAAGAGATTTTTGAATAACGGTTTCAAAATGGACAAAATGGAGTAGTCAAACGAAGACTTCTAGCTATTGAATTGATTTGTACGAACAACATTCAGTCGCTTCGATACTCTAAATACATACTGTAAGCTAGTGTATGAGACTCCAGTTACTAAAAAGCGAAGTGTTATTGCTAGTTATTCTTGAAACGAAACAGCATTTCAGAATTTTTTGTCTTTTTTTACAATTTTTGGTCCAATGCTATCAATTGAATATTCGAAATCCTCTGACGACATCCTAACAAAGTTCTGAAACTTTTCAGAATACAACTGCCGTAAAAGTTTAGAGGCCCCCAAACATCTTCGGGTTCTATATATTTCGTGGATCCAGAATCACTTTGGTTTTTTAAATTACTCTTTTTTCAATAAATTTGAAATCACTATACAGAGTGGGATATTGAAAACGAAACAGCGGCTCTGTACGTCGGCAGAACCGAATTGTTAAGCCACGTAAATACAGAGAAATTTTTCTACGATACAAAACAACGTAATATTCTTGATAAACAGTAAAGGTCAATATGGACCACCTGCTAGACTGAAACAGCTGATAATCATACGTTCGTAAAACCATACGTGGTTATCGGGAGACAAATAAAATGCTTTTAAAAATAATTACCAAGAAATATCCCTTGTAGACCGGACGCATAAATCATTCAACTAGAAGCGTAAACAACGATTATTGATTGCTACTGGGTACATTCCCAGCGAGATAAGAAACTCAGTTTTATTTACTACCGAAAAAAAAAACATATCCATATTTCAAACAACCGTCCAAATTCGATAAACATGGGGTCATTAATTCCGCGATAGAGCGACAGCTACCGTAAATATATTATCCAATTATAACATAATTAAGCGAGAACGGGTGACCCTTATCAGTTTTACGATGTCACGGCACATAAACACACTAAGCCCCGCCTAATAAGCTCCCGGTTGAAGATCATATAAAAGCGTGAGTTCATGTCAACAATAGGTAGTTCGATTTGGTATTCCACAGTGAACACGAGAATATGCCATTCGCAAAAGTTAGGTTAAAAGTCAGTCTAATTACAGTATCGTGCAATAATAATGAGGTTTCCAAACCGGTGTAGTTAACTTCAGCAAACATAGAAACTCAAGCCGATTCAAATCAAGTATTGCAGCTCCTAGTAAAACACGAGTGAACAGTATAGTTTCCACAATTGTAAAAGCTTCCAAAACAGAGATAATAACGGATTTCGGCAATTTCAATGGTTCACGATCACTAGAAAAACCTTAACTGTATACGAATATACCGGACGAATTAATTAGAATAACCGATTGACGCGGGAGAAAACGAATAATAAAGTCAAATCTAATTGCCCTTTTAAAACTACATCCAGTGAATAAGTGTTAAACAGGGTGAGTCTCATGTTTGTTTTCTGTATTTATGTTTATGGCAAAACCCAACCCATTAAAATGTGTATGTGTCTATAAAGTATGTCCATAGTTTTCAAGATCACCAAGTTTTCGAAAAGAGAATTATTGTTAGTCGTTTGCAGCACTTGATTGCAAGATTTCTTTTAGTAAACG
This sequence comes from Gonioctena quinquepunctata, assembly GCA_018342105.1. NCBI lineage: Eukaryota > Metazoa > Arthropoda > Insecta > Coleoptera > Chrysomelidae > Gonioctena > Gonioctena quinquepunctata. The sequence continues at coordinate 346,539 of JAFIRS010001475.1, read as the reverse complement.
TATTTCTATTGAGAAGCCCATTGCAGAATTATCTGCCAATACGCTACATTAGTTTGCATTGTATGAATATTATTGTCTATCCTTCGTCCATAGACGATTTGAGAGAATTGTGTGAAGTTTTATTAAATATATATATACATTTTTAACATTTTATGAGTGCAGTCCTTTATTTATTTTCTTTTATGAATAACCTTTCGAATCTTTCTGAACGGTAGTACTTCCTGAATAAACAGCCCATGTTCCGGTATTTAAGAGAAATGAAATCAGATCTGAGCCGCTCCAGACCTAGTTTCAGTATCGACCTTCTTCAGACAGGCGATTGCTCTTAATACCGTTTTTCCAACCTAACGAATAACGTCTGGTATTACAGGTGTGGTGGGTTAAATCCCAACACCCCGTAGTCAGGGCAAAACAATTGATGTCAGGTGTGCGAGTAATAATTAAGAAAGTACATTAACGCATATATGATATTTTCCACAGAAAGAAAAAGTGTCAAACAAAAATTGAAGTTGAATTTTTTTTTAATAAATATTTTATTTTTATTTTTACAAATAAGTGTCAGTCAGTCAAAAAAGACTAATTTGAACAGAAGTAAATGAGTAGAAAGATTGTGAAAATAGTTAGTATAATATCGTTGTTATTTTGCAAACACGATATTGGGAAAATAAATAGATATAGCGTTTATACCGATCAAAAACTCAGGAAGTATTCGAAAAGGCAATTGAAGTTTTATTTTCAATCAATGGAGATTTTTATCAAAATAATTAAATCATGGAAACTCAGACAACAGTGCCGAGGGTTAGATATGAACCGCAAATTACTATCACTTTGGATAATATACCTTTTTATAATGGTACAACAGAAATCAAAGATTTTATTCGTGAATTTGGCAGCTGTAGCAAAATGGACAGACAGTCAAATAAGTTCTATAGTTAGATTAAAATTGAAAGGAATAGCTAGATTATTTATTGAAGCAGAAGATGAATTACAAAATACCGACAACTGGCAATTAATCAAAAAGGAATTATTGAAGCAGTTTAGCAAATTGAAATTACCTGGAGAAGCACAAAAAGAATTTTTGAATTGTTATCAAGAAAAGAATGAATCGGTTAGGAATTTTTTCATAAGATTAAAGATATGTGCAGCGAATATAAGGTACCTCACAGGAAATAATAGAATTGACAATGTATTAGAGCAAAATACGAGCAGGATATTTTGGTTCAATTTGCTATTGGATTGTTAGATCCTGTTAGAAAAAGTTTTATCTGAAAGTCCTGTCAGTTTAGAAGAAGCCATCACATTAGCAGAAAAGAAGAATTAATTGAGCAAATTACGAATACACCGAATAGAAATTTCAGAACTTTCAATGCGAATATAATATTGTGCACACATTGTAACAGAAAAGGTCACACAGCAGGAGATTGTTATATGAAAAATTGCGTATGCCTCACATGTCAAGAAGTAGGACATATGTCATATAGATGTCCAAATAGAAATAGTTTTCAAAATAAGAGATTAAATGATTCAGGAAAATGGTTTTCCAACTACGCTAAGGAAAAAAGATTTAAAAAATATGGAAAAATGAATAAATATAGAACAGAATTTTCTAACAATTCGAAAGAAAATAGATTTCAATCTCATAGAAGCAGGAATGAACGAGGAAATTTTAGGAGAATAAATTATAGAAAGCAAACAGGAAATAGCTATGAAATGACAGAAAATGGGAAAAGTATGGAAAAAGGCAAAATATAACAGGAATTTAAATGGAATGGCAGCTTTCAACAAGCCTCAGATGAAAGCTGCGGGAAAAAACTATTTAAATAGTGCGAGGCAAGAGGAAAATATACTAATCGACGATGAACAGAAAAATGTTATTAATTTAGAAATAGCAGGAATTTTTGAGACATATATCCGTAGATATGAGATCTCAAGTATCAGTGCTCATATTAATATTGTTAGAGGTATGAAATTAAATTATGATTTGCCGTATCACCTCAGAAAAAGACAAGGAAATTTCACTCATTATATTGGCTCAGTTATATTGCCAATCAAAGTAAAGGAAGGAAAAATTATTGAACATGAATTCTTAATAGTTGAAAATGATCATCGTAGTACTGAAATAACACTGGGATTAGATTTTTACGAAAATATGACGTGCAAATTGATTGGAGAGAAAATCAAATGTATTTATCAGGGAAATTATCGAGTTGAAAAGAAAATCCAACACATATACCAAACGAATCGGGATGACGAACAGAGGAAGTTGCAAAAGAGATTTGAAGAAGTAGAAAACGATTAAGAGATGTCAATATCATGATGTACGATTGGATGAATTCTGTAGAAAACTAGAATTGAAAAGGAGGGCCCGCAAATCAATCCGCAAGTATTCTTAAACAGAGTTTCATGCCAGGAAACGAGACGTACAACTTCGAATCAAATAGAGATATCAGGGACCGGTGATTTAATTGTGACACCAGGTTTAGAAAAACAGTTTCAAAGATGTCAGCGACTGGTGATTTAAAGGAGACGCTAGTCTGCAAAGAAATAGTTGAAATTGAAGAATATGGAAAATCGTCTGGAACAAGAGAAAAGCAGAAACATGCGTTTAAACGAGCAACAAGAGAGAAGAGAGGAATTTAGAAAAGTGCCACCTATGGAAAATGGAAAAAACCCACGCACTCTGTACATTAGGACCGATAGTCACAAGTGACAGTCGACAAAATGGAAATGCCTACGTATAGGTACGAGCATTTCCTACCTGAAGGAACGGAGAGATGTAACGGAACATTGCCCATACAGCACTACAGCGAGGATGAAGAAAATTATAGTCAGAAAATGGAAAAAGTTGGTATGAAAGCTTTTGAAAGTGAAAATATTCCAGGAAGTAGCCAGACATATTCAGGAGAACAAATTGCAAACGGTTAATGCATTAAGGGATCGAAGGAAGGTGATAAATGTAGAGAATAGTAAAGTCATTGGAAGATAGTTTGAGAGATAGTTACGGAATCACCCAAGGGAGATGCTCTATCCACCAGGAAGTTGGAATCTGCCAAGCACCTAGGAATAACAGTCCCAAAGATAAGACTTTTCTACAGTCGTAAATCACAAGGATGAAAATTTCTTGCCTAAGGACAAAATCCTACCGCCCAGATTTTTGAATGTATGTAAAGTTCAAGCAAAAGTATAGTGAACTCCGAAGATACAGAAATTACTGAGTATTGCAGAAAATGGATTTTAACGCCAGAAAACGAAGCATAGGAGAAGATTTTAATATAGATACGAAAGTAAAGAAAGAAATAAATCCGAAGTGAAAAGATTAGAACTTTAGCCAGACAGAAAGGAAAATCTAATTTAAAAAGACATCGCACGTTAATTTTGAACTCCAACCAGTGAAAGAAACAGAGAGTCAAATAATAAACGATGATCGATTCAACAAGTATATGAATGGAAGCGTTCGACAAGCGACAAAGAAAATGAGGTAAAATTAGATCAAGTTTAGTTCAAACTCAAGAAAATATGCCAGATGAATTACCAATAGTTAATGCCGAAAATATAGGAAAATGTCAGCCAAGTGAAATGTCCAAAGAAAATGAAGAAAACATTTCTGAAAATAAATTCCCCCTTGCACAACCCATGACACGCGGCACTGTTCAAATGACACCCATGAAAAATTTGGTTCAATCAGTTAAATATCAGTAAACAAGAAAATTTTAGTATGCACCAGAATGTAGGAACGTATATATAGTATGGTAATTATTATAGTTTTAGCAGACTGCAAAAGACGCAGAAAAATTGAAAAAAATCCCTGAAGGTTAATTTGCCAAAACATATTTATAGCTACGAGGAATTTGTAAAAATTGGAATGAATAAAAATACGAAATCTACCGATACCTTAATGAAAAACGGAATTAAATTAATTGTATCATAGTACGGGAACAAACTGAAAAAATATATAAGAGAATCAACTGACAACGTGAAACGTGAACAGGGACAATTTTATCAAGGGTTTTGATGTAAAATAACGACAGTAAATTCCCCGGGAAATTCAAGCAAAGCTATTTTGAGACGGATATAGTTCATTACAGGTCATAGAAAAAACGAAGAATGGACGAAAGAACTGAAATGAAACACTGTACGGATTACAGACTATACAAACCACAAACGCGATATGTTATGAAAATTAATGCAAATAGAAACAGTTATAGAATATCGAATCGCCGAGTTACCTAATACAGATAAATAATATAATCACGATTTTCGGAAAATGTGTTTACGGATTTGTAGAATTAAGAAAATGTGTTTACGGATTTGTAGAATATTAATAAAATTTACTAACCGCGCATATAGGGAAGGTTTTGACAGGAATATCGTGGACTATTATTGTTGAAACCCAAGAAAATATCTCTGAACAAACAGCAGTGGACAATCCAGCATGGCGAAGCGAAATGATGAGACCAGCAGATTATAGAGCATTGCGAATTCACAGTGTGGTTTGAGTTCAAGCACTCCGCACAGAATTCAGTAAACACCATTCACCAAGCAAATCACCTGTGTTAATGGTACCGCACAAAATAGGCGTCCCAGGAACGAAGATTTTTAAACGAATGAATTACCACCGTTTGACCACCGGAAACCGAACACCATTTACAACATTACGCCAACGAATGCACTTGCCACTGAACCAGAAAACACAGGCTGTGCTATCTGTCTAGCTCCCGATACCGACTACATATCACGGATCACTGACTCGAAAATTGTATGGAAGGCCCTAAAATCCCCAAAAGCCAGATGGTTAGAGAAGATAAAGAAGGAACAAATAGTCCCGTACCGCTGATACGTACCCTTAGCCAACCAGCGGCGTAGCAGAAAAAATTCCCAGAGGATCCAACGGCTAGAGTTAAAGTGATGCCCACCGGAATAGAAGTGAGAAAAATCCCCTCGTTGAAGAAGGCGAGTACATACCCTTACAGTATGGAAATTACCCCATGGAAGAAAGAGACTTTATTGTGTGTTTGCATGATTATTTGCATGTTATTTTTAAGACAATTAGAATTAAGCACTGAGAAGTGAGGTTAATAACTTTGGTAATAGAGTATAATTATCCTCTAGAAGAGGTAAACCGTAGTCCATTGTAATTGTCAAAGTAAGACTTATAAAATTTGTCACTAGAATAGGATTACACTACAGCAAGTTAAAACATTTTTGCTTATTGTTGGTGAAAGTGATGTTATTTTGAAAAAAAAAAAAAAAATTTGAGTTTGTCAAATCTTTTTTGTAGAGGGTTGGGACGAGTGTTAAGCCACGTAAATACAGAGAAATTTTTCTACGATACAAAACAACGTAATATTCTTGATAAACAGTAAAGGTCAATATGGACCACCTGCTAGACTGAAACAGCTGAAACATACGTTCGTAAAACCATACGTGGTTATCGGGAGACAAATAAAATGCTTTTAAAAATAATTACCAAGAAATATCCCTTGTAGACCGGACGCATAAATCATTCAACTAGAAGCGTAAACAACGATTATTGATTGCTACTGGGTACATTCCCAGCGAGATAAGAAACTCAGTTTTATTTACTACCGAAAAAAAAACATATCCATATTTCAAACAACCGTCCAAATTCGATAAACATGGGGTCATTAATTCCGCGATAGAGCGACAGCTACCGTAAATATATTATCCAATTATAACATAATTAAGCGAGAACGGGTGACCCTTATCAGTTTTACGATGTCACGGCACATAAACACACTAAGCCCCGCCTAATAAGCTCCCGGTTGAAGATCATATAAAAGCGTGAGTTCATGTCAACAATAGGTAGTTCGATTTGGTATTCCACAGTGAACACGAGAATATGCCATTCGCAAAAGTTAGGTTAAAAAGTCAGTCTAATTACAGTATCGTGCAATAATAATGAGAGTTTCCAAACCGGTGTAGTTAACTTCAGCAAACATAGAAACTCAGCCGATTCAAATCAAGTATTGCAGCTCCTAGTAAAACACGAGTGAACAGTATAGTTTCCACAAATTGTAAAAGCTTCCAAAACAGAGATAATAACGGGATTTCGGCAATTTCAATGGTTCACGATCACTTAGAAAAACCTTAACTGTATACGAATATACCGGATGAATTAATTAGAATAACCGATTGACGCGGGAGAAAACGAATAATAAAGTCAAATCTAATTGCCCTTTTAAAACTACATCCAGTGAATAAGTGTTAAACAGGGTGAGTCTCATGTTTGTTTTTCTGTATTTATGTTTATGGCAAAACCCAACCCATTAAAATGTGTATGTGTCTATAAAGTATGTCCATAGTTTTCAAGATCACCAAGTTTTCGAAAAGAGAATTATTGTTAGTCGTTTGCAGCACTTGATTGCAAGATTTCTTTTAGTAAAAGTATTTCTATTGAGAAGCCCATTGCAGAATTATCTGCCAATACGCTACATTAGTTTGCATTGTATGAATATTATTGTCTATCCTTCGTCCATAGACGATTTGAGAGAATTGTGTGAAGTTTTATTAAATATATATATACATTTTTAACATTTTATGAGTGCAGTCCTTTATTTATTTTCTTTTATGAATAACCTTTCGAATCTTTCTGAACGGTAGTACTTCCTGAATAAACAGCCCATGTTCCGGTATTTAAGAGAAATGAAATCAGATCTGAGCCGCTCCAGACCTAGTTTCAGTATCGACCTTCTTCAGACAGGCGATTGCTCTTAATACCGTTTTTCCAACCTAACGAATAACGTCTGGTATTACAGGTGTGGTGGGTTAAATCCCAACACCCCGTAGTCAGGGCAAAACAGAATTATATAAAAACGCTCGGACACGTCAACTACATTTTCGAGGGGGACATCGTTCGCGATGAAATTCACCCGAAATACATTCCATCCCTCGGAGCTGTGACCGCCCCCCCTAAATTTTCAAATGACAACATATGGCAAGTGATACCTCATTTGAAAGGTATTTTCTTTCTTAATATCAAACAACAAAAATTAATTAATTTTATCGATTCGTTTTCTAGATATAGGAACTTGAAGTTGGGAAATCACTTTTAATTCACTCAATCAATAAAAATAACATCTAACAATGCAACTGTTTGAAGATAATTATCATTGTCAAGGAATTGAATGATCTACTGTTTACCAACAAATAAAATGCAATTCCGTTTCAAATTTTTATTTCATCCTCATTTACTTGATCGAAAAAAATGTAAGGTTCTTAAGAATCGATAAAAAGACGTTTTTTCGAATTCGACTCAAATGCGAGTACAACAAAAACATGTATGAGATAATTTTTTTCGCCAAATCGCAAGTGTGGACGTCTTTCAGTGTCAAACTGATCTTTGATTGAACGACATAAGAGTGAATTACTTGACTAAAGCTGCTGAATATCTTTCCGCAATAATGGTGTATACGATCGCAGGAAGAGTTGAAATAATAAAAAAAATTTTAAGAATGATGAGTGCGGTAATCGTACAGCTAATTTGTTCAATGAAACGCATCCAGATAAACTTGTTGCTAGAAAATACGTTCTAGAATTAGTGCAAAAATTTCGTCAAACTGGATCAGTAGCCAACAAAAAACGAGACCCCGAACGTGAATTTCCGTTGAGAAATGAAACTGTTGAAGTTTCACTTTCAGAACAAGTTCATGCAGACCCAACATTGAGCACAAGGAAATTGGCTGGTGTTACCAATATCAGTAGAACCAGTATCCGCCGAATCCTGAAACATCATAAATTCCACCCCTACAAAATACATTTGGTACACCAATTGAATGAAGATGATTTTGATAGGCGATAGGAATCTTGTGAAATTATGACTACGAGAATAGATGCTGATGAGAATTTCCTTTTCAACATCTGCTTTTCTGATGAGTCTACATTCTTTTTGAATTCGACTGTGAATCGTCATAATTGTCGTTATTGGTCAGATGCCAATCTACATGTTTTCCACGAAGTCCCCACTCAAACTCCCCAAAAACTCAATGTCTGGGCCGGTATTTTTGGGGGCCGTTTGATTGGACCAGTATTTCTCGACGGTAACCTGACAGGAGAAACTTATATGGAATTATTGAATGAATTTGTTTATCCACAATTAAGGTAAACCACCCAGTCTTCGACACCCAGCCAGTCATCGACACTTTCAAATTCATTCTACTAAAATAAGAAAAGTTTTACTTCAAAGTATATGTTCTGCAAATAGTTGGATTCCTTGATATATGTGGCAACTGAGCACCACAATTTGTGCCATTATTAGCCGCCATTCCATCATAGTATGTGGATGAAGTCAACAGGTGCATCATTTGATTATAATTGTGCCCATTGTTAGAGATATTCTTAAGGTAAGGATATGAAAAAATATTTATTATAACCTTTATTTCGTATGAACTATACATTTTCTATATTTCTACCCAATCAATATGCTGATAAGGGAGAAATATCAAATCTGACATAACCAATAAATGTTTTTAGGGAGAAAAACCCAAGTGTCAATTACTGGTTAACGAAAAATCATGTTGAACCAGTTATTGACACATGTGTCAAACACTAGAATACCAATATTTTTTGGGTTGTGAGTTGCTTGTAGATCTCCGTCAAAAGGTGGTTTTAATATATAATTTTCATTTTCTAAAACCTACAAGGTCCAGTTATCGACAGTAGTGTCAATTACTGGACAAGAACATGTCAATAATTGGGTTGAACACTTTTCAGGTATGGCCCCAAAAAAGAATTATAAACCGGAGCAAATGGCTGCAGCTCTTGGAGCTCTCGAGAGGGGAATAAATGTTTCTGCTGCAGCTAAAGAGTTTAATTTACCAAGAGTAACACTTCTTTATAAATGGAAAGGAAAGAGTCCAAGAGAATGCTCAATGGGACCATCAACTACTTTGACCGCAATGGAGGAAAATATTCTAGTACAGTGGATAATCGCGATTTCGAAACTTCATTATCCAATAACAAAAGACCAGCTGTTAGACAGTGTGGAGTATATCATAAAAGAAACAAACAGGAAACATGCATTTATCAACGGGCAACCGGGTGGAAAATGGTACAAATTATTCTTGAAACGGCATCCCGAACTTAGTGAAAGGATATCATAAAATTTAACAACATCTAGAGAGAGTGTCACAGAAAATCAAATTCGAAATTGGTTTGTCGAAATTAAGGAATACTTGTTATCAAAGAATCTCTATCAATTAACTACCCAGCCAGAAAGAGTTTTCAATGCGGATGAAGCTGCATTTTTTTGCAACCCAAGGGAAAAAGGGTCATTGTTAAAAAAGGGGAAAAAATGTATACTTTGCTGGAAACAAAGACGAAAAAGAGAATTTAACAGTTTTAGTTACTGCAAATGCTGCTGGTACTATTAGATAGATAGATAGATCTTTATTTCCAACAGGTATACACCCAATTACAGGAAAAGTAGTAAAAATTCTTAAAATAACAAAAAACAAATTAAATTAAATCAAATTAAATCATGATAGTAGTAGTGAAAATTCTTAAAATAACAAAAAAAAGCAAATCAAATTCAATCATATTATCCAGATACAATCATTCATTTTGTGTCCTATCAATTATACAGGAAAAAATATGCTCGAGAGAACTGCTATTTAAGTCACACAGGTCACAAATCAGATTAAAATTCCAACACATCAAAGACACAGGCGATCTACGCATCACATTGGTTCGAGAAGCCTTGCAATAGAATGTTATTCCATATCTGGAATTCAGACGTGGTATGAGGTAATTAATTTTTTGTAAGACAAGGAACAAAGAATATTATTGTGCGTCAAATTATGAAGAAAAGAAATAGTAACAAAAACTCTACGTGTATCCAGGGAAATTACATCAAAACTGTCAAGAAGCACCGAATAGTCTATTCCTCGTTCTGGATAATTCCCTGTTACCTTAAATAACAGGAACTTAAGAAATTTTCGCTGTACAGCTTCAACTTGATGCGTGTGGCAATCATAAATGCACCACCCATGGTGGTATTCTCCTATGCAAGAATTCCCAGTCACATTGCTAACAGTACTCCTTCCACATGGGCTATTGGCAGATCAGAAAATGGCTGGATGTGTGGTGCGACTTTTTTTGAATACATTTCGAACGTTTTCCTACCATGGCTAAAAAATGAAAATATTGAACGTCCTATGCTATTTTTTGTTGATGGACATGTCTCCCACATGACACACCATTTATCGAAATTCTGTTCAGCTAATGGAATAGAATTATTTGCTCTATTCCCAAACTCTACACATCTGTTGCAGCCGATGGATGTTGCTGTTTTCAGACCCCTAAAAAATGCCTGGAAGAAGGAAGTTAGAAATTGGCGAATGGAAAATTGTGGAAATAAATTTCAGAAACAGAATTTTGGTATTGTTTTCAAAAAATGTCTTACTACCATATCATATGAAACTTTAAAGAATTGATTTCGCAGATGTGGCCTATGTCCCTTCAATGTCGATAATGTAAATTTTGAAAAAGTATCATCAAGAAATCTAGAAAATAAACAAAAACCCGAAAATATAAGAACCATTGGCCTACTGACAGAATTGGAAAACAGAATAGGTAAGAATAAAGTGATGATATTTAAAAGAAATCAAAAAAAAGGGAAGGAACAGCTGAAGACACGTCTTTTTCCAAAATATGGAAGGATCTAACACAAGAAAATATCCGAGAAATAATAATTAGAGCAGAAGAACACGATGAAAATGAAAGAGAAACTGGAAAAAATACAAATGTTGAGGAAGAACATGAAACAGTGGAAGTAAACCAAGGTGGCGAATGTCTAACAAATGAAAATGGAAATTCACACAACACTGAAGCAACATGTCGAACAATTTGTACAAATCGTTTGGAGCAAAGCTTCAAAACTCCCCTCAAAGATGTAATAAATGGACAATCACCCATCAAGAGCACTTCTACAGTAGTGACTCAGTCGTCTATACCCTTGGACGTTCCGTCCCCCTTTAAGAGCGTTATTTTGGCCTGAACCTGAAGTATCTACAAGGAAGAGGAGATGCAGAAGAAAAAATACCTTCTGTAATCACATCTGCTGCTTGGCAGGAATATCATTCTAGAAAAGAAAATGAGAAGAAAAAAAAGCAAGAGGAAAAAGAACAGAAAGATAGGGTAAGAGCGGAGAAGAAAGCAGAAAAAGAAAAAGCGAAAATTGACTCAGAAAGTTCGGATGAAGAAGTATGGACTGATAGTGGCGACAGTTTGGATGATGTGACTATATCTGAAGAAAAAGAATATTGCGAGCTTGACGGAATGAACAATGTGCTGGAGACTATGTCTTAGTGAAATTCTTTGGAGGAAAAAGAAAAACAACTCAATATCGTTATGTTTGTGTTGTTCAAAATGTACTACATGAAGAAAATGAGATTGAAGTTATGTCAATGAAAGTATCCAATACTGAAAAAGATGTTTTTAGAGTAGATGAAAGTGATGTGTCACTGGTGGAAATGTCGGCGATAATGGGAAAATTGCCATCACCTGAAATCCTTGTAATTGGAGACAGGGTGAAATATCAATTCTCAAAACCAGTTGACGTCTTTGAGAGCACGTAGGGATTCTTTTTATTTCATTATGACCTGATCTCAATTCCTACTTACTTTTTTATTATATTCTTGCTTACTTAAGAAAGTTTAATCTTAATCAATTGTTTATTTTTCACACTACTCAAGTGGAATTAATATATTCATATATGTTCAAGTATTGAAATGAATAAATGTTTATACTGTCAAACACTGGGTGTCAATTACTGGGTAGCCTCGAAACTTGTTCTGTCAATAACTGGTACAAAAAACGACCAATACTTCAATTTGTTTACAAATATAATTTTATGATTCCCAGCCATTTTCATTGGTAGAAGTGGAATAGGACAAGTTAAGACATCATCTGGAATAAATAGAAAAAAAATACGACTTTTTATTATCCTGTCATAAAAAAAAACTGAATTTTTTGTTCTAAAGGTGTCCATTATTGGGTGGTTTACCTTAGTAGACATCATTGAAAATGACGATCGTTACCATGGAGACCACTTGATATGTCAACAGGACGGGGCACCTCCACATTATGCACAGCCTGTTAGGGCGTTTTTGGATAGAATGTTTCCTGTAAGTTGGATTGGAAGAAGAGGCTCTATAGAGTGGCCAGCCAGTTCTCCAGATTTGACCCCACTCGACTTTTTCCTGTGGGGTCACTCGAAAAACAAAATATTTGCAACCAAACCAGAATCCCTGGAAGATTTACGAAGGAGAATTATTGAAGAATGCCGTCGAATAACGCCGGAAATGCTACGAAATGTGAGGTCTCGTTTCGAACAGAACTTGTACTATTGTATGGAAATGGGGGGCAGACAGGTTGAACATTTAGTTCATTGACAATAATAAATACTGCGACAGTTGCTTTATCAGGTATTGTTTTTATTGATTGAGTGAATAAATAGTGATTTCCCAACTTCAAGTTCCTATATCTCGAAAACGAATCGATAGAATTAATTTATTTTTGTTGTTTGATATTGAGAAGGAAAATACCTTTCAAATGAGGTATCACTTGCCATAAGTTGCCATTCAAAAATTTAGGGGTGGCGGTCACAGCTCCAAGGGATGGAATGTATTTCGGGTGAATTTGATCGCGAACGATATCCCTCTCGAAAATGTAGTTGATGTGTCCGAGCGTTTTTATATGATTCGGTTCTGCCGACCTACAGAGCCGCTGTTTGGTTTTCAATGGCCCACTCTGTATAAGCAGCACAAGCAATAATAACTTCTGCCATTAGTTGTACACACGAATGACCGGAACGAACTGAAACAGTACACATGCGTGAGTGGAAAAATATTTGAACAAATGTACACACGCATATGCATGCGCCTCGACTCAACGCATGCACATTCAAGTCAGTACCCGGCTCAATGTGAATGCAGGCTCTTTCGGCATGGTCGCAGAGACGGATTATCAAAATTAGCTCACATTCTTTTGAAAACTGATTCTGGCAGTCATTGAAATCAGTACGCACTTTCAGACGATGAAAACTTTATTCTAATATCAAAATAATGAGAACAAACTAAATTTTCTAGCATTCAGACTGAATATTATAATATAAACTATCAGATTTCATGAAAAAATACCCAACACAAAAAAATTAGTCGCAACATTCACATTTATACAATTTTTTCATTGCATGTTCTCTTCTATGTTCCGATTTATAATCGCATAGTAAAATGTTCATCTTCTTGTTGAGTAAAATTTTTTCAGGGAATTTTTTTTCATTGTTTACTTCTATTGCTACTTGCTGCTGAATTTTCGTTCCAATTAGATAGTTTGATACTTCTCTGAACTTTGTTATCTGCATTTTCTTTCTGGTTATTAATAAAACAGAACTTGTGTCAGCATGAATTATATTGGAAAGATGTATTTGATAGCTGTTGATTTAGTTATTCTTGAATAATATACCGAGTGCTGTCAGTATTTTTTTGGCATACTCACATTGTAAAGAAATATAATGGATAACGCTTGGCAATGCTGTAATTCTCCAGCGCTCTCGGTGATAGTTCAGAACTTGTCACGTCACATCTTGGCGCGGTTTCCGTATTGTTCAAACAGGAACATTTCTTTGGGAATTTATTTTGGAAAAACTACTTCGATTTTTTTCAAATCCAACCTTTTTCTTTGTCGTTCTGGAGATTGGTAGCATTTCTAAATATACAGACGGAGTTTTTTTATTAAAACATGAATGGGCGTGACTGCATGAGTCACATGCAGTGCGCGTGGCTCAAGAACGTTATTCTGATATTGGTGCTCTGTGAGTTGCATGGTACTCACGGATGTAGACATGAAAAAAAACACCCGTATTACAAATTTCCAGGAGAATTTATGATTCCAGTGCATTTTCTACACATATCGATTAAAAAAGTATGTGGCCCAAATGTATTTTCTTTTCTCCAATTTAGCGGCAATGTGTTAATAATAGATAGATTAGTTGATATCCCTAATTCAGAAAGAACTTGTTCAATCCCAAATGAGAAATATAATTCCGAAAAAAACATATAAAAACATGAAAAAGTATTCCCATCTGTTTCAATAGCAGCATTTTCTCTATCCAACCATTTCGAGTTATATTGAAGTTTTGTTGTACCTTCGAACTATGATTTTCACATTTGCAAAATCTTATTTTTTCAGACAACGAAGACCAACAAACTAAAATTGTTAGTCAGCTGCGTACAACGATATCAGGTTTACGAAAGTATACGAATTATAGTATGACTGTTTTGGCATACACTGCAAGTGGGGATGGAGTCAGATCTTCTCCTGTATTTTGCCAGACTGAAGAAGACGGTAAATATCTAATCCCCAGATAATATTTTACGCCTATATAATTTTTGTTTCCTACCAATAATTGATATCTTCAACAATGTTCGTTGCTATTTTCAGTGCCTTCTGCTCCTGCTCAAATCAAAGCAGTATTAAGCGCTCCCAACAAAATCCTAGTATCTTGGCTACCCCCAAAGTACAGCAACGGCCCCCTGACCGGGTACACCTTCTACATGGGTGTAGTGGAGGACGGCCAGGAGGAAGGAACACACAAGCGAGCTCTGAATCCTTCCACGGAAATGCACGAAGTTCTGAGGACTCAGGAAACCGCTACGCTTCAGTTCTGGGTCACAGCGACAACCAGGGTAAGATATGTTAAGCTGATCGACACATTTGGGTATTTGGCAAATGCCCGTATGTTTGTCCGTATATTTTTGTTTATATTCGCTGTATGCCAAACATACATCTCCATATTTGCCAATTTAGGTATTGGTTCATTTGTCGTGGGAAGCGCAAATATTTTTTCAAACATTGTTTTCAAGCTGGAAGTGAAACGTGAAAACGTTTCAGTAGTTGTTTCAGCGGCATTTTTGGTATAAGTTCAGCTTTTTTACTGTTGAAAAAGAAGGAAAAACTGCAACAGCACCACTTTTTGAACTCTCTTTTGCCTTTGCAAGGCATTGCCGAAATCTAGCCATAAAATATTCTTTATTAAGTTCTAAGACGAAATAATTGGTGGTTCAGTATTGTTATACTCTGCTCCAAGCGTCAAAGATCTCGTTTCTGTTCTTGTGAAGCGGAAAAGACGCATTCCAAATTACAGGTTCATTTTTATATAAATCTAAAAATTTCATTGTGTTTTCGTTGTACCACTCCATTTTCGACATATTAGACATATTGTGCATAGAGCGCACTGCGGTGACCGTCGATACGTATTTCAACCTTTAGTTGAAACAATTACCGATATATGTCTTTTAATTTTTCTACACGTTATTATTGTCTCTGGTCTTTGAAAACTTCCACATATTATCTGTACATCAACATGGATATCTAAAAAATCGACTTGTTGAAACTGTTCTTGTTCACTTCAGCAGTATATCAATCAATCAATTAATTCATCACAAAATATACATATGAATTCAATCACAAGGACCAAAGACAGATGCATGTTCATGACAAGTCACAAATAAATATCACAACAAAATAAAATAAGATAAGATACCTACCATTAGATTAAAATACATGATAAAAATTGAGAAATTCATCTTCACAGGAACATACTTTTCGGACAATATAGCATAAAAAGGTAGAAGACGTGAATACACAAGAGACAACAAGAGAGACAGTCACATATATATAAGTATGCTATATTGAATACAAATCAAATCAATTGCATATATCGTGAACATAAGTACTCATCTATAGTGGCTCTCTGAACTAGCAGCTGTTTCAGTCTTGTTTTGAAAATATTTAAATTGAGGGAGCTCTTAATATGCTCATCAAGAGAGTTGTATAATTTACAGCCAGTAAAAAAAAACTTTTTTGGTACAGCGTAGTCCGGTGATTCTCAGGTTGTAGTTGGCCTTTGAAACGTGTATATACCGCTTCAGCAGTAGTTTTCAGCTTATTGAGATCCTTGTCAACAACCAAAATATTCGTGTCATCTGCATAGCAGATAACATGAACATAGTCCTAAGAGCTTTGGAGACTCGACTTGTGGTGTCTTTTTGGGCCTATCAAAGACTTTACTGCATTGACCATGATTTTCTCTTTCATAAACTCTAATGGATATTACTGGTTAGAGTATTATTTCAGGAAAAAGAAATTACTGGTTGAACTCAAACATGAACATAGTACAGTCTTGTAGCCGTTTTTGGGGATACCGCAGGAAAGGTTTCTTGGCACCCTACTCTTCATTATATTCATAAATGATACAAAGACTGGGTGAATTATGTAGATGACTTCAGCTTTGTACTTACTGGCTCATATTTTAAAGTTATCATGGAACTAAGCAGTGGAATGCTAGAAAGAACAAAAATATTATTTAAGGAAAATAGGCTTGTTTTGAACAAAAAAAAAACAAGCTACCTGCAATATCTAGGATCATTAATTTCCTTACTCGGCCCACAATGTGTATTTAGTGACATCATACTATTTATAAACACTATAACATTGCCAAAAACCTGTAACCGATCTCTTAATGAAATGTAATAATATCAAGTTACGCTTGCTAATAACCTTCTAGGTTGATACGATTTATTTAAAAAAAAAAAAAAAAAACAAGCTGTATATAATTCAAGGTGAATAACACAATCACCTTCAGTGGCAGTAAAATAGCTTGCGAATCTTCAGTAGAATTTTCTGGAATTCACATAAATGGAACCGTGAACTAGATAGGACCCATTGACAATTTTTGCAACAGATTGTCATCAATAATATATGCACTAAGAATACTGAAAGAACATATTGATTACGATGCAGTTGTGACGGTTTACTGCGGACATTTTTACTCGGCAGTTGAGTTTGGAATAAGCATAAAATTAAATTTTTATATGTTTTAGTAACATTGTTGATGATTCTTAAGAATTTACTAGATAGATAGATAGATTTATTGGACAACTTCACATTTACATGTTTGCTGCAAGTCATGGGTAGGTAATAATAAAAATAATGATTAAATAAAAAATAGAAAACACACAAACAAAAATATTAAGAATACAATTAAAATGATTTAAACTATATAACATCGTTTACAAACAGACAGATTGAAAGTGGAAAACATTTCCTGCAAAAAATTAGTAACGAGTATATTTATAAGTAACACGATATGCCTACTATTGTATCAACCCTGGCAAGGTGACAAGAATTACATTTGAAGGTTTTAGACGATGTGGTAACTTGATTACTATAGTTTCGGACGTCCATCGTCTTAATGTACTTGAAAGGTTTTCACGACGTTTCGAATGCTTGTATCTGCGATCGTCTTCAGGTGAATACCTCACCTGAAGACGATTGCAGATACAAGCATTCGAAACGTCGTGAAAACCTTTTAAGTACATTAAGACGATGGACGTCCTAAACGATAGTAATCAAGAATTACATTAATGAGAAATCTGAGTTAAGATATTCCTCAGTGTTATAAAAACAGTTTTTCAACAAAAATGATTTTATTTTCAGTTTAAAAGATTTGTGGTTGTGTGATTTAATAACTTCAGGTATATGATTGTGAAGATTTATATTCAGGGAGTTTTTCTGAGACTTTGACAATCTGTAACGAGGTTGAATGAGCATATCAGCATTTCTTGTATGATGATGGTGAACATCCAGATGATTAGAAAATTGTAATATTTTTTTATGGATTTCAAGAACAGATAGATGGTAGATGAAAAAAGAAGGTAAAGGTCGATGTGTCCTATGTGAATTCCAGAAAATGTTAAGGAAGATTCGCCAGCTTTTTTACTGCCACTGGAGGTGATTATGTTGGTGGTCTCAACGCTGTTATTCACCTTGAATTATATACAGCTTGTTTTTTCTTTAAAAAGTGGTTTACAGTGTGCTCTGTACTCAGCGTTCCTCATCATTCTCAGAGCCTTCTTCTGGTGCCTAAATATTTTGATGGAATATGCTGAATTACCTCATGCCGTAATTTTTAAGAGAGTGGAGCATGGCGAAATAGGCACTTTTCAAAGCATCGAGGTCCACTGCTTTTTTCAATTGTCTTAGAGAGTTTCCTATTCAAAACATTAATATGAGTTGACCAGGATAAGTTCGCATCAAGAATTACGCCAAGAAACTTTCCATTATTGTCCTCGATGTTAGTGTTCACTGTAGAGAAAACAATTTTCACGGACTTCTCTTCATTTAATTTCAACTTATTCACTGTAAATCAACGAGAAGCCAGTTTGAGTGTTTTGTCTTCATTTTCCCCTAACGTTCTCAAATTTGTTCCAGTTTTGACACTATGGAAGTATCATCTGCAAAAAGGACACATTTATTTGGTGACATAAAATTGGTGAAGTCATTTACATGAATTAAGAATAGTAATGGCCCCAGAACAGATAATTGAGGAACACCATGTAAAACACCAGAGAATTCATCTTTTACATAAACCGACTGGGTTCTATCTTTCACATATGATTTTAATAATCTCAATGTCCCCTTTGGGATCAACATATATCAATTCAATGATAATAAATTTATAATTAACTTATAGTTCCTTTCCCAATGACGCTGACTTCTGAATTTTGATATCCATATTAATAGATTCCTGAATATGGATGTTATTTGTTTTTAGTATAGCCATATTCCATTTGTGTTGAGATATTTCGAATCCCACAAGAAAAATAACATAAATGAGATATAGCTCACGGGCATCCGCATTCATTGGTACTAAATTTTTCAGATTGGGGAGGGTGACAGCACCAGAGTAGTATCAGTAACCCCTTCCAAAAACGTACCTGCAAAAATAGCCTCATTTGGCCACGAAGTAATCAGCGCATGGAAACAAGATATATATCTCCATTGCCGCATCGTAGGCGTGCCTCTCCCTAACGCCATCTGGAGGCTCAACGATCTTCCACTGGAAGTTGGTGGTCGTCGCTCCATCCTATCCAACGCCACCCTAGTTATCAAAGACATCCAAAGCGTAGATCAAGCGAACTACTCTTGCAAGGTGGAAAATCAGTACGGTCGGGATGAAATAGTCTACAGCTTGAAAGTGTTGGTACCTCCAGAGGCTCCCGTGTTATCTGTTGTGGAGTCTTTCACGGACAGCCTGCACTTGAGGTGGAGCGACCAGGGTAATGGCGGCTCACCCATTTTTGGTTATGTCATTAATTATAAGAGAAACCACGGAGACTGGGAAGAATTGCAGATTTCTGCAAGGACTGATGAACATATGTTGAGGAATTTATGGTGCGGTACCAAGTACCTTTTATACATAACTGCCTTCAATAGGATAGGTACTGGGTTACCTTGTGATATTGTACCTGCTCATACGAAAGGAACGGGTAAGTGGTGTGAATCATGTTCACCTGTAACGTGTTCTTCTGTGTATCCGATATTTTTGGAAAGGATCAATGGATGGAATAGTATATTACATTACTAGTGTGGGAAGTGACCCATTTCAAACGTGTGGAAGAATCCCACGAGTGTGAATTGGCACTTTCCACACAAGTAATGTACACTATTTATCTAACAACCGCAGATTAGTGCACAATCTATAAACAAAAAATATTACTTTAATTTGAGAATTTTACATATAAAACTACTCAAAATTGTAGAAATTAAAAGTAATATCATTATTATTACAATTCGTAAATTGTAATGGAGTTTGCAATAGAGTTATAGATATTTTTGCCTGTTATTTGTATATTATGTACAGTAGCAGACTCGATGTCAGTTTCTGGAAGAGGTGGAGAGACAACTTACGAAGTACTGTCTCTATAATCAAGAAAAAAACATGTTTTGGTAGTTGCTTGTCTTAGATTGGCATATTTCTTATATATTCCATAAAAGTTTCCAGTAATAGTGAACTTGCGACAGCATTTATATTTTGTATTATTAATTAGAATGACAGCCGCAGTCCCCAGATCTTCAATGTTATTCATACATAACTGTGTACGCTCTGGCTTGCGACATGCACCATATATACCCAACCAACATAACCAACCTTATAATTAAAAAAATTGAGAGACTTTGGTTAAATACCAATGACTTACCTTTGTGAGTGAATCTCATCAGAAGATTCATTTAAAAATTCATAAATTTCCTGTTGCGATAAAATTTTGGCTTTTTTCTGTTTATATCCGTCACTTTTCTTCTTCAAAAACGCCTTAAGTTTACTATATCTGGGGGTATCCACATTATGGTGAATGGATAAAGTGTTACGCAACATAGAATATTGAGTCCATTGGATTGGAAAGTTGGAAAGATTGCAAGCAACACATTTTCGGAAAAGGAGCTTCTAATTTCTTCGTAATGAAAAATCGTAAACGTATTCGTACCTCCTTCTGGACTTTTCAGGCAGTTGATTTTGTGTCCTGTTCAATTTCAGGTGGAGTACATTATTCACCACTGTCAATATCCGTGTTTTATGGAATTTCAGATACTATTTTCACGGTTTCTTATATAATTATTTTAATGACGATTCAAAAGTTCATCTGATGTTTCAGAAATTTTGATTTCAAAGCACACTGGTCTGCCTAACGAGTAGTAACTAACTGGTCGGCATCAATATGTGTGCTTTGAAATCAAATTGCGAAAATATCAGATACATTTTTGGATTGTCCGTTTTGAATCTGCATCATTACACTTATCACATAAAAAACCGTGAAAATAGTATTTGAAATTCCATAAAAGAAATCAAACTAGCAGAAAGTTGGCAATATACAAAATATTGGACTGCCTAACGAGTAGTAACTAACCGATCGACGCCTAAAATGCGTTAATATAGTTATACCTTAATACACATATCACTCTAGAGTGATATTTTACTTTTAAAATTTTATGAGGGTGATATTTCTCATTTTCGAAGTAATTAAATAGTGTGCTGTCTGTCATTTTCGCATGTGGTCTTAGAAAAAATTAATTACTTTTGCATATATAGAACCGAGTCGGTAAATTTCGATAATTTATTGCAGTACCTGTCCAGCCAAAGCAATCACAGATGCTGACAATGAATGCCACCGTTCTCACTGTATGGCTGGACTCCTGGGGAGATGGGGGTTGTGGAATCCTCTACTTCATGGTGGAATACAAACCGACTAGACATTCGTCTTGGACAACATCGTCAAATCATGTTAAACCAACGGAAAGGATATACAGCATACAGGATCTTTCGCCAGCTACGGAGTATCAACTCAAAATCACTGCCCACAACAATGCTGGTGATACCGAAGCTATATATAATTTCACAACTTTGACTCCTTTGGGAGGTAAGTACCTGAACCAATTCGAAAAAGCGGTATAGCTCTGTATAGTATGTTTTTTCTGCACAAAGCCTCAATCAATAAACGCAACGTCTATGTCCAGAAGTGTTAGTACTAAATATCATGATCCAAAATGTGAAAATACTTGTGTTTTCCTCAAAAACAACTTTGGACTCCTGCCAAACATCATGGGGGACTACTCGTATTCACTCTTCCAAGTAACGTGATATACACTCCCATCTGATTATTATAGGGTACTTAACACAAACGATAGAAAAAAATTACAACTGACAAGGTCGTCCGCTAGACAGGCATCATGTTATGTAGACATCACTCTAACTACTTAGCCCACCACTTTCAGGCCTCCATAAGTTTTTCTATTCAGAGGCTTCCTATAACAGCAATGATAGAATAATTCTAATTAACCAGCCAATGGAATATCTATCTCTAGGTAGGTTTCGGGGATTTCAGACACTGCACGAAGACCATCTCATTCTGGAGGAGTATTCTTGACGCGACTCTCAGTCGGTTTCCTGATACAAGCATGGTCAGACCATTTTTGGAGGATGGAATCTTCCAGTAATAAAGCTTACAAACGCATACTCTTAATTGCCCAATGATTTTAGATATATTTCTATCTTCGATATAATTTCAACAATTATTTTCCTAGCCACAGATATATCCATTAAAAATACAATATTTTATTATACATGAGCGTGAAAGTTAAAAACAACCATTTGCATTGAAAAAAAAGTACTTCCACGCTACTCTAACTCTTATTATTAACAATATTTTCTGATCTTATTACTCTCCATGGAACATTTGTAGTCAACCATCAATTGCATTTATGAAATATAATTTCATAACGATAATTTAACCTTCTCTCATATCTACCGGTGAACAAAAATAACTTTTTGTGAGATACTTTCAACCCTATTTCAACCATACTAATTATCTGATTCGTTTGGAGATGCCCTATTTCGAACCTTTGCCGCTAATCTTATTTTCTACTGAAGGTATTTAGAATAACATTTTTCGAATAGTCGTCCGATTTGTCGACCACCTATTTGGTAATACTTTTCATTGTAAACTGTGAATCCTAACGAATCTTAGAAAAGTAAATATTTCATTCCAAATAGATATTGCATTTTTTTTACAAAACCTCGACTTTACAAATCACCTACGAATTGGGTCAGTTTGAAGAACAGGGTCATACGGTTTTATGGCTGCCCCCATATCACCCGGATACAATTCCAGAAGACAAAATTGGGGGAATAGTAAAAGTGAAATAGCAAAATACCTAGTAAAGTTATAGTAATAAAAACTTTCAATATTCAGATTGTGAATATCAGAGCGAAATCTAATTTTCCTATGGAGGTACGAGGGTGTTTTGTTTATAATAAGTTGGTGGTAAAAACGAGCACTGTGCAGAGTCCGCCTCTTTTCCATATTCAACCAGTTAGCTTCTCGTAATTCATATGTGATTTTTTTACGTCTACGTATGCCATATATCAATCTCAGACAAGAGTTTTGAACTTTCTGAATTTTGGTCTTATACTGATTGATCAAATTTGGCCATATATATAGAGTATCAGCATAATTGAAGATGGATAACACCAGCGTTTCACATAAGGTAGATTTGACATTCAAAGGAAGAAGATGCCTGCTACCATATATCATTTTCAGTGAAGAATATGCTTTTTGTAGCAACTTGTTCACATGCTCCTCAAACCTTAGGTTCGTGTCAATTAAAACACCTAGATTTTTTGCTAATCCCACTTTTACAAGAGGTTCACCGTCTATTGAAATATTAATATTGGGATTATTTTTTTTTATTAACTTTTAGGCTAAAGATCATAAGATTAGATTTAGAAGCATTGATTAATAAACAATGGTCAGATGCAAATTTCACAAAAGCATTGAGTTCTAGATTAATTAGCACATACGCATTTTTGTTTTCATCCAAAGGAAATGTGTAATACATTTGGGTATCATCGGCATAAAGATGAGCAGAACGATTCTCAAGCGATTGCAACAAACCAGAGGTATATATGGTAAAGAGCAAAGGACCTAAAATGGAGCCTTGATGCACACCTGAGTTAAGATCAAGATATTGAGACTTGAGACACATTATCTTCGATATGAACTTTATGCTGTCTGTTGTTCAAATATGCACTAATTACAGCAACAGCTGAATCAGAAAGACCAATATAATGAAGGATCGCTAAGAGCATATCAAAGATGATGTTATCAAAAGCGCGGCTAAAGTCCAATAGTTACGCATATCTTTGTAAAATTGAAAATGTACATCTGATTTCGTTTCGTTTTATTGAATCTTCTTAGTGCTTTGTCCCTGATTGAGATCATCTCTTTAATTGCTCCAGTTAGCCAAGGAGCTTTTGGTTTAGTTACCCTCGAGATAGTTATGGGGGCGTGACGATCAAATAAGTTCATAAGACAGTTCACTTGAAAAGATAGTTTTTCGTCAATATTATTTTGGTCAAAGTTCCTGAAAAAAAGGGTAGCATACAGATCATTTCAAAATAAATCTTCATTGGAGTACTTGAAGTTCCGGTAAGCAGCTGTTACATTTGAAATCCTTGTTGGACTATCCACAATCTGAATAAGGTCAAATGATTCAAAAATAGAAGAAAGTTTTTCAACATTCAAATTCTCCGAGTTGAGAAGATTAATGTTAAGATCGCCCATACAAACGACATCATCAAAACTAGGACATATTAAACTCAATTTATACTCAAATTCCTCAATAAGTGTGACGTTATCTTGTTGTGTGTGACTTATATATATATATATATATATATATATATATATATATATATAATGTGATTTTGGTAGTACTATTGTATAATTCGCTTTTTAATTTGTTTTTAACATATATAAATAACCCACCACCTCTAAAATCTCTATCCGCCCTGTATAGTGTATAATTGTGAATATTGAGTATTTCATCACTAATTTCACTCCTCAATCAAGTTTCACAAATTGAAAATACATCAAAATCCTGAACTGTTAATAGAATTTTAATTTCATTCAAGCAGGTATAGTATTTCTAATCCCAATTGGACCGACATAAAAAGTTGCGAGAAGGAATTCTCTTCCACACGACTGAACTTTTTTATGATTGTACCAGGAACGCTTTGAAAGTAAAAACACTGGTAGTATATACATTTCCCATTTGCCGGGCAGTGCATATGAACACTCCTCGTAGTGTTCTTATTTTTATTGCCGTTCCAATTAGGATTAGAATTACTATACCAATTGGGATTAGAATTACTATACCAGAGATCGCACATTTAAACATCCAAATTTCAGATTCGACATGGCTTTTACTACAAAAAATGAAGACCTAAATACTTTTTTGTTTGAAATAAGAAATGAGTAACGCTTATCAGGCAAACTGAATAAGAAATACGTAAGGTTCGAAACAGACTGCACTGGTGCGAATAAATAAAATATTTTGATCGAATAATTAGAGCATGCTAAAATATAATGATGTAAAGTTGATAAATATATTCATAGTATCCCAAAAAAATGCACATATCTGAACACAAAGAAAAGAGATGAATTGATAATAATAATAATAATCCTGGTGAACTATCTATAAATAGTAGAAGTATATATACATTTATATTTTTATGAAAAACAAAAGTTTTTTAATGTTACTTGGGTGGCGAAAATCCAGAAATGGCTATGTTTATGACAATGATTTTACTTCACTAGCTTTGTTCCCGACTCCTCAAAAATATTATTTCAGTTGTTCCAGAGTTAACGCCTCCAGTATCACATTCAGGAGATCATCCTTTCTATGCCAGCGCCAAAGTTTTGGTGCCTGTGATGCTCTCGCTTCTAGTTTTGGCAGCTTTAATCGGCTTCTTGTTCTGGAGAAGTGAGTTGAAGTTATTCCTTTTATCATTCCCATGACCCTCCACAAATTTTCAATTTTGCCTTTTCCCCAGAGGTGAGCAGAAATATGCAAGATCGCTCAATCGGGGAATCCCCATCGATGGCTCAAATGCAGAACAAACAAAATCGTGATCAACAGTATCTGGCTGTCAGAGTTAGGGGACAGCAACCATTAGCCATAGAGGATGCGTACAAAGCAGAATCTGCAGATTACATAGAAGATATCTGCCCCTATGCTACATTCCAACTGTCGAAGCCAGCCTACAGTGAGAGCTCCTACAGCGGCAACGTCTACAGTGGGCCGTACCACTCGGTACGCGGCTCTTTTGTTTATCATGATGTTAAACCTCCACCTATTGATAAGTTTAAGTTAGGACATGTAAGTTTATTGCCTCCATTGATTTCGTCTGTCGTTATGGTTAATTGTGAATGAGCTTCTGTTTTGTTTTATCTTCATTTCCTCCTTAATTTTTATTCGCATACACATTTCATCAAATCTCATATCTATATCAAAAAATATAATATTTTCATCCAGGGTGTATTTCGAATTCAGTGTTTGTAAGGCTTACCGATTCCCGTGATAACATTTTGATATTGTCTTTTGGTTACAGAGTAAGGAACCCGAGTACTCCAAAGTGAGAAGGAAAGGGGGAAGACTGAGAGATCCACATTCAGAGAGTCAAGGTAAAATTGAGAGAAATGGGTGGTTTAATGATTTGTTTCACCAATTTGTGTGCGATATTTCTTCATTTGCTCGTTAGTTTTCCAGATTTCTTGAAATGTGAAAGTATAGGTTCAGCTTGCCATGATTAAGAACGACTGTGGGAAATTCGAACGCATCATACGAGGGACAAAAGCCCGTGCTGGAATGAAAAATAATAATTTGGTCCGGCAATAATTATTCATTCAAACACCGCTGCCACAGAAAGAAGCTGTCTTCATGAATATTGTGGATTTTTTCAAAATCATCAGCAATATTGCTGAAACATTAGATTGTATTAGTTGATGTGAATTTAAATTTATTGGAAAAAAATTGTTTGGTAGACTGAATATAAGTGATGAACATCATCGTACTAGACAAAATCATAAAAATGTTGTTATATCAACTATGAGAATTATCTATTTCTAGATCGTACAGCAATAAATATCACAACTGAAAAACTGGATAACTAATCATGTTGTAGCAAAACAGACAAGCATCAGCTTCTTGTCCATGAAATGATTTTTCCCAGCAATACGACATGAAAAACAATATTGTTTGTTTTTACTAAAACATTCAACTTCTTGGAATTTGGAATTTCTCAGTACACTCTTCAACGCACGGTGGTTACAGTTGAGTATAATCTCATTGAGAAATGGGTGCTTAAAATTATTTGAACATACAAATCAGCATGTGCTGAGATGTGTCATCAATATTCAATACTGAAATTGAAGATTCTAGATTAAATTTTGATATAGACCAAATTGATATTTGCTCTATACAAAAAAAAAGGAAATTGTTCTGATCTTGATCAGCCAAAATTATATTTTCAAAAATAAAAATCAGAATTCAGCACAATTAAGTTTGAAGAATTTGATATCCTAAAGTAACTTCAATTTCAATGATTTTCAGAGAAGTGTATAAAAGAATTATCTTTGACCAATCGTCAAATACTTCTCCATGAAGTTTTCTATAAGATGAAAGAATATTCCAAATCAGAAATTATACAAAAATACATCTCCAAGACCATGAAAAATATATATTATTCAACTATATCACATACTTCTTGTGATTGACACCAAAAATATATCCAAATACAGTGTAAGTGATACCATAATATTTGAGAAACCCTCTTAAACCCCAATGAACCCTTGTCAGAGAAAGCAATCAAAACAGATGAGACTGAACACCGATATCTCGATTCAATTCGATATATTACATGTGATATTTATGATTCCACCTGAACTTATTCGAAAAATAGATATGGTACTGCACTGGAATCAATTAGCTGGTTTACCTAAGTAAATCTAATCGCTGTTTACTGAGCAACGTATATAGATGAATTCAGATAACGGAACTTCATGAAGAAATATCCCACGTTCTCGTTAAAAAAATATTTCAAGATGGCTCATATCTTATTTGGTCAAAAATATTTCTACATACCTTGGTATCACACTATAACTCACTGCTTTGAAATACCTTTCGCAGAAGAAAGGAAGATGCTCTAATTCATTAGTTATTTCAACATAAACAAAATTATATTTGTTTACTCAATGGCTGACAAGCTTCAGAACACACGATAGATCGCTAAGGGCCCGAGAATCGCACGCTACCTTTTTTTGATACGATCATCCTGTCAAATGCTTCGCGTTCACTCATCTCCTTCTCAACTCTAATGACTGTTCGCCGTTAGATATCGCTAAGATTTTCAATGGTGATTCTTAGATTGGAGTTTATAAGATAACTTGAGCTACTCTCAATTATTTTGTATCTCTGAGCATATCAATAAGAAATGTAACAGATATATCGTTACAGACTGTGTAATGGTTGCGATCAACCAAGTTATTTCAACGTAACAATGTGTAATACCCTTGACTGAAGCAACGCGACAATAAAAAGTGAACGACTGTTTTATTTCGTCCGCTATTGAATTAGGAGGCAGGAATGCGAGATGAATTCCGACAAGGAAATACAATCCTCGTAAACTATTTGTTATGATAACACCAACCATCTAAATGTCTCATGAATATGTTTCATTGACAGCGACGACCTAACAGTTGAAACAGACCGAACATAATTACGACAGAACATTTATTTTTATCACCATAGAGCTCCAAGCCGCGATAGATGAATAACGATTCTCCGACAGCCGCGATTGAAATATACTGCGGAGGAAATTAATGTCCGAAGTTATAATTCATTACTGTGGGACTAACACAGCACATATTCAAATACCGAGAAGGGGTCATAGTGGGGAGATTCTATATAAGACCGAAGTCAAAAGTAAACAGAGTCATTCAGAATGAGAGGCAGATCATATCAGAGTCAGAAAGAGAGTTCAGTTTTAGTAAAAGCCTTCAGGGTATGAAGCGCATTAGAGTAGAATCAAGTTGAAAAGGGAAACATTCTCAATTGAATATTGATAGAAATATTTTTCTGTGAATTGAAAAATCCACGATTAAATTGAAGTTATTTTTTGTGAATGTCTAACAGAAAACAACTACTTCCCCGGCTAAAGCCACGCTGGACATTGAACTACATCTGATAGATATTCTGAAAAGACCCTAACTCAAAAGAAAAAATCTGTAATTGAAAATTTGCATTTTCATTCAGATAGTTATTTGATTTTCTATTCCAGTCTTAATTAAGAACTCATAAAGATGAATGAGGCAAAGAAGAATGTTTTCCAAAAGAGAGTACTCACCAGAAATCTTGAGGTTATCTTGACGATGGAAGATAGTGACTAAAGTTTATCTTTCAGTCGCAGATGATTCCACATCTGATTTTATGAACATCCTGTTTATATTTTCAACAAATCAAGTAGAATCAAATTCATCTAGTGAAGATACATAGCTATCTTCTGATACAAAACAAGTGTAGACTCCGTAAATTATTCATAAAGTAGCCAATTTATCAAAAGTATGCAGAAAATAGTGGAAGTGTAAACAATAGAAATTGTCTCCGTAATAACTCAACGAATAGAATTCAAATTTTCCTTAGAAGCTTGTTGAAAAACTGTCAACCTAAAAACGCTCCACCTTCGGTGTCGCGTTTTCAATAGTTGACAGTTTTTCTCGTCTAATCGCTAGGCAACAGTTTCTCATTAAACAACCCAAATTCACCCGATAACATACAAACCTCTCGTGCAATTATAAGTGGAAATATAACTTTTGGCAAGTTACCTTAGTAACAGAAAACAGTGTGTCAAGATCGGAGATACTAACAGTGAGCTACTTACAATCAATAGTGTTATATATATATATATATATATATATATATATATATATATATATAAAGAGCATTGTATAAGGCCCAATCCTCTTCACATCGTATATCAATGAGCTGAATGATATTGAGCCAACATATGATATCGTGTCATACGTAGATTATACCGTGATATATGTCGAAGAGAATTGTTGAAAAGGAGTAGGAATGAAAGCAAAAAATGTTTGCAGAAAATCAAGATATGTAAGCGATATGTAAGCATCAATACTGTTATAATTCATATACACCTTCAAAACATTGAAAAATATGGTGAATTAAAAAAAAATATTGACAGCCTATTACGCACTGGCTCAACAAATAATTACTCACGGCCTGCTAGCTCGGGGAGGAGCATATCAAATATATACAAAAAAGTATCAATCACACAAAGACTTCTTATCAAAATAATGTTCAATAGACCTTCCGGTTCCCCTCAATACATCTCTTCGATGACTCTGGGCTGAGGGATATTCAGTTTCTACATGATCAAAGAAATATATTACTTCAAGGGGTTCAACTCATGAGAGATAATTACTGTCTGATTCCTACTGGTAAATAATAAATGTGCGGGTTCGTGTTTTGTCTTTCGCGAATTGAGATTTCCTTAATCTCAATCTTTTCTATTTTCGACTAGCTGTAAGACATTACAGGGAGGATTTAGTTTCGGAAGCCTTCATGAGTATCATATATTCAGTTTGACAATACAGAATGAGAAAAATGATCAAAATTGAGCCATAAATACTCTTGAAAACTGCTTCAAAAATATTGCACTCACTGTCCATGGTCGTTCCTATTCTTGAAGAGCTGTGAAATATTACAGACAGGATTCCGTTTCAGAAGCCTTGATGAGTATCATATATTCAGTTTGACAATACAAAATGAAAAAAAAAAAAAATTGCTAGCAAACATCGTTCCATAAATACTTTTCAAACCTACTTCGAAAAAACGACTTCCAAATATTAGTACTAATCTTATTGCACTTGAAAAATTCAATGTAGAATTGTAATGATTGAACCACAATATTTAGAATGCAGCAATGGTAAATATGAAATGTTAGTGATCGATCCTTTGCCACCCACAGCGCTTCCTATTTCACTATATTTGATGCTTTTTTCCACTAGTAGTTAACTTTGCACAAGGGAGCCACTGCTGCTCACAGAATGACTTATTAACATTGAACTTCTAATCTTAATTAGCACAAACTTTCCAAAACGTACCAACGAATGCACATTACAATAGCCATAGTTCATTATATTTCAGAATCTGATAACCTGGGCAGCACTGACTCAGAAGTGAAGAAGATATTAACTCTACACCTGCCTATTTCAGAATATGACACCTTGGGTTCAGATTCTGAGATAGATGGAAGGGCGACCAGTCAGGAAATGATGTCGTTCGGTCACAGAATGAGAGGTAAGTTATAAAACGTCATAAATAACAGAAAACTTGTTGAATCTTTTTATGAGACATTCTGAAACCAAAATGATGAACTTCTCCCAGCTAGTAATCAAATAAGAGAATCCAAGAACTACACCTGCGACGGAAAACTTATTGGCACTTCTTAGAGAAATAGTGACATTAGAAGTGACTAATCGTCTCAGTAGAAGTATTTGATTTGATAATTTTCTTCGATTTCGTGTTCCAATGGATTTTTATTATTTCTAGAAAACCAAAATAAAACTTCATAATCCTTTGTTTATGTTTGTTTGCATATCAAATTTCAATGGCCGTCCATGTTTCCGAAGATAATTACACTTTAAACATGGCGTAACAGTATAGAATAGAATAGAATAGAATAGTACTTTATTGATCCATAAAAAACCAGGTACATGGTATTGGATAAGTCAAGAATTATGATAAATTTAATATGTAGATGTATAAAACAATAGGATACGATACAGTTAAATAAATAAATAAAATAATGCACAAGATACGAATGTCAACTCACTGCTACAAGAACACATGACCCTAAATATAATATGTATACCCATATAAAAAATTAAAAAAAAAAAGATTCGAGAGGTGAGAAATTAGACTATGGCTACCAACTAATTCTAATTAATAGGTTCCAATATGTGGGAATCATCAAAGTACTCTTGTAATGTATAATAAGCTTTTGAATATAACAGATGTTTGAGGTTTGTTTTGAACCTATCGAAAGCAATGCAACTCCTGATGGAGACAGGGAGCTTGTTGTATATTTTGCTGCTAGCATAAGTTGGCGATTTTTCAAAAGTGGATGTTTTGTGGATCAAGGTCAATAAATTAGCGCCATTTCTTGTTTTGTATTGGTGATGAGTATTATTTTTTTCTAATTTATGTTCATTCTTTTAATATATAAGCAACACTTGAGTATAAAATGCAGCAGACGGTCAGTATTTTCTTATTTATGAATGTCTCTCTGCATGAATCGCGTGGTTTCAAATTAAACATCAATCTGATAATTCGCTTCTGGGCTATGAATATCCTATTTATCTCCGTTGCATTTCCCCATAGTATGATGTGGAATGATAAGGCTGAGTAGACAAGTGCATAGTATACTTGAATCAAGATGCTTTCATGGAGCTCATATTTTAATTGATTGATGGCAAAGTATGACTTAGAAAGTTTATTAGATGTTAGTTCGATGTGTTTAGACCATGAAAGTGATTCGTCAATTGTCACACCAAGAAACTTTGTGAAATGGTGGATCTGAATGAATTCATTACGCAACTCCATATTTTTGTTAAAAAATATGATTTTGGTTTTATGGGATTTAACATAAGTTTGTTTGAGTTGCAATATGTTGTCATTTCCTGAATTGCTTGTTCAATAGCCTCAGACATGTCTCCCATGGTAGGCTCGGCTATTCCTAAAGTTGTATCATCAGCAAAATTAATCAAATGGAAACGTTTACTGATGTTCATTGGAAGATCATTGAGAAAGAGAAGAAAGATCAGTGGACCAAGAATTGAGCCTTGCGCCACCCCAGTATTCATCGTAAATTCATCTGATTCTACCCCATTCATTTTCACAAATATTTTCCTGTTGCATAAAAATGATTTGATTAGTTCCAATACATTCCCTCTAATACCAATATTATATAACTTAGAGGCCACAAAGTCTTTATCAATAGAGTCGAATGCTTTCGACAGGTCGAAGAAAATTCCCGAAACATATTTCTTATCATCAATTGCTTTATATAGATAGTCTGCGAATAGAGTGGTTGCAGTTTCAGTGGATCTCTCTGCCCTGAATCCATGTTGGGATTCGACTAATATATTGTGTTTGACTAAAAAATCGATGAGTCTGTTATATATCAGTCTCTCAAGTATTTTTTGAAAATATACTGAGGAGACTGATGGGTCTATAGTTGTCAATGTCAGATTTGTCTCCACTTTTATGTACAGTGATAATTTTACTGAGTTTCAGAATAGTTGGAAATTCACCGTTCACAATGCATAAGTTAATAAGAGATGTTAAGGGTCAGTTATACTATCACAGACTTCTTTCACAACTTTCACTAGCACATCATCTGGACCAGTTGACATGGTATTCTTCAGGTTACGAATTATTGATTTTATTTCTTCGGTCGTGGCTGGTTCTAAAAAAAGGTATGAGGGAGTATTTCTCCAGTTGTACATATTTGAGATCTGTCGGATCCGAAGTGTTCCTTCATTTTTTCCTCGATTATACTTGAGAAATATTCTCCAAAGCAGTTTGCTGCTATTTCAGGATCCATAACTTCAACATTATTTATGTTGAGGTGAACATCCCTTGTTTCATGATTCATCCTTCCCAGTTTTGCGTTTACCTCTCTCCAGATTTGTTTGATTTTGTTATCAGCACTACATATATTTTCATTCAGTTTTCTCTCTTTGCATTTCTTAACGACTTACGATAATTTTTCCTTTTTATTTTATAAATCCTTTCCAAACAGGTGCTGCTAGATTGCCTATACATATGGAAAGCATTGTCCAGATCATTTTTTTCCTGTTTCAACTCATCCGTGTACCACTTGGTATTTGGACGCATTGCTGTGTTAGGCATTAGTGGGCACGACTCGTTATATGCCTGTTTGAATTGATTAATAAATATTTCAAAATTGGTGGATGGTGAGATTTCATTATCTATGTTCCATATTATATCATTCAATTTTGTTTTGAGGAGAGTGGTGTTTTTTTTAGAAACTTTTCGATGCTTTTTTGTTGGCTCTGTTTTTGTTTTAGGTCCTATGTCATTGTAGTTATAGAACAATGTGACTGCTAGGTGGTCCGATAGGTGCGGATTAAAATTGACTGGGTGCATTGGTACTGATCTAAATTGAAATGATGTAATCAATTCCACTAATGGAAGTTTTGTTGTTTTTGTCGGTGCAGATTCTTGTTGGTGACGTTAACATATTCCGGCATTCACATGAGTCCATCATGTCTTTCAATAATTTGTAGTTAGTATTATTCTCATTCAAAAAATCGATATTTAGGTCGCCACAAATTATGATTTTATGGGTTATTATGAGTTCGCTAAGAGTGGATGACATGTATTCAACAAATTTTCTGACACATCCCATTGGTGGCCTGTAGGTGCAGAGCAGACATATTTTTTCATCTAGAAGTATTTCTACCATACAACATTCAAATTCCATTTCCATTGAGTGCTTACTCGGTATTGTTCTACATTTCAGAGCTATGTTTTTTCTCACGAAAATAGCTGTACCTCCATGTTTTCTTGACTGTCTACAGAAGAATGACATCAATTTGTAATTGGGAATATTTACTAAAGTTATATTTGACTCGTTCATCCAGTGTTCGCTGAGGCATAAAAAGTCGATATTTTTTTGCATTGCTACCTCTTCTATTTGACTGATTTTTGTTGATAAGGATTGGATGTTGATGTGTACTATAGTTAGTTGTTTCGTTATTGGGCCGCAATTTTGTTCTTGGCTGTCCCTAAAAAATTAGACTGTTGTCCAAGTTCCATCACTTCTGTTGCAATTGATGTGTTTGGACACAATACATCAGGTGTTGTATTTTCAAGAACAGTAGATGTTGCAATTTGATTTAATCGTGGGTTTATATGATTAGTATCAGATGTGAAGTCTTCCTTCGATTTAATCTCTGTTGCTATTTGGGTTTTCCCATCACTCGTACTATCTTTGCTTGAGTGATCAAGGTTTAATTTCACCAATTTGGTAATACGTGTGGTGATGTATGCCAAGAGAGCTTTACTCAGTAAGTATATACCAGTGTTTTTTAATAAATTGCTATTTCTAAGATGTGTCATGTTTAAATAATTATTACATTCAAAAACTTTCACTGAGCTATTGTATCTGTAGAATTCTTTAGATAGAAATAAGTTGTTTTCATAGATGAGTTTATTCCTTCTCAGTTATGAGTGAGGTAGGGCTCAGTAATTATAATAGTATTTGTATGTGCTACATTGTAAGTGAACATTTCAATTTTTCTAGTATTAATTTCGCATTTATTCGGCCAGATAATTAGCCAGTCATTTTTAGAGAAATTTTTGGTACTCACTATTGCTGTCTTCAGTAATTCGTCAATGTTTGCATGTTTTTTTATTATGGATTCAGCTGAAAATTGTTCATTTTGTTTTGTGAGGTATGAAGCTATATTATTTCCATGATAGTTCGATACAAGGAGTATTTTTTTCTGAAGTATGGGATTATTTTCCAAGGTGTCCTTAGTTTTTGAATTTGTAGTATAACCTTCTTTTGGATTTGCTGTTGATTCCTGGGACATTTTTTTGTCATTTGTAGACCTGTCTCCGCCACTGGCTTGATCGATTGGATGAAATTCAGTTGAGGTCGCTTTATGACTCATTTTAGTTCTTGTTTGTGTATTAGCTGTTTTTGTCTGCTTCACTTTTTCTTGGACTTCTTTTTGCAGGTGCCTGATTTTATCCTCTAATTCAACAATGGTGTTTTTGTGACTTTCTAATAGGGCATTCATTTCAGATTCCATGTCAATTGCTTGCTGCATGAACGTACTATTTTCTTTTTTCAACTTTTCTATATAGTTACTTTTCATTACATTTTCA
Organism: Gonioctena quinquepunctata; assembly: GCA_018342105.1. Taxonomy (NCBI): domain Eukaryota; kingdom Metazoa; phylum Arthropoda; class Insecta; order Coleoptera; family Chrysomelidae; genus Gonioctena; species Gonioctena quinquepunctata. The sequence goes on along the minus strand of JAFIRS010001475.1, from coordinate 311,346 downwards.
TCTGTTAACTCACTTATGGTATTCTCCAAAATACTAGTCTGTTCTTCTTGTCCACTAATGTCCTTTTTACAACAGATTATTTTATTTTCTTCTACTATGGTAATTTTTTTCTTATTGGCCAGTAGGCAGCTTTTATGGAAAACACTATGACATTGGGTACACACATAATGCACAAACGGCTTAGTTCTACAGCATTTATAACTAATATTTGGAGAGCACTGAGAAAGTGTGTTTCCCACCATGGTTCCCAATATGCTTGACTATGTTGAATAATATGCGCACGCCACTGGAGGGTTATTTATCACTTTTATTTTTAAGCCAGGTACATATTTTTTGTTCCTGAATCACTTCGCCTTTTTCCCATCAGCCTCCAGTTTTTTTTCTAGCACAAAAATACACTAGAGTTGAATTGTAAACAATATCAGATTGATTAATTTACGAAATTGATCCACTTTCAATTGTTGGTTTTCAGTATTAATATGCACTTCAGAAAGAGCATCTTTTTGGCGTCTATGGGAATTAAATTTAACTAGTTATGTTGAAGTTTGTCCACAGTAAAAACGTTTTCTTTGAAGAGCACTTTTACACACTTCTACACAGCTATGTTAATTACTCCTGCTGCTATAATAGACATCAACGCGACTTTGGATTTCAGATAACTGAAAAATATACTAACTTTCAACGTTAGTCTGCCACACAACTAACTTTATACCCAAAGCGGCTGGAGTTGCGTATCCGACCAAAAACTGGAAGTCGTCCAACTAACAAACACGCCGCGCTCATATTTTGCGTGCCTCTCTGTGTCATTCTGCTGTCAGTAGTATCAGTTGTGATTAATGTCATATTTTATTTTTTCACCACATATTCTCTGAAATCTGAAAAGAAAAAGATTTTTTTCTATACGCTCCCCAAAACGGCAACTTAAGGAATTGAAAAAAAATCCGTAAAATACTACTTTTACAGACTTGTCCGTAAAGTGTCGTCATGGCAACACTTTACGAACTGAATGTTATTCATTCATAAAAAACATAACTGAACATTAACGGGTGTTTATAAATACTATAAAAGCTATGAACCGGTAACATTTTGCCGCAGAAAAGCTAGGAATTTTGATTTTCTCAGAATCAAATTGTGTTATTGTTGGGGTAGAGCTCGTCCAGTATTGAAAAGACCGTTTGATAGGTAAAGAGGGGGAAAACACGAGTGGACACGATTTGATGTGGCTGCTTATGCTACGGCGAATCTTCACCAGTGTCTTGTCATGCAGCGTTTGAAAGGTTAGGTTTGTTTGATTGATAAATAGGTAGTGCAGTTATTTATTCAACTTTGCAATAGTTTACTTGTTACCTTGCCAAAATGCCCTCTGGCAGATTTGTCGATAAATATTTTTTCCATTCAGAAGTTATAGGAGTGTAAGTTCTCTACGTTTCGTGTATCGCCTATACCAAATAATTTGGTACGCCTATGGAATTTCTATTAATAGCCACAGTTAGACAATGGTTCGGGCATCTTCGAGGAAAATTGGTTGTTAGGTAGGGGAAGGCCAAAATGGTCCTTTCAATACTAGACGAGCTCTAGGTACTAACATGATGACTTTTACACTTTCTTTCTCCGAACAATCGCAAACAAAATGATAGTAAATTCAAACAAGATATATCCACTTACAAGAATATATGAATAATGGTTTAGTTTGGGTTCAAATCAAGTTTGATTTTCACACCTAAACCCTTAAACCTACATACAGTTTATATGTCACTTATTCCAAATGTCACTTACTATTCAAGATTACCACGAAGTGGGCGACATCTAGCATTCACAATTCGAATGTCAAACTAGGGGAAAACCATCTATATCCACATAATACGTTATAGTCCAAGATCCCAGAGCCAGCAAACCTACGTCATTTTGCATAGCTGAAATTTTGAGAATGAGTAGTGTGATATGTATTTAAGAACGTATGCATACTTGCTAGCCCTGTTACAGGTAGCAGGTACAAAAGTACATAAAAAACTTCATCACTTACGTTGAAGTATGGTAATGGTTTTGACAATTAATATCGTCCAGTTAGACGAGCGGTCTGATGCGCCAGATTCAAGCTCTTGATCTCAAAAGTTAGCGAGCGTTCGAATCCCCACGCCTGACAATTTTTTTTCCCATCGAAATTGACAAATCATTTGTTTTTTTTTATGAAAATTCGTCCCAAAGCAAATCATTTCTCAATTTCAAAAGAGTTTAATTGCCTCAAAAGTAAACCCAATAAAGTGTAAAATAGCCAACAATCTATGATTAATTCTGTCAAACGCCTAGGAATAGTCCAGTAAAACTAGAGCTGTGAGATCATGCTTATCAGTAGCTAGCATGATGACGTCAGTTACTTTCATAGCGCCGTGATGCAGCTATGATTTGCTCTGAAGCCAGACTGATGAGGTGGTATCATGTTTTGACTTTCTGAATAATATTTCATAGGCGACAAGATACGTCATATTCCGCAACTCTTTTCAAAAATAGTTTTTGTTTTTATCAGTTCTCATTTTAAAACTCACATAAGCTCTCTTTTCCCTTTCTAGAGCATATTTAGTTTGGTTTCTCAGGTCTTTGTAAAGAGTCCAGTGTTTCTCAAGTTTACTTTGTTTGAATTTGAGAAGAGCTTTGTCCCGCAGGGACATCAGACATCATTACTCGAATAGTGGAAGTAATCCAGGGTGCTTTGGTTCCAGTAATTTCAACAGTTTCTAAAGGCACATGCGTATCGAAGAGACGGGTGAGGGTATCATTGAATATATTCATTTTTCCATGGATATGGTTCGACTGATATAGTACAGAAAAATCAGTGTGTTCGAGATCATAGCTGAAATCGTTATCATTGAATTTTCTGAAGTTACGAAAGGCGGTTCATTGAATTGATTGATTTCAGTACCAATAGAACTAATGACCATACAGTGATCTGATATTTCTGGTACAGACACCACCTTAGTTGATTTGACCGGTAAATTATCGGTAACAAAATTAAGATCTGAAGTTATACTTAGCACTTGTTTTTCCATATCTCGTCGGTTCTTGAATAATTTGTTCGAGCGTATATGACGTCATGATATCTATTAGTCCCTTAGTTGTATTATTGTTATGATCAGTCAATATTGAAGTCGCCTGGAGATAAGAGCATCGAACTTGGGTGCGAAAGTACCGATTGATGTTTCAAATTCACTCAAAAATTAATCGTTGGGCATATTGGATGGTTTGTAGAAAATACCCAGAGCGACGAACATTTCATTCCACTTTAATGACACCCAAAGTTCTTCGGTTCTGTGTTGATGATTATTTATCGTCGCCAAAATGCTACTTGGGCTAACTTGCCAATTTTTTTCAGGCGGAGCAGAAGGATCTTCCTCCTCTTCAGAAACCTCGCCTCATTCGGGCAGTATAGGCAGAAAACCCTTTCAATCCCGCAAGGGCAAAGTCAAAGCTGGGCCCATGAATAAGCGGCATGTTAGAAGCAGCAGTGGGTACTCAAGTCACAATGAGGAAACCACCTTCAGCATTTCGCATGCGCCAAGTTTCAACGAAAGAATACACCCTCCCACCAGATTTTCAGATTTAAATCCTAGGACGCTTAGCGAATCCGAATACGAAAAGAGTCACAAGGCGAGGGGTATGTCCAAGCTGACTAGAGAAGCTTTCCAGATCAACGTATGAAAATGGATGGGTAGGAAAAGATGGATTCGGGAGTTCTGACTCCTCATTAACAACCAGATCCAATTGGACGCACTGACAGAAGGGAGAAATTGATGTTCATACCATTATTTTCGCTTCCAAACAATATATGAATCGATAAGAACGAATGGTTCGAAAGTATTCGTATTTTTATCAGTGGTCTGTAACTTCACATGGAATTGAAATCAGAGAATATGAAATATTCCTAAGGAATTACAATAACAAATGAAATAACTCAAATCATTATTTGGATTTCAATCAATAGTGGTAAATTACATCGAATACTGATACATAGAGTAAAATAATTGGGGCTATTTCTGTTTCCCAGCAAAAACATGTTACAATATGCCCACCATTTTACAAATTCCGAAAAATCAAAGTCATATCATTGCTCGCATACAATGAGTGACTGAGTCTATGAGGAACTGATTTTCATTATCTTTTGATACAACAAAAATATTACAAGAAGACGGATTTATCAAGATTCAACGAAATGCTAGGCAAAAATGATCAGGATTTTTCAATTATTGGAATAGTATGATCCTGGAGATGGTTTACTGGGACAAAACATTGGAAAACCTGGCCAAAATTCAATTTTTCATTGTCCAAATTTCGAAAATATATTTGTCATTATAGACACTACTACTTGATTTGTCTATTCAATAATGTTTAAATTTCGAGGGGACACCACCTGTAGCTCAGCAGATCTTCTATTTCTGTGGTTTCTTCTATTCAAAATGGTATATACTGTTACGAATCTGGGGTACTTTTATGGTAACTCCTGAACTAATTATTTTCCTCTTTATTTCACAACTCAACAGTATACTCTAACAAATAGAATACAATCTCCACAATTACAATGCATAACAAAATTCACAAGACTATATTCTGACTGACTGACTCGCCTATTACATATGACCCGCTATATATAGGACGGCCGTAATTTCCAGAACCGTGGCGATCGGGAATGTTCCATGACGTTATCGCTAACGGTCGGATTTCTTCTCGAGATTTCGAATGGCAGTTATCGAACATTTGGATCATGACATCATCGGTAATCGCCGTTTTTCGAATTTTCCAATAGCGGTTATCGAACATGTGGAGCATAATGTCATCGGCAACCAGGAGCGTACCGAGAGTATTTCCTCTTCTCTAATTTTGATCGTCCCGATCAAAAGTAATTGGTTCACCATGATAGGGCTTCAGTCTGTCGAGATGAACAGCCTTTATTTTAGTCCTAGGGCTACGCTAGATTCTGTGAACCACGTCGTTGATCCTCTTCTTTACCTCGTACGGTCCTTCCCAAAACGGTGTTAGTTTGGGGGATACACCTTTCTTCCTCCGTGGGTTGTACAACCAAATCTGGTTACCTTCCTTGAATCCTCCTGAATTAGCTTTCAAACCATAACGAGCTTTCATCCTGTCACTGGCCAGTATCCACTGCTTCCGAGCTGATTCATGGATTTACTGCAGGCTGTCCCTCAGTTTATCTGCATAGTCATATACTTCTACTTCCCTTCCGAAGACAATGCTAGCCGGGGTGAGCTTGGTTGAGTCGTGGACGGCTGCTCTGTATGCCATCAGAAAAAGTGGGAGGTATCTGTTCCAGTCCTAAGTACGACATTGATTTTAATGACGCTAAATTCCAGTACATTCTAAATTTCATGCGAGCAACTGAGTCTCAACAGTACAACTCTATAATGAACAATAATAACAGCAAACTGGATCTTGTCATAACCAACTTTAATTGTATTGTCTCCAAACCTTTTGTTAACATAAATGTTCATCATCCTGTACTTTATATTGCATTGAACTGTCGATTTTCTCAATTCAATGACTTTTATATTGATGCAACAGATGCAAATAAGCACTTTAATTTCCGTAAGGCAAACTTCTCGGCTTTGTGTGAATTGATCAGGAATGGTGTGACGTTGCTGAAACTATTTATGTCGACTCTGAAAGTATCAGATGTAGTTCAATGTCCAGCGTGGCTTTAGCCGGATAAGTAGTTGTTTTCTGTTAGACATTCACAAAAAATAACTTCATTATTATCGTGGATTTTTAATTCACAGAAAAATCCTTCTATCAATATTCAATTGAGAATGTTTCCCTTTTCAACATGAATACCCCACAAGAGGTTATCTTGACGATGGAAGATAGTGACTAAAGTTTATCTTTCAGTCGCAGATGATTCCACATCTGATTTTATGAACATCCTGTTCATATTTTCAATAAATCTACTTTATTATATTAAAAATTACACAGCATTTTCAGTCAAACTGTTCCACTGAAAACAGTAGAAACACAGAAGTTTACCCCTTGGTTCGACACCGATATTATTAGCCACATAAAAAGAAGGAATTGGCATTCAAAAAACTACAAAAAATATAAAACAGCTCTTTATCAGAATATATTTTCGGAACTGAGACAAACTGTTGAAAATAAACGCAGCATATAATAAAATCAAAAATACAGCTGAAAATTGATATTTTACCAGACAGTTCGAATTTCTGGGCATTCATACATAGGTAAAAAGGTCATTCGGTTATTCCAGGTATGATGAAATTTGGCGATGCAGTACTTGACAGGCCTAATGATATTGTCAACGGATTTGCAAACTATTTCAAAAGTCTATACTTGGTTTCTGATGAGAACTTGTTTCGTAAAAACTTTAAGAATTTTGATTTAGATATTTTGAACATAGGCGTTTTTTCCAAAACCGATGTTGTTACTGTTCCAAAAAAATTAAAAATGAACTCATTGCAGGCGTTGACACTGTTTCTAGTCTGGTAGTAAAAGACTGTATTGACATACTATATGTATCTCTAATGGGCATATTCAACCTAACATTTTTCCACTACCTTGGAAAGATGTTCTTCCATGGTTCGGTTGAATCTTTCAACCATGCCATCTGACTGGGGGTGAAGCGCCATGGTTCTGGTCTTGTTGTTACCCATCAGCTCGCAAACTTTCTTGAATAACTTCGACTCGAAATTCCTTCTCGAAAACATGTTGTCCACTACTGTCGATGCTTCCTGGTCTGGAATGGCATAGGCATTTACTGAAATAGTCCACGGCAACGAGGATGGTTTTGTTGCCATCGTCCGTCACAGGAAAGGGTCCAGCTACATCAATGGCAATCCGTTCGAATGGTGCGCCTATGTTGTATTTCTTCATCTCACCCCTGGACCTTGTCTTGGGACCTTTGGTCGCAACGCATTCTGGACATCTTCGGCACCAGCTTTCTACATCGTCTCGACATTGAACCCAGTAAAACCTCTGCCTGATCTTATCCAAGGTCTCATTGACTCCCAGACGTCCTACTGATTTTTCCTCGTGAATTTCCTATCTTGGTCTACTCATATCAACAATCTGAGAAAAAAAATGCACCTCTTATTGGAATCTTATTCAGGATCAGACATTATACCCCTCTCAAATATTTGAAAATCATTTATTTCAGTTTAATTCATTCAAAATTACAAAATCTCATTTCTATTTGGGGAACAGCTACCATTTCTACTATAAAACCCTTACAAATCTTGCAAAATAAAACAATAAAATGAATATATAAATTACCATTTACAGAATCATCAAAAAATCTATACAAACTAAAAAATGTATTGATTCTCCGTTCATTATACAAATAGAGAATGTTTAGTTTTATTCATTTTGTTAAAATAAGAAAAAAATATTCAGAATTGGCTTTCAATCAGATTTTAAATATCCACAATCATCAAACACGACATATAAATCATCTGGATCCAATACGTTTCGAATCCAACTATGGAAAAACATCAATATTTCATTAGGGAATAGATATACAGGGTGTAACGTTAAAATATTCAAGTGACGTACTCCTGAACTGAAACAATTTTAAGAAAAAAGTCTATATAAACTTGTGTCCGGAAATGCTTCGTTTTGGAGATACAGAGTGTTGAAATTGAATTTTTTTGTTCGCTTTTTAAAAATAACTTTTGCAAAAAATAAGTTATTTGCACGAAATTTGGTATCCGGGGTTTTTTTGACGTGGGAAATCATAATTTCGTATTAATTTTCATGTAACATCTAGAGGGCGTTGCGTACGCTGTCATTATTTATTTCAAATGGCCCTAACATTTTTGACAGTAAACTTTTTGTACTTTTCATGGAAAAACCTTATTCCCACACCTTTTCCAAGTAAAAAAGGTACACATCGTTTTCGAGATATTTACAATTTTCTATATCGATGCATGTTACTTAGCTCCTAGGGCGCTAAGTGAAGTTGCTGAGAACATTACAAAAAGTATGTGGTAGGTCTCGTCCAAATAAACCTACTTTTTTCCTATGAAATGTTTATCGAAAAATGATTTGTTTACGAGATACAAATTGTTGAAATTTTTCAAAACATGGTTGGTTTATGTCATAAGTTATTTGCAACTGCAGTTATTTTCATCAAACTTTAAACACAGACTTCTTTCAAACTGAGCATTATCAAACCGCTCAATCAATCCAAATTAAAAAAAAAATGTCAGGTTTAATTATTCAATTGGAAAGTGCTACATTTCGGAGTTTGTAAAAAAACTATTCGGAGAAGTACTATGTTATTTATTAGGCAAGTAAACATATAGAAATTGATCGAAACAACTATTACAACAACTGTTCAAAGTGACGACCCCCAACAGTAATACAAGCTTCTGCTCTCCTCATCAAAGAATTCCGCACCCGTTGAAAAATGCCGGGAGTGTTTCTTATCGTTTCGCAGCAAAAGAAAAAATCGACGGGATCGAGGTCCGGTGACCTCGGGGGCCAATGCTGAGTGCATCCTCTTCCTATCCATCGTTGGGGATATGCAACGTCTAAGAAATTTCTTGCTATCAGACTAAAATGAGCAGGGGCTCCATCGTGCATAAGCCAAGAGTGATTTCGGAGACCAATTGGAACATCTTCCATAAGCTGGGGAACCTCGTGTTCCAAAAAGTTTTGGTAAGCATCTCCATTCAAACGTAAGGGGAGAAAATAGGGCCCAATTAAATAATCCCCAATTATGCCTACCCATACATTAAAAGAGAATCTGTCTAGGAAATGAGTTTGCGTTATCGCATGTGGGTTATCTTCCGCCCAGATGTGGTTGTTATGGAAGTTCATGATACCATTTCTTGAAAAATTAGCCTCATCTGTGAAGAGGATTTTCGATAAAATTAGGGGATGTTGTTGGACTTTTCTTTGAAGCCATTGAGCAAATTCGATACGTGGTTGAAAATCACGTGGCGTAAGTGCCTGGACACGCTGAATATGATAAGGATATAATTGCTGTTCCTTTAAAATTTTGTAAACGGTCATGTGACTCACATTTGAAGTTTGACTAATTTTTCTTGTACTTGTCTCTGGATATTCACTAATTTCTTCGAGAACCGCCTCCTCCAATTCCACAGTTTTCGTAGTCCGTGGCCAACCTACTGCAGAATTTCTTTCAAAGTTTCCAGATTCGGAAAGTCGCCGGAAAAGATTCGCAAATGTCGCTGCACAAGAAGTGACGCGTTGGGGATACCTTTCCTGGTAGATGCATCTGGCCTCGGTTGAATTTCCGTCAGCCAAGCCGTATGCAAAAACCATATCAGCTATTTTAGCATTCGTAAAGTCGGGCATGGTACCAAAAAATTACTTTATGAACTCCGAACTGTGAATTTGTCAATGAATAGTTAAAAATGTGACAGCGAACTTCTATTTTGATAAACGAACATTCATAGCCTACTCGATTCAATTAACTCAATTTGCAAGCGGAGAGTGACAAAAATTATTGAAATCAAATTTGGCTATACTGATTGAGCAGTTTGATAATGCTCAGTTTAGAAGAAGTCTGCGAATAAAGTTTGATGGAAATAACTGCAGTTGCAAATAACTTATGACAAAAACCAACCATGTTTTGAAAAATTTCAACAATCTGTATCTCGAAAACAAATCATTCTTCGATAAACATTTCATAGGAAAAAATTAGTTTATTTTGACGAGACCTACCACATACTTAGTTTTTGTAATGTCCTCAGCCACTTCACTTAGCGCCCTAGGAGGTAGGTAACATGCATCGATATAGAAAATTGTAAATATCTCGAAAAGGATCACCTCCAGCGTTGTTGGGGAGGTGTACCTTTTTTACTTGGAAAATGTGTGGGAATAAGGTTTTTTCATGAAAAGTACCAAAAGTTTACTATCAAAAGTGTTAGGGCAATTTGAAATAAATAATGACAGCGTACGCAGCGCCCTCTACATGTTACATGAAAATTAATAATTATGATTTCCCACGTCAAAAAAAACTTAGGTACCAAATTTCGTGCAAATAACTTATTTTTTGCGAAAGTTATATTTAAAAAGTGAACAAAACAATTCAATTTCAACACCCTGTATCTCCGAAACGAAGCATTTCCGGACACAAGTTTATAAAGGCTTTTTTCCCTAAAATTGTCTCAGGAATACGTCATTTGAATATTTTAACGTACTTATGTTACACCCTGTATATAACAAAATTCCACGTCAGTTGAAGGAAATAAAAACTCAAAACAAATGCAAGCATGCCCTCAAAAATATTTTATTCTCAATGAATAATATTATTCTTCAGTAATACTTCAGATTTGACATCTTCTGATTTCTTTAGTTTGATTAACTAGTTCAAGTTTATTTATGTACATTTTTTTAAATCCCTTCATGGACAGAAATATTTCTTGGGATCAATAAAGTGAATGAATTAATGACTTCACCTATCCTCTTCCTGGGCAAAACCAATTGGGAAATTGACGACCTCCCATCAGCTGATTCCATTACTCGTTTAAGTAATCCATTTTCCACAACCAGGGAATCCCATTGCTCTGAGTATCTCTGTCCGAAATATATCCCCAGGAGGGTCCCCAATGTTTGGATCGGTATTCTGGTCCTGTCTCATGTGTGCGGTAGTCCATTCATCTTCAGTTTACAGTCTCGTGCGTCAAATATCGGTGATTCCTTCGTGATTTTTAATACGCTGGTATTGTTTACAGGCTTCTGGACACGGTCTTCTAGATAAGGTATCCTGGGCGATGTTCGATTTTGAAATGGTACTGATTCAGCTTTTCTATCCATCTAGATAGTTGTCCTTCAGAATTTTTCATCTCCAGTAGCCATTTCAGGGCTCGATGATCAGTCCTAATGAGAAACTCCCTTCCATATAGGTATTTGTGAAAGTGATCTATTGCCCTGACTATCGCTAGAAGTTCTTTCCTAGGGATACAGTAATTCCTCTCGGGCTCAGACATCACCCTGCTGTAGTATTCGATGACTTTTTCCTGACCATCCCGCACCTGTGATAACACAGCTCCAAGTCCGGTGTTGCTCGCATCTGTATCCAGTATAAACAGGCCTTTTTGTTGTGGGTATGCTAAGATTGGACTGGAACAAAGCGGAAAGCTTTATCACATTCGATTGACCAATGGAAGTTAACTCGATCTCCTGTCAACTTATGTAGTGGAACTGCGATGTCTGCAAACCCTCCCGCAAAACGACGGTCATAGGTACACAGGGCCAGGAAGCTCCTCACTTCGTGTATATCTTTTGGTCTCGGCCAGTCTCGAATAGCCTGTATTTTTTATTCATTCGTTTGAATTCCTTCCTCCGAAACTAAGTGGCCCAATGAATCTACTAGCTTCTGGAATAGGGAACATTTCTGACGATTCAGCATGAGGTTGGCATTCCTTAAACGTCCGAAAACTTCACGCAGGTTGGCCAGATATTCTTCGAAATTCCTTCCCATAACCATGTCATCATCCAGATACACCAGGCAAGTTTTCCAAGTGAGTCCTCGCAATATCAGCTCCATCAATCTCTCGAAGGTCGCCGGAGCATTACAGAGACCAAAAGGCATAACGGTTCACTGATACAGTCCGCTACCAGTTGTAAAGGCAGTATTTTCCTTGTCGTCTTCTTGTATTCCCACTTGCCAGTACCCGCTCTGCAGGTCCAGCATTGAAAACCATTGTGAGCCTGCTAATGTGATCAGGGTAATGGGTAGTTATCCTTCTCCGTGACGTCATTCGGTTTCCTATAGTCTACACAAAATCTTGTAGATTCATCCTTTTTGGAAACTGGTACCACCGTGGCGGACCATGGACTTGATCATTCTTCGATAACGCCATATTTGGTCATTTTCTCGACAAGCTCTTCCATCTCCCGTTGCTTGGCAGAGGCGTACCCAGGGTATTTTCGTGATTTCCGTAACAATACCAATGAATTCCAACACGCGGCTAAACAAGCATGACATACCGTTGTGAATTCCGCTGGAATGGATGTTTGTTCTATTTATACAAAACAAGATTGATCGAAAGGAACTTATATAATTCTATCGCATGATAAAGATCGCTTTTTCAATATTGAGAAGACACAGCTCTGATAATCGTAATAGTTCTCAAAATGAGGTGAAAATATTCATATCTGACCTATTTTATATTCGGTCTATCCAAAGCTTCAACGTTTTGTTACGAAATAACAAATAACTCGAGTAAATTTAATGTACGTTTATTCCACTTTGAAACACAACACAATAATACACTCTGACAATACAATATTTGTAAACTCCAAATGCACTGCACTAAATAGACTTCTCCTTTGACTATTACTCTGTACAACACATTCACAGAAACTGCCGGGTCTGTGATTCGCACGACTTATATATTCAAATCATAATTCTAGGATTTCCGATAATGTTATTTCCGGAACCAACTGGCTTCTTCTCGATGGTTCGGTGACTCGATGACGTCATCGGAAAGTCCCGACGGCCCGCATAGTCCGGCACATGCGCAATGAACAGGGCGGACTTATTAGTCTGGGATGGTAGCAAATTCCATTTTCATCAATTTATTTTCATTTCCGAAGTGTTTTGGAGTGTTGGCCAGGTTTATCGGGTCCGAGTCTCTGTAGGCAGAGTAATTGATCAATCGAATGAAAATAAAATGAAAGAATGAGCTGAATGATACGGCTCGAATCATAAATTAGGGGACTTCAAGCTGTCACTGAGTTAGGTTCCGAAGTGGCTCATATACAGTTTGCCACAAATCGCTGAAAGTTTGAAATTCCCACTACCTGCACAAATAATATAATTGGGAACACATTCGGAAGGAAAAGGATGATAAAGGTTCAATCGGGTGCACAAATATAAAAACTTCCATTTATAAGAAAAAAAGCAATGAGAAGTATACAATTTCTTTGTGATTTTGGTTAATTTTTCGGAAATACAGAATCGTAAAATTATAAAAACTAAGAACAGCAATATTTTCAAGAATATGGAATATAGGGGAAAGGTGTACGAGATGATCCATATGAGGGAAAATGCTTTTATGATTTCGATCACGCACTAACGACGTGCATTTGTTCTGTAAATCAAATTTACTATAGTTATTCACTTTCACGTTTACCACCTTGTCTCTGAACAGTCCGGAGTAAGGCTAATGAGCATCTTGAACGTGAATACTTTCATACTTTCAGATATGTGTGCCAAACTGTACAAGCGATCACAATAGGGTCAGGCTAGACTCAACCGCGGGTATGCTTCCTCTGTTGAAGCTTCCAAACGAAATATTATTGTTATATTACCAAAAAGTCATCAAAAGACACATTATGTAACTTAAAAGTTGACACAACACTTTTCAGATGAATACATCCAGATACACATACCCAATTCAGACATTGATACGAATATGACGTCCACAAACAATATCAGAACTACCTCACGAATTTTTGTGGATATCATACATTTATAACATACACAGCTTTATGTAGAAGGAAATGACAATTTTTCGATAATTAATAAACCTATAAGGAAATTCTTCGCGTTCGACTTTCAAAATGAACTTGATTTAATCTTACCTAGATCAAACAGATGCACAAAATACAGTGATTCCCTGCTTTAATGAGTAGCCTTCTTTGCTCTACAGCACTGGATCGATATCACGAAACACAACACCGTTAATGTTTCGCAAAATGGCACATGGAAGGCTTTTTGGAGTAGAGATATATAGTAGGATTGTCGTCATTCACTACGTGCATTCATTCGTGAAGAGTGTGAGAAAGAAGAATTTAATCGATATAGGTATTCCTATATTAGAATATCTACTGTTGATGACACGGAAAATGTACCTATGGAGTTGGCGCCGCAGTGGCGGAATCTGGCGAATTAGTCCACATAGTGCAATTTATCTGCATTTGCCCCTTTGATAAACAGAGTGTCTTCAAAGTCTAACACTTTAAATGTTTTTGTTACAATCTTGAAAACTGCGGTTGCATCGAGATTCGGTATGTATAACCTTTGAATTAAACTGAGCTTTGGTTTCGGTAATTGCGCTAGTAATGAATAAAAAGCAGATTTAGACGAGTCGTCTGCGGAGCGCGCAAGGCTACATCAAAGTGCTGAACACGTGATACCTACGTGATTCGCATGTCATCGTAGTTTTTACATGTAATTCATTGTCAATTTGTAAAGTATTATTCGTGATGGAGCAAGTGCTTGCAACTGGGTTTTCACCCTTTACAAACCACATTGTTTTCGAGAATCATTCTTTGAAAAAAGTAGCAGCATTGGTGCGATCGGGTCACGTGTGTCAGGTGCGGAAAGTAAAAAAATTGATTATTCCAGCATACATGCGAAAGTGATAAGCCAAGCAGCAGCGACACCATACCAATACTCGAATTAGAAGTGAATGAATATTTTCCCAAACAATTGATAAAATTCAATAAAAACTTACATATGGTTGGATTTAACGGGAATTGGGATCATGGAGTAAAACAAATTTTTTATCGCTGACATTTCGGAATTAATTTATTTCTTTTTCAAAGCTGAAATGACAATATTCACGTATAGATTGAAACAAAGAACATATCTATGACCCACCTTTAAAACTAGGTTTTTTCTGTACATGGATTCAACTAAAAAACTGTTGAGTAGTCGATAAAAGCACATTGGCACAAATATTACACATATTATAAATTTTGGAAGTGCCGTTTGATTTGGCGATATTGTGACGACTGGCACAATGGGAAAAATGAAATTTTCTGTTAATGCGCATCCTGTAACTTCAATCTGAACACTAAGAATTAATTGACAGTTGACGTTAAAACGCCGCGTTTGTTCTGCTGGCAAAAAAAATTGACGCTAAAAGCTGGTATGGAAGGCCGCCTAAACGCGTGTTTGTGCACTCTACAATACAGCATTGGTCACCCGGAAACTTTTCTTTACTTCCTTCACGTCATTTACATTTGATTCGAGGTTATTTGCGGCCGACTCGTTCATTGTCTTTTATTATATGCGCACTTTCGAGACTGGGGATCTCTTCGAAACGAAGCTTTTACCTGCCGAATCACAACACCAATGCCGTTTTGACGTTTGCGACCGAAAAATTTAAACTACCACACTTTGTAGACATCTTTTTTATCACAGCGGTAAAGGGGATGAGTGATACTGTCTGGACCAGTTTGTCCGATTCCGCCACTGCGGCGCTGCACCTTAAACTCCTCCTCCATGCTCCAAGTCCATACCTTTTGAAAAATTCGAGGAAAACTTGCTTACGAAAAATATATTTCATCATCATACTGATTTTTCACACACTCTTCGCCAATGAAAGCTCGACCGGTGCCTTTGAGGGGAATAAATGAAGTTAGTTATTTCCCTCAACTTCCAAATGGGTGTGCCAAAAATATAAGATAATAAAAGTGTATTATAGAAGCAGTGCATGTTATAGATTTTATAGACTGTTATATAATTTTATGAAAAGATATAAATGGTTCTTACACACTTCTAGTTTATATGTGTTTTTGAATCTGAATTTGATCACACAATTTATCTATCTGGAATTGCCAAATTTCACTATTATTATTGTTACAAGGACTGTCAGTTTAATGTACATATACCTTTTTATTGTAACGATGTCGAATTTAATAAAAAATCACAAATTGTTGTGTTTGAAACTTCTTTATTCACTGAATTTATGTTTCATACAGTATTGCCAACAGCAAATTTACCGGCTAAAAATGATTCCATTCCTAGCAATTTGTTTCAAAATTATATAAAATTCCTAAAAATCGAACTGTCAGTTTAATGTACCTACATACATTTTTTATTGCAACGATGTCGAATTAAATAAAAAATCACAAATTGTTATGTTTAAAACTTCTTTACTCACTGAGGTGCGTTCGATTATAGACTCCTAGGGTAGAGTAAAGTATTTGAAGGTTTCTTGAATTTACTCTGGAGTTGAGTACTATTCATGTAATATTCGAACGGTGCGGAATATATTTGGAGTTGTTTACAAAGTCCGAGTGACAGAAGGTTCTGACATCGGAAATATAGGTTGTTATTGTTAAAAAAACGAAAAATGGCAAGATCAATGAAAGTTGATGAAAACCGGAGAAAAATATTGTTGACAATAGCAGATAACTTTTCTAGAATTTTGTTTGCCAATTGTGAATTAAATGTTAATATTTATGGTAGGGCATGACAATGGTATATTCAAATATTATGGTTTCGAAGCAGTTTGATTAAAAATAGGTCCTAAGTTAAGAATTCGAGTGACACAGTATGAACTTTGTAGACCATATGTTTCTCCAAGATTACAACTATTATCAGTGAACAGTATTAAACACATACACATAAATAATCTCAATCCTGGGTTAGCTGTGAGAATGTGAGACACAGCATAAAGAGATTTTCCGTCCCCCAGAGGTGTGTCAATTTTCTGGAGTTAAATAAACCCAGCTATTTTGTAGAGTTACGAGAGTTAACTCGGTAGCGAATACTCGAGTATTTTCGAACGACAGTCTTATAGTAAAATATACACAACTTTACGATTTTCGAATGCTTTTTAGTAAATTCTACTCGATGGAGTTAATAATCGAACGCACTCCTGAATTTATTTTTCATACAGTGTTGCCAACAGCAAAATCACTGGCTAAACATTATTCCATTCCTGGAAATATGTCTCAACACTATCTAAAATCACTAAAAATCAAATGGGTACAGGACTGTCAGTTTAATGTATCTACATATACCATTTTATTGTAACGATGTCGAATTAATAAAAAATCACAGATTGCGTTTAAAACGTCTTCACCATAGACAAATTAAAAATAAAGAGACTGTTTGAAACATTGGCGATCTTGACCACCAAGTTTTTGGTACGGCCAGTCGCGCATGGAGGCGCTGTCCGCAATCAACAGACGACTGACATGATAATTTTCCAATTTCGACATTTGTCAGAAAATGACAAACCACGTAATAATTTCAGAATAATTCTACTGTCAATTGTCATCGAAAATTTAATTATAGAAATTATACTATTGACTTGAATTATGAACCCAACGTCGAAAATGGAATGTTTTGTTATTCGAGTTGACGCTGAAATTCCTCGAAATATTCTTTCACAAGGTAAAATATAAGCTGCTTTTCACAAACTCATACTTATTTCCGTCCATCAGTTGCAGAAATTTTCTCACAAACTGATACTTATTTCCGTCCATCAGTTTCCATTTCCTATCACCATTTGAGGAAGTACGAAGATTATCATCAAACTGGAGTATTTGTTAAGTATACCTACTCGTTCTCCTTTGTGCTAATAAATGAACAAAATTATTGAAGGTTTGTTGTAAATGTAATTTGTTTTTATTTTGGTTGATTTGATGAAGACTGGAGAATATTTTTAATTTAGTTGTTTTTCGGAGTTTTATTATTGTTTTGTCTAGTTGTACCTTGTCCTAGATACAATAAAATGTGTTTTTATAGTGTTCAACTTATTATTCTTGTTTTATAAGATATTTAATTTTGTTCTTGATATCATGAAATAAAGATTTACTTTGAAACTTTATTTTAACCACGAACGAACTAACAGATTCTACGAATCGATTACTGTATATATTTTATTAGTGATCGATTTGCCATTCCTGTATTTCATATGATACAACCATTCATATGGAATACAAATCGATCACTTATAAAATATATACCATATCAATCATATAAAAGTAACACATTTGAAAAACCCGCCTTATCTCAATCGGTTTTACCAACTGTACTTAGTTCGGCCAGTTGCGAGATATGTCGCCACTGTCTAAGCGTGGTGCCAACTTTTACTGCAGGTTTGATAACTCTCTTTATTTTTAGTTTCTCTATGGTCTTCACTCACTAAATCTATTTTTCATACAGTATTGCCAACAGCAAAATTCCTGGCAAAAAATTATTCCATTCCTGAAAATCTGTCTCAAAACTATCTAAAATCCCTAAAAATCGAATGGGCGCTGGACTGTCAGTTTAATGTACCAACATACCGTGTGACACAGACGAATATAATAATAATATATTTATTGACTTCTTATACATTATTTACAGTAAAACTATATGTAGATATAAAATGAACAGTGAACAAATAAAATACATCTTATGAGGCAGAATAATCTGCCTGTCTGTAAGGGATGAAAATACTGTATCTGACATTGAATATGGGAATCATGCATTAAAATAAGTACTTGGTATAGATAAAATTTGGAGTTTAAAAGGTTAAAATATAGAAAAATTAAAACAATCAATATTAATATAATATATTAATCAAATTAAAGCAATCAATACCTATAGATCAATAGACAGATCGATGATAGAAGTAGACTATTGAAAAGAATAGTATGACGATTCTATGATTCCGATGTGTAGCATATTTGTGGTTATAAGTAGTTAATTCTTTTTTGTTGCACAACAGTAATGATAATGGTACACTCCCCTTTTCTCCTTTGTTTCTCTAGCTATATTCCTGAAATTTGGAATTTTGAATTTGCTCACTAGACGGCAGTTTTTGACTCATTTGGAAAAAAAACAACTTCTGGTTTTTCCGGAAATTACATCAACTTTCGATTTTCAAATAGGACAACCTGTATATTATCACAATTTTGAAATCTTCGTAATTATCTGAATCCAATGATATCTTATAGTTCAGATTTCATTTGTCAGAACACCCATTTTATTTTTCGATCTAGAGAGCCATGAACTCCCAAAAATTATTCCAATTAATCAAAATCATGCTACACTATCGCATTTTCGATTAAAATAGTATTGTGGTTCGAAATACACGTGCCAGAAAAGTAAAACAAAATCTTTTTTTGGTCGTTTTTTTTTAAATGGTACCATAATGGTACTCTGACGTCTTTCGAAAGTACCATCGATGTGGTATCCATCCATATTAACTCTTTTCGTGTATAACCGGTACGAACCTAATAATGTTGTTGAAAAAAGTTTAAGTAACTTCTCGGTTCATTAACAATAATTTATCAAGGTGGCTATGGAACACAAATCACATTTTGACGTTTCGATAATTTGTAATTGTCAGTCACTGATAATGGAAATAAGTTTAAGAATGCCACCAGTTTATAACAGAAACAAAAAAGTAGATATGCTGTACTGGGAAAGATACCCCGAACGACGATGTCCGGCTGGAAATTACTTCAAGCGTCTTGAAGAGCAGTTCAGAAGAGAACCTAATAATAATGTTGGTAATGAACATAATATTGTTTCTGAAGATATGGAGATAAATGTTCTCATGAGAGTGGAAATCGATAAAAACAGCATAATGTACAGCCAAATAATGAGTTTCTGAAAACAATCCCCGATGAGTCAAGATTCGCCAATCTTGGTTTTTTTAACAAACAAAATACTCGATATTGGACGCAAGAGAATCAGCATTTATTTAGGCAGGGGAATTTCCAAGATCGTTTTGGGTTTAATATATGGCTAGGAGTATTTGGAGATCGAATTGGTGCCATAATATTTGATGGACCTTTGAATGGTGAAGTTTCCTCAGAAATGAAATTGAAGATTATTTAGAAGTATTACCGCTGAATCTGGAAAATCGACTGTTTTTTTCAGCAGGATGGTGCACCTCCACACAATAGCAGCAAGCAGCATTATAGTGACGGAAACTGATTCTGCAACTTCGACTCGGTGGTTATCACGTAATCACCACTTAATCTACCACTATACAGTAAAAATAACTAAAATTTTATTTTTGTATGGTTGTAGTCACGTAATTCCCATCTATGGTAGCCACTCCACAGTTCTATAACTTATTAGTGTCATTTGAGGTGTCCGAAACATTATAGCCACTGAGCAAATCTTAAACTTAAAAGTGGAAAATAACCCTTGCGGTAACCATCTTTTACCACTTAAATATCACTTAGAAGTCACAGTCACTTTCAAGAGAGCATGATAGTTTCGGTGATGTTTTGGTAATTTCCATAAAAACTTCAATGTGGCAGGCAGTTGATTGCGATATGTGGTGATGGTGGCCACGTTCTTGCTATCTCCATAATTGATAGCCACAGTTCACACACAGTTCAATAAAAGTCACTACAAATTACAATAACCTTCTTAATTCACCATTCCGCGCAATGACGAAAGCTAACCTAAGTTTCCTCAAATTATTTTATTGTGGCTTACAAAAAGTTAGTTTAACCTGTTACTGAAACATGAATGATATTAATTGATATGAAATGGGTTATGCGTTTTTAAAGACAATTTTCTATGATTTTGATGTGACCGTGACCGTGGATTGGTCCGTGCGATGACAAAAATCTAACTAACCTAACTTTTCTCAAATTATTTTATTGTGGCTAAAAAAAAGTTTGTTTTACCTGTTACGTGAATGATATTCTTTCAAAATAAAATGGGCTATGCGTTTTCAATAGAAATTTTTTCTGGATTTTGTATAAAAAGGTTAATTGAAATAGATCGGATCTCTGACTTGTGCTCTTGCTTAATATTCATACCTTAATTGTTAAATCTGTTTGCATGAATGCCATCATTTTCATTACTTGTTAATTGTTACTTAATACTTGATAATTGTTCATTGGAGCTGCATAAATCCACTATACTTGCTACATGTTCTTTTTTAACAATTAATGAACATGTACCCGCAATTTCGAGGTTATAACTTTGAAGTGGCAGGTCATAATCGCCCGACGTGTTCGCCACTTTCAAGGATATAAGACCTATTGTAATTTTTAGGTTATAACTTTGAAGTGGTGAGTCATGGGCCTGCGACGTGGGTGCTATTTTCCAGTAGTGGAAAAATTATTATGATGGCAGGAGCTTTAGAGTGGTATATTTACACTTTCTGACACTTTAAAGTTATATTCTCCAAAATCTGCCATATTTACTGGAATATGCTGGGTCGCCATTATTAGAGAAATGATCGAAATATTCAATAAAGATTTATTTGTCGTCAGCACTGCATCAAACGTAGTAATTTATTATGTAAGTATTTGTTTCAACTAACCAAGATTGATAAAACAATGTTTGAGGGCTTTAAGTACATAATTTCAGAGGCGAGTTATTTCAAAATTATAATGTTTTCTTCAGATAAAGAGTATCTGAATACTCTTTATTTAAGGAAAACATCGATTGTGAGCACTTGCCATCTGAATGGCGCGTGCTCACAATCGAGCTACAACACCCATATCTCACAACTTTCAATCATTTTAATTTTATCCCGATCAGAAGTATCCAAATTCAATATACTCACTTACGCGTTTGTATGTTTATATGTTACATATTTTTATAGTTGATCGAGTATTAGAAAGGAATCAGGCAGAATAGAAGAATGAGGAACATTTGTCATAAAAATAAGTTGCTGAACAGAGATCGAGCTACATATTATTTACACAAACGCAGTCAGTTGTTTAACGTGTCTAGTGTCGGTCACTACATATCCACGTTTTTGCCAGGTGACCATAACGTGGTTGGAATGTAGCTATCTGAGATCCAGGAACGTAGATCGGAATGTAGCAGCCACCAAAAGAGTGTTCCCCATTTTGGTAGCCGCCGCATGATAGAACCGTGGCAGTGGTTGTGGTCAAACACCTCAAAGTTTTCCAGAATTGTGGCCGCTACGTTCCGTCCACTAAAAATGCTACTTGGGTAGGATAGTGACGGATTACCTTCGTGACCGATTGGGGGAAATTTGCATCGGAACACATGTTAGGTGATCTGCAAGATCACCTGACTCAACCCCTTTAGATTTTTTTATTTGGGGTCACTTGAAAAACATCGTTTACAAACATACCCGGCGGTTGGATGGAATATTGACCAGATCTCCGGCAAATAACTCATTTCTATTATCGATGCGATCAATTCAATAATGTATTCAGTGACTAACTGACAATTACAGATTATCGAAACGTCAATGAGATCAGCGTTCCAAAGCCATCTTGATAAATTATTGTTATTGAATCGAGAAGATACTTGAAAATTGTTCAACAAATTATTGTGTTCGTATTGTTTATACACAAAAAGAGTTAATATGGATGGATACTCCATCGGTGGTACTTTCGAATGACGTCAGAGTACCATAATGGTACCATTTGAAACAAATCGAGTTTTGAGAAAAAAACAATCTTTGACTTTTTTGGTACGTATTTCGAACCACACAATACTATTGTAATCGAAAATGCGATAGTGTAGCATTATTTTGATTATTTGGAATAATTTTAGGGAGTTCATGGCTCTCTAGATCGAAAAATAAAATGGGTGTTCTGACAAATGAAATATCAACTATTAGTTGGATTCATATGCAAGCTTTTCGCATTTTCGCTTATCGCGTATTGATGTCCGATTGGCTGTTGAAATAGAAAGCGCTTTTCAAGGTCAATAATCTGAAAGTCGAAACACTTTCAACTTTTATTGAAGAAAAGCACTGATTTTGTCGAGTTTTATGTTTTGTGACAACCCTTTTCTGTTATTTTGTGTTTTATACGGTTCTAATCAGTAATCACAAACATAACCTAACATAATGAAAATAAAATAGTTGTTAAGTTATTGTCTTGTACCCACCTCAAATTGACAGCTTAAATATCTCGAGAATTCTTTGAATAAAATGTTTGGATAAAGTGCTGTGTTAACATTATACGCGTTACGGTTTGTTTGCATTCAACGACTGACACACACACAACAAAAAAATGCGGTCGTGACGTATTCACTAAACGTATTACTCATTATTTTACGGTAATAATATAAAACTACTTATTGAATCATATGTGGCTTTCGAAAGTATATAAGCCATAAGTAAACTTCATTTGAAGAAAAAATTAATCAAATTAAAAAGTCACTTATGACAAATTTCATATGAACAGGATGCGCTTAATATTCAAGCTTCCCGCGGAAAGCGAAAGCTTGCATATGAATTCACCTCAAGGTGTCATCGGATTCAGATAATTACGAAGATTTCGAAAATGTAATAATATACAGGGTGTCCTATTTGAAAATAGAAAGTTGCCAACTACAATATTACTGGCTAAAAATGATTCAATTCCTGGCAATTTATCTCAAACTATCTAGAATCCCCAAAAATCGAATGGGTACCAACTACAACATATTGAAGTAAAAAAGTATGTTTTATACTAAAACCATCTACGTTTTTCTCCATATTGAGCTATCAAGCATCACATAAAGTGTAAATTTTAACATACTTTATGATGATTATTGGAATCTTTTGTTGCTAATATTGGAATAACAGTATCAGTTTTCAACCAATTTCTCAAATCTGTTTCAACATTATTGAGTTCACTGAACAGCTTTTCGATACACATATTACCAACAAAGTAAGGGCAACCCTCAAATCGTAAAAAAATTCAGAACTGCCAGCATTTTTTAAACTAGAAAATTTTTGCTCAATAATTTTATCTGGAAAATTGAATCTTGCTCTAAACTAGAATGATCTAGTAGAGCGTGACACGTCTAATTCTTGTTTATCTAAAATTTAGCTTAAAACTGAAAATCGTTGAAGAACAGTCAATAATAATATTTGCGTATATTTTGGAACCAGAACATTAAAAGTTCATCTTCAAAAAGTAAAAATATAAATACACCCTAAGGTAAAATTTTAGACATAAAAATAAAAACCGTCATCTACCTTGTGGTGGATAGAAATAAAAGAATATGTCGATTCTTGTTACTCATGTAACCTTTTAATTTATCTGAAATTTCTTCGAGAATAAAATATCAATTGACAAGGATTCGCCTTTCAGCCTTGGTTGGGGACTGGCGGCGTCCTCGTGGTTGAAAGTCCTAATGTTTGTAATTGTCTTGCCGTTGATAACGTGCATTCCAAAAATATTTAAATGTTTCTGAAGTTCAAGAAGTGTATGTGAAATTACCAAGCTAGTTGTTCTCTACGCCGGTAACCAGGCCGGATGACAACGGATTTGTCGGAATGAGGGGAACGTTAACAAAGGAAACATTTTTTGTATCAGTCATTGCTTACAATTACTTTATGTGAAAAAACTCGGGCACTCGTGGTATCATTTCGAGTGAGACATCCAGGGTGCCCTACGAAGGGGGGCAAGTGAGGCCCTCGGACATTGCCAACTTCCTCATGGGAAGAGGCCAATATATTGGAAGAGAGAGAGATCAATTAATATGATATCTTTGACATTCTGGCAAATTCTTGCTTTCGTGCCACTATACTCTGACAAAGTTACTGGCAAGGTTTTTCATTCAACCTTGTATAGCGTATTCCACACAGCTGATTTGTCATATAGCTGACTTGCCCTACATCATAGCCAAATATTAGATGTTCTACTTTTTGGCATAGCCTACTCTAGAGATATATCGTCAGGCATTGTCTGAGAGCCCTCTATTAAACGTTCAGGAATACTCTTCGGAACTGAATTTCCGTTGCTTTCTGGAAAAAATCAACAAGAAATTGCACCAATGCCCGTGAAACAGTTCAATTTCCATACAGTAAATCTCAATAATGGAACATAGTTATGAACAAAAACTTGCTTGTGTTTCACTGCATTGATCCATTTCACTCTAAAGTCCAATCTTGTTTAACGGACTGAAAAGAATAATAAACTTAACCTTTATTTCTACCGCTTGTATTATTAAAGTCAACGACGCAACACGCCATACTCACCATCCGTTTTTTTCATTCAGCTAACATTTTATTTAATTTTTTTTTTTTTCATAATACTTTTTTTGTGCATTTTAATGCTACTACATATGGTCTGTCAAGAAATTTTTCAACATTCCGCCGATGTGGTGGCGCTAGAGTCTAAACGCCAGAGGTCTATAGTTAACTTCATTTGGAGGAATATGTTGGGGTGGGTAACACCTACATTGGAAGGGCCAAACCACCCTATCAGTGGACAACAAAAAATTTATGTTTCATGTACTGAGTGTATTCAGTGATAAATACTCATGAAAGATGTGATATTTCTATTTTTGTTAAACCATGGTTTGGCCATAGCATAATTAGATTATTGAAGTTTCTAAATTATTAGCAAAAATCATTTGTTTATCTGACTCTAATACCCCAGTATATCGCCACCTAGTGGAAGAAATAAACTCCAACACACAAAACATTTGTTCTGTGCTTGAGAGTTGTCGTTGGGATGGCAGTTTCCTTCTTTATCAGCCACATCAAACATAAAATTAATTCGAAAATCGCTTGGCGCTAACCGGCTAACCTAAAAACTGAATCAAATAATTTCTCATATTTGAATTAATTTGACATATTTTCTTGCTTGAGGGGGATAAAAATGTCGGATTCAAACAATGAAGCTCTTTCCATTGAATCCTCCTTTAGACATGTAAGTGAAAAATCAATGACTTTCATTCAAACCCCAGTTTTGACTATTATGGGATGATTCGAATATTCCGATTTCTGCAGTCAGTCTACTGGGTCTCTGTGTCTCAAGCCTGTGCATACTTCAGTCTGCCTTATATAAGAAAGAACGCTTGCTTCCTTTTAACAGTGGAAAAGAGCTCATTTACCCACCCCTGCCTCTTGTTTTTCAAATGCTTATTTCACCCTTAAGAATGATTTTTGTGAAAGAGAACCGAGCAAGGGACACAAAACTCGTATAGGTCGCCATAATATACAAATTTCGTTTTTATTGGACCTGCAAGAACAAAGCAGCGAGCTGTCATCCTCGGCTGTATATTTCCTTTGGTCTTAGTGAAAGTCCGAAGTAATTCAAATTTTGATATCCTATGGGCCAAAGTAAGTCCCCTTTGCTATGTTATTTTGCACGAAAATAATGCAAGCAAATGTAATTTGTATTGATTAAAACGAAGGTTGTCCATGCATGGCTTGTCTACTCTTAATACAAGAAATAAGGACAACTGGCATCCAAAAATATAAATGAATATTTAACATTTGCTCTTTAGGTTTTTATAACACTTGAAAATTAAACTTTAGATTGATTAACACGTTCGCTACCAAGCGTCCCATATATGAGCCACTCACGATTTTCTGCTGGACCGCCATCTCAAATTGAGCCATAGCAATATTACTATTTGATTCGATTTTCATCAGAACCGTCTACTGTAAGAGGATACATATTTTGCAGTGGTCTATAGGAAGGTCTGGCTCGTGAGTGTGTTGGATGGACTCTCAGTCACTAACCAATGTAGTTTGTAACTGCCGACAAACAACACGTGTTCTGCTGCTCTGCTGTTTTTTTGTGGTCTCTCAGTATCCAAAATTTTAAGATCTTGGTAGTGAATGTGTTAAGTCGTTTTTGTTGTTGAATTCTTGTCCAAATAATAAGCATGAAAGTTGACATACACAAACTCTTGTCATGGATTTATAATTGATACTGTGCATACAAAAATTATGATTTTTGCAGTTTGTCCAAATTTTCCGAACTTCCTTTGTAATTTTCCCGATTTTTTTTTCCTGAACAAAACGAAAAAAGAATTGAGCATATCCATCGTTCGAATCGTGAGTTATGATCTTGAGTTCATACAAAAATCCCATAGAAAAAAGCACTTTCCGGAATTTTTCGGGCAACTTTTTCAATTTTTCTTTCCATAAAAACCTTCCTCAGACTATTGAGAACTTTTAAAGAAAAATAGCCAAATCGGTCTAGCTGTTCTCAAGTGATGTGCTTAGTAACACAATTTGACATACATTTTCATTATATAGATAAACATACAGAATCAACTTTTTTGAGACAAAACTAAGGCAGAGACCCACTGTAATAAACTGGTCCATAAAAACCTTTTTCATAGTTAGGCATTCACTTTTTTAGGATATAATGAAGGAAGTTTTGAAATCAAAATTTATCAACCCCAAAAACAAGATAACTGATGAAGCCATAGAGCTGATTTCAGAAATAGCTAAAGTTTTGGTGATTGAAACAGCGGCTAGGAGCGCTAAGCAAGCCAAAGCAGAAAACCGAACTAATGTTTCTTTAGAACACGTTGAAACTATTCTTCCACAGTTGGTAATTAATTGATGACAATATTAATAATTTATTAAGAAATGTCCTTCCTCATGGAAAGTTCTGAAACAGGTAGCAACAAGAATTTGGAAAACATGTAAGAGTAAAGTTCCATGAATCTTCAACACCTTTATCAGCTCACTGAGTAATTATGTGATTGAATAAAGGTTTAAAAACACATTGAAAATGATCTTCTATGTTAATGGAATTATCAGGAACAAGACGGAAAATCCAGCTAGGACTAATTTAATATTCAGAACAGGATCATGAAACACGTTTCCTTTAGAAATTCTGCAAAAGAAATCCAAAATATTCACCCTCTTAACATCTCAAAGGAAACAAACTATTTCTATGGACGGAGCAGGGAGAAAATTTAGATGGAGGCCAGACTCCATATCTAGAAAAATATTTCTGAAATATTTTTCCTTATCTAGAAAAGAAACGGTACTTCACTCCAGCATGATCAAATTTTTGTTGCACTCTGTCATAATGGATTTTTTATAATGAATATACTTATACAAAGTGGGTCATTGAAAACGAAACAGCAGCTGTGTGGGTAGAGAGAATCGGAGTATCAAAAAACGCTCAGACACGTCAACTCCAGTTTCCAGGGTGACATCGTTTGTGATGGAAGGCATCTGCAATACCGTTCATCCCTTGGTAGTGTGACTGCCACCCTTAAAAATATAATCGGCAACATATGGCAAGAGATACCTCAAGCTTCATTTTCGAGATATGCAAACTTAAAGGTGGAAAATCACTCTTTGTTTATTCAATCAACAGACGCCAGAACTGACAATGCAACTGTTGAATAACTAGCATTGTTAATAATTAAATGTTAAAACTGTCTACCACAGGTTTCCATACAATGATACAAATTCTGTTCAAAATGGGACCTCACATTTTGTAGCATTTCTGACGTTATTCGCCAGCATTCGTCAACAATGTTGCAAATCTTCCAGAGATGCAGGTTTCGTTGCATATATTTTGTTTTTCAAGTGACCCCACAGAAAAAGTCGAGTAGGGTTAAATCGGGAGATCGAGCTGGCCACTCTATATGACCTCTTCTTCCAATCCAATGTTCAGGAAACATCCAAAAACGCCCTAACAGGATGAGCAAAATGTAGAGTTGCCCCATCTTGTTGAAATATTAAGTGGTCTTCCCGGTAACGATTGTCATTTTCAATTATGTCTACTAGTTGTTGATAGACACACTCATCTTGTAATTTCAAATAAAATGCTCCTGTCAGATTACCATCAATAAACATTTGTCCAATCAAAAATACCAGCCCAGACATTCAGTTTTCGGGTAGTTTGAGTGTGGACAACAATTATGACGATTCACCTATGAATTCAAAAGAAATGTACACTCATCCGAAAAGCAGATGTTGAAAAGGAAATTCCTATCAAAATCATATTTATTCAATTGGTGTACCAAATGTATTTTGTAGGGATGAAATTTATGTTTCAGGATTCGTCGGATACTGGTTCTACTGATGTTGGTAACAGTTGCCAATTTTCTCGCACTTAACTTTGGGTCTGCATGAACTTGTCCTAAAAGTGCAACTTCAACAGGTTCAATTCCCAAGGGAAGTTCACGTTCTGGGTCCCGTTTCTTATTGGCTACTGATCCCTTTTGATGAAACTTTCGCACCAATTCTAAAACGTATTTTCTAGCAACATGTACTGGATGCATTTCATTGAACACATTCGCCTTACAGTTACCGCATTCGTCATTCATTAAAAAAATCCTTATTATTTCAACCCTTTCCGCGATCGTATACACCATTATTGAGGAAACTTCTGCAGCAGTTCTTGTCAAGTACTTCACTGTATGTTGTTCAACTGACGATAAATTTGACACCTGACGTCAACACCTGCGTTATAAAAAATTTACAAAAATTTTTCATACCTACATGTTATTGTTACGTTTGGCTCCAATGTGACAAACGATTTTATACATTTTCTAAAAACCCTCAAATTGTTTCAATCAAGTGAAGGACAGAATAAAGCGGTGAAGTGACATGGGAAGTAATTTGAAATAATACCTAGCAACCTCTGTATCAGTTGCCTACTGAATTTTTGCCAAGGTCTCATTTTGCACAACACTTGTATTAGTGGTAGACAGTTTGAACATTTGATTCATTGACAATGATAATTATTCAACAGTTGCATTGTCAGCTCTGGTGTCTATTGATGGAATAAATAAAGAGTGATTTTCCAACTTTAACTTTGCATATGTCGAAAACAAATCAACAGAATTTGTTTTTTTTTGTTGCTTTATGTTCAGGGGAAAATTAACTTTCACGTGAGGTATCACTTGCTAAATGTTGCCATTAAAATTTTTAGGGGTGGCAGTCACAGTATAAAGACTTTTCAGTCAGGAATCATAAGGCTATCAACAGGCTTAGAAAGACAAGCATGTCTCAGTGCCACAGGGGCCATGAAAACCACCCCCACGGCCGCTATGGAGGTCATTCTGAACCTACCACCATTACATATTTACATAGATGGAGAGACAAGAGTGGTCACCTACAGACTCATTCAAGGCCATCACCCATCATCAAACTCCATGGGACAGAATATCAAAGACTAGAAAAAGAGCTATGGGGTGATCCAATTACAGAAATGCCCAGTGACGCCATGATAACTAAATTCAACTTCAATAGGAAATACAAAGTTAATATACCAGATACACTGGGAGGGAGGAGCACCCATCAGCGCAGCATCAATCTGGTACACAAACGGCTCAAAGACCGAAGAAGTCGGAATATCAAAACCCAAAGATAATGATCCCAGTGAGACTGTCAAAAGACACCACAGTATTTCAAGCGGAAGTAGCAGCAATACACCACTGCATCGGAGAAATGACTTAACATCTTACCTCGATTCCTACAATGTACTTATACCTGAACAATACGGCTTTAGAAAAGGAGTCTCCACTACAAATGCCATAGTGTCTCTATGCAATTACATTGAAGATACTTTTGAGAATAACAGACAATGCCTAGGTATTTTTACAGACCTCACTTGTGCTTTCAACTCAATCGATCATTCAACATTACTGAACAAAATGAACTATTATGGCATCAGGGGAACATGTCAGGATATGTTTATCTCATATTTGAGCAACAGAACTCAGTCTGTAGAGAGTCAAAACAAAAGAAACCAGTTCCTAAAAATCCAAAGGGGATTACCTCAGGGATCTATCTTGGGACCTCTACTGTTTCTCCTTTATATCAATGACTTACCTTGTAATATAGCGGCACACAATAGTTGGTCCGTACTATTTGCTGATGATACTACATTCACAACTAGTATAGAGAAAAGTCATGATCTAAAAATAGCTCATGATATAAAGCACAAACCTGGTTTACCAGCAACGATCTTGTGCTGAATGAGAGCAAGACCGTTTCCCTGAATTTTGATCCTAGGCGAAGAAATTGGTATACTAATGAAATGAATTATGGGAGTGTTAAATTCCTGGGGATACATATTGATAGTCACTTATTGTGGTCACATCAAGTGGACAAACTTGCAAGACAGTTTTCACAATAAAACGAATTCGGCAACTTGTTAACCTGAATGCAGCAATAACCTCGTATTATTCCCTATTTCATTCTCACTTCCAATATGGCATATTATTCTGGAGTAGTGCTGCGCAAGTACACTTAACAAAAGTACTCGTTGTACAAAAGTCAGCAATTAGATGTATATTCGAATCAAACAGGGAATCTAGCTGCAGACCTCAATTCCAGGCACTAGGGATAATGACTATATATGCCCTAATCATATTCCTGTTACATGTTGAAATAATCTTCGAATCCTACATAACCCACGAAGAGGTACATGATTACAATACTAGAAATATGGACAGAATAATCGCTCCACAAAGAAGGCTTAGAACAACCAAAATCGATCTCTATAACATCTTGCCATCTCAATTCCAAAACTTTTATTGATTATATAATAATCATTATTTATATTTTATAATTCCAACCATTGTAAGTAGGCTTAGGAAACTGACTTGTCTATGAAATTATTATTTTCTGAAGACAAATAAAGATTGTATTGTATAGGATTGGCCATTCCATTGTGATATTCTCCGACATCAAGGCAACACTTAAAGCATTGTATGCCACACAAGTTAACTCCAAACTTGTGTGGGACTATGACTGTGCCCTGCATGAACTAGCAAACCGTAAGAAAGTGACCCTGGCATGGGTTCCAGGTCACCAAGGGAACGAAAAAGTCTACGAACTGGCCAGACAAGGCTCGTCAATGACATTCTATGGCCCGGAACCCTTCTGCAGAATAGCAAATCAATGTTTAGGAAAACAATCAGCAAATGAGTGGAAAAACAAGCCCAAATCTGGTGGGAACAATCCCCAGGAAAGAGGCAGGCAAAAATGTTTCTCAGAAAACCGTCACCTTCGCTCATGGCAGACCTACTGAGCAAGAACAGAAGGCCCGTAAAGGCAATAGTAGGCATGCTTACAGGACTGTAAACTCAATGAACCCATGAAAAACATCGGTCTGGCAGAAGAAACCACTTGCAAGTTTTGCCAGACAGAAGAAAAAACCGCTGTCCATATACTATGCCAATGCGAAGGTATAGCAAGGACAAGGTTTTCACAGAAGGGAACGGAATACACAGAGGCAGAAAGGTACGTTGCCACTGTCAAGGATCGTAAACATACTAAAAAGTACGAAGCTCGTGCAAGTCAACTAAATATCAAGGGATCTGCAATAGAACTGCAAAGGTTGCAGCGGAAATAGGCCACAGGGCCATGCTTTGCACACAAAAGGATGAACGGTATTGCAGGTGCCTCTCATCGTGAACGCTGTCCCCCTCAATACTGGAGTTAAGGTGTCCGAGCGTTTTTTGATACTCCGATTCTCTCTACCCACACAGCTGCTGTTTCGTTTTCGATGGCCCACTCTGTATTTTAGAGGACTTGTTACTACAAAGTATAGAATTTTCTGAGAAAAAAGTATTCAATTTTTAGAGAATGTTATAATTTGGCAACAAGTTTACAATTTATGAAAACCATTGATATCATCCAGCTATTTGCATTGAAATATTGGCTTTCGTGTATTGAGGAAAACGCTGGAAAAATCAAAATGCATTTTGGAATAAATAAATAAAATAAAAATACATTGTTTATATCTTTATTTTTTAGATGTTGGATTTTCCTTGATTTCCACTGAATCAAGAATAAAAAACAAGAAATATTTTAGTTTTTTACATTGCTTTAATTTTGTATTTTTGTTGAAAAAAATATAAACATTTGTAAATATATTTTTTTCAAGTCAAATCTCTTTTATTGAATTCCCAAGTTTATATGCAGTTCTTCTTCAGTTGAATAAAGAAACCATTTTTGAACCCTCTACAGAAAAATAAAAATGTTTAATTCTACTCCTGAGCAATTTAATTTGCATTTGTTATTTCTGAAAAAAATCTCAAAATTGAAATATAAATCATGATAGGAATTGAGTATTTCAAAACATTCCTTCATTGGAATTCATAAATAAATGACAAATCCGTGCCATTAAATATGACGTAAAAAAACATCAATTCTGTAACTTCATATTGAATTCTATCAATATGAACTATGGCTAGCGTAATTCTTCAAAACATGTCCATGTCAGCTGAACATCCAATATCGAGAAACTCTTCGTCGTAAGTATTCAGTTTTCCCCGGGCATTTTCGAGTGAGGAATTCTGAAGCAAATCACTGCCATTCAAAAGAGGTGGGGAGGGCTCATCCATTCCATCGCCGCTATTCTCATGGCAGTCTGTTTCGGGGGTTGGTGGTGGATTTGCAAAGTCAGATTCATCAGTTTCTTTCACCTTTCTCATTGTATTCTGTTTGACAAAGGCCTCGGCTCTTATTAGCAGATCTGGAAGGATCTTGGCTCTGGAAGCAGCTGAAACAATATTCTAGTCAATGAGTGCTTTACCTATCATATAATGGGTTTACAGTTCAAACATAGTATAATAATAATAACTTTATTGCCCAAACTATCGACAGGAAAATATGAATCAAAATAAATTCTTTTTTAAAGTAAAAAATAAAACAAATCAATGGTGGAGATTTGAATTTGAATTTTCTGCTCCCCAGCATAAATCATTCAATACTAATTGACTTGTTAGCATCCTATATCATTGAGATTTGTGTGAAAACTGCAACCAGAGTGACTCCTCACTCGGAGACATGCATTGATAATTTTCTGATCAGATGTGACAGGTGCTTTGAAGTAGCGGTGAAGGACTTGAACATGAAAGATGAGACACTAAAAGACAAGCATAAAAATCACTACCATAAGGACTATTGTACAGAAAATATTTCAGAACTACTTGAAACAAGAAGACTGGGCTGAAATGTATGCAACAGAGTGCCCAAATCTGGCATACAAAAAATTCTCAGAGACTCTTCTGTACTATTTTGGAATCTCGTTCCCAATGAGAAGATTTTCTATAAAAAAAGGTAAGGGAAATGACTAGGTATACCATGACACCAGAATTGGAAAATTTGAAAAATAAAGTAACATTATACTCCTCAATTGCTAGATATGATGATAATTATAAAGAAATCAGCAAATATTTCAATAAGAGTTATAGAGAAAAATTGAGAGATGCAAGGAAGGAATATCATGATTTTCAGATTCTGAATTCAAATAATAAACCGAAAACTACCTGCCAAATTACCAATAATATTCAAAAAAGATCCAAAAGAGAGAATGAAATTATTATCAAGGAAAACGATGTCAATATTGAAGATATAATGCTAGCTGAAAAATTTATTTCTTGAAAACACTATTCGAAATAAACAGGAATGATTCAAAATTTCTTGGGGACAATGTACCGTCAAACGTAAACAGCTTCTTCATGACGGCTGTGTGTGAGAATGATGTAATAGAGCTTATTGCACAACTAAAAAACTCTAATGCCTGTGGCTATGACTATATATCCAACAACCTGCTGAAGAAATGTCGGTATGAACTTTGCAGCCCTTTAACTTTCCTCATAAATTTATCTTCTTCAAAGGGAATCTACCAAAACAATTTGAAACTCGCAACAGCATGCCCTATCTATAAAAAAGGTGATGGGAACAATTTAGATAACTATAGAGCAATTAGTTTGCTGTCAAGTCTCTCTAAACCATTTGAACTTCTTTGAGAACAATAAAATTCTGTCGCCATCACAGCATGGGTTCACCAAGTCCAAAAGTACAGAATCAGCTCTATGTGAGTTCCAAACCAGAATTGTCAATGCCCTGGACCAAAAAAAGTGTGTTCTAGGTCTCTTCATAGACTTCTCTCTTGCCTTCTACTGTGTAGACCATGAATTGTTACTTTCAAAACTATTCAGATCAGGTATAAGAGGAATACCACATAACTTAGTTACATCATATCTCAAAAAAAGAAGACAAAGATTCAAAATTGGCGAATGTATTAGCAGTGAATCTGAAATTAGCCAGGGTGTACCTCAAGGATCTAATCTCGGTCCATTATTCTTCTTGGTGTTTGCTAACGATCTTATAACTTTTTTGCTGACGATCTGAAAATAGTAAGTTCTATCCAAAATGTGGATGATTGCATAAAACTTCAGGAAGACATAGATAATGTAGAGGCTTGGTGTGAAATTAATAACCTGCATTTGAATATTGATAAATGTAAAGCGATGTCATATACAAGAAAACACACATATACTGAACATCCATACAATATTCAAGGTAGATTGTTGACTCGTTGTAATGAGACTAAAGATCTAGGTGTATTCTTTGACTCTAAAATGGCTTTTGCCAATCACATGAATAAAAAAGCTTCCGAAGCCACTAAAATGTTAGGATTTATCATAAGAAACTGTCAGAACTTTACAAATGTTAATGCCCTGAAAATATTATACTTCTCATATGTAAGATCCAAACTTGAATACTACTCAGTCATTTGGAGCCCCTACTATGTTTGTCATGAGTACACAATCTAAAAAGTACAAAGAAAGTTCTTGAAATTCATGTACTTCAAAAATTGTGGTATCTATCCAGCTAGGGGCTCTGACCATAACAACCTTCTTGACCACTTTCAATTCATTTCTTTAGAAAAAAGGAGAAAATGTGCGTCAATAACTTTTCTTCATAAACTGCTGCACGGCCTAATTGATTGCAGTTTGCTTTTATCAGAACTGAACTTTAGGGTACCAAGGGCTCATTCACGGCTGAATCTCACATTTTACTGCTCCACAGCGCGAACAAATTTAATCTGGCATTCTCCAATTGAATATATGTGTGATAATTACAACTCCATATGCAGTTTTTGCGATATCATCAATACTTGTTCTGTGAAGCATATGAAAAAAGTAGCAATGGAAATATGGAATTGACTATAGTTAATCTGTTTTTGTTTGTTTTTTTTTGTTTTTTTTTTACCATAAGAAATTATGTACCATCACTTTTACCGTTATTACCGTTCATTACCAGTAATTAGTTAATTTTTTTTTTTTTTCTTCTTCTTTTTTATATTTTAATATTTATCACATGTCACATTTGAACTTAATATTACTTGTTAATTATCTACTACTTAACTGTATTTAATTATTTTGGTTTTACCTGTTGGGCAATAAATGATTATTATTATTATTATTATAACATTCATTAGCAACAACACCTCAACATTTTTTATCAGTTACGCAGATGACACCAACATACTAATAATAGAAGAAAATATGGAAAGTTTGAGAAAAACCACAGCAGATATACAGTAAAATAAATTTGGTAGAACAATAATTTAAAACTCTACAAAAGCAAAACTAATATCATCATATTCTCTACTCGCAGTCCAAATAATATTGATATACCTTTAAATAAAAAAATGATAAGCCCAGTTGAAACAGTAAATATGCTCGAATTGTTCTGGAACGAAAACTATCATGGCATCCCCATATTGATGCACTCTGTACTAAATTGAAAAATGTTGCAACTCCATTTAGGTTCATGTCTAACCATTGTAGTATCAATGTATTGAAAACCTTGTATCACGCCAATTTTCATTCCCACATTCGTTATGGAATTATGAACTGGGGCACTGATGCAGCCGTGCAAAGGGTATTCCTAATTCAAAAATACGTGATAAGAATAATTGCTCAACTAGGATACAGGGAGTCATGCAGAAATGCATTCAAAGAACTGAATATTCTGACAGTCGCCAGCACATATATACTAGAATCCTGTGCATATGTATATAAACATAAATCCATCTTTCAACCATATCAACAGTGGCGGATTTACCAGCAGGCTGAGTAGGCTGGAGCCTAGGGCGGCAAATTTTAAGAAGCGGCAAATTTAGTTCATAAAAAAAAAATATACACACACAAAATACGAATTTCGAAAATTGGAGAGAAATTAAAATATTTAACAAAAATCGAAAGTTTAGTTATTTTTACATATTTTCTTCACTGATAACTGCTATAATTTTTTCTCCGTGCACCTAATAATTATGAGATCTTACACAATTCAATCTTGATATAATATCGATGGTCTAATCATGATTGCTGCAGCAAGTTTGCTAATTGTCAAATTCTTTATGCGTAAAAAATGCTGACTAAAATTGACTAATTTTTATTAAATGAAAAACTAGTTCAATATCTTATAGAGATATAGTCTTTTGGTTTAAATTAATCGTATAACTGATATTTGAACGACTGCGACTTGACAATAAAAAAATTCCTTCCACAAAATATGAAGTTGACAATTTGCTGATTAGAAAATTGATACATTTCATCAGTTAATTATTTTATTTGTAGTAAGAAAAAGTTTGGAAAATCCCAATGAGCATGCCTTAAGCGATCATGTCGTACACGATTGAATGTTTACATTAGTACATTTGTTAACTTTTTCACAAAGCCAAATTTTTCAGAAAATGCCAATCGGAATGAATTAATTATAATAAGATAAAACAATACTAAGCAGCAATTTCTTATTCAACGGCTTCTCTCCAGTCAAATGAGAATATAAAAAAAAATTTAAGTGAAAAAATGATTTTTTCGAAAGTTATCGCATTTACTGTGAACACGATCTTCAAAATTCCATATGATATGGCATTAAAATTACATTTTTTTATATAAAAAGTAATAAACATGACTGAAAAAATAATTTTTATGAGCTCAGCGATCATTTTTCTTTCTGATAAGTTGCTTTTTAAATAATATACATGTACATCGTATTTGATAGGTACGGTTTAATGTGAGAAAACATCGGATTTAGATTTTTAGGCAAGAATAGAGCATATCTACGCGCTTCGCGCTTAAGGCATGCAATTGCGTAGTCATATTTGTGTTGTAACGCCAGAACAAACGACATGACCATTCGGTAAGAGTGTCTGGCTGAATGGATAGCACAAGTGATATGATTGTGGACTAAGATATCAAAATTTAGAGGCGGCAAAAATTGAATAGCCTACGGGCGGCAAAAATTGAATAACCTACGGGCGGCAAATCTGTAAATCTGCCACTGCATATCAACATGACCACAATACTCGTTCCAAGGGTCTGTTGCTGTCAAATGCTCACAGAACAGTGTTGTATCAAAAAAGTGTAGATTTTAATGGCTGTAAATTCTACAATATACTTTCTGAAGATATTAAGGATTCTCCGAGTTCTCATGTTTTTAAATATAGGCTGAAGAAACTGCTGCTTCAAATGAACTGTTACACTTTTCAGGAATTTATCGAGCAACTATAAATTACAGACTGAGTGAAAGCTCATTCATATTCATAATATAGGTGACTTACCATCATCATTGATATGATGATAAATTACTCAATTAATTTTATATTCACTTGTTAGTCTTGTCTTGACTTTGTACTCTTGTATCTATAAGTATATATATACATATGGTTTTGGTGACTTTTCTCCAATTATTGTACATTGTAACATTACTGCAACAACTGTACTTTTCAATTTGAGAAATAAAGAAATTACGATTATGATATGATTATGAATATTCTAAGTCTGAAAACATAAGAAAATAAATATAGAGCTGTCTTTCTAAGTGTACTCTTACAGGGCAATATAATCCGAAATTGTTTTTTTGTAAGAAAAGGAAAAAAAAGTCTGAAAATATAAGAAATTAAATATAGGTTACCCTAGCTGATGTATTTTAGCAAAAGAGGCATTATATACAGTGAATTTCAAAAAGTTTTCACCATATGGAAAACTCTTTTATTATCCATTTGTCAGAAAATTTTATTCTTGATATTAAAATTGGTGCGTTGCAGAAAACTTCATTTGAGTTGTCAAATTCTAAATTTATAAACATGTACAGGGAGAACAAAAAATAGGAATTTGATCAGGGTAAATTACCCTTATTTTCGACATTACCAAAAAACTTCATTTGGAAAAGTTGTTTAGAATTAGAATCAATATTTATATTTGAAATCACAGCCACCACACCAACTATTTTTTATGGCTCTAGGCTCATAAACAGTACTAGTATCTCTTTACACCTTAGGAGCCACCCTCATATTACTATAATATTTTATTGCAAAATTTGGTCCAATTTATTATTTGTACTAGAATATTGTGAAAATGGTTTAAATTTTTACTGGTTTTTTGGTGCAAATTTGATATTTCACTCTGGATGTATGTCCATAATAACTATCAGTATGATTTAATGGAAGAAAATAATGGGCAAGGACACGAAACTCTGTTGGTAATTCTGCGATTCGCTTATAAGAAAGATCTGTAATTTGATTTTGATAGAACAATGGAAATTGACGCATAATACTTTTGGCCAAAAATTCGAGCTATTTCCTGAAAAAAGTACGTCAAAAAACCAGGTTAATAGAAATTTTCAGCAGCTTCGGCCACTGCGTAGCAAGACATGCTCTGTGAAAATGCTGTTTTGTATTTTGAGGGGTTGAGGGTGAATGTTCTGAGGTAATATGTTTTGGTGACTTATAGAAGTTTTGTAGTTGATCTGAGTGTAATATAAAATGGAAAAAAAAAAAATGTTTGCGTGACCCAGGTCAGGATTGAACCCGGGTCCTTGTAGTTTAAAAGCGAGCTTTCATCCAGATGATTGTTAATGTACAAAATTCTTTATTTACATTTTTTTTTTATATTTCGGTATACTGGCACAACCCTCCCTAGTAACATTTTCTAATTCATCAATATTTTGAAATGGTCTTCCAGCATACAACTTTTCCTCAAGGTACCCCAATAGAAAAAAATCTAAAGGAATGAGATATGGAGTGGCCATGGTTATATTGGGTATCTACCAATCCATTTACTCTCCAATTTGTCATCGAGATATTCTTTGCAACATCGACTTGGTGTTTATCACGTAATCACCACTAAATCTACCACTATACAGTAAGAATAACTGAAATTTTATATGTGTATGGTTGTAGTCACGTAATTCCCATCTATGGTAGCCACTCCACAGTTCTATAACTTATTAGTGTCATTTGAGGTGTCCGAAACATTATGGCCACTGAGCAAATCACTTCAAAGGTTTTCAAACTTAAAAGTGGAAAATAACGGTTGCAGTATCCATCCTGTACCACTTAAATATCACTCAAAAGTCACAGTCACTTTCAAGAGAGTATGATAGTTTCGATGATGTTTTGGTAACTTCCATAAAACCTTCAATGTGGCAGGCACTTGATTGTGATATGTGGTGATGGTTGCCACGTTCTTCCTATCTCCATAAGTGATACCCACAGTTCGCATTTAATAAAAGTCACTAGTCACTACAAATTACAATAACCTTCAAAATTCACCATTCCGCGCGATGACGAAAGCTAACCTAACTTTTCTCAAATTATTTTATTGTGGCTTACAAAAAGTTCGTTTTATCTGTTACGTGAAACATGAATGATATTCATTCAATATGAAATGGGTTATGCGTTTTCAATAGACACTTTTCCTTAATTTTGAAGTGATCGTGGAAGGGTCAGCGCGATGACGAAAACTAACCTAACTTTTCTCAAATTATTTTATTATGGCTTACAAAAAGTTCGTTTTACCTATTACGTGAAATGTGAATGATATTCATTCAAAATAAAATGGGTTATGCCTTTTCAATAGACAATTTTTCTTGATTTTGTATAAAAAGGTTAATTTAAATAGATCTGATCTCTGACTTGTGCTCCTGCTTAATATTTATACTTTAATTATTAATTCTG
This sequence comes from Gonioctena quinquepunctata, assembly GCA_018342105.1. Classification (NCBI taxonomy): domain Eukaryota; kingdom Metazoa; phylum Arthropoda; class Insecta; order Coleoptera; family Chrysomelidae; genus Gonioctena; species Gonioctena quinquepunctata. The sequence goes on along the minus strand of JAFIRS010001475.1, from coordinate 271,194 downwards.
TTTGCATAAATGCCATCATTTTCATTACTTGTTCATTGTTACTTGATAATTGTTGATTGGAGCTGCATAAATCCACTATACATGTCCTTTTTTAACAATTAATGAACATGTACCCGCAATTTAGAAATTATATCTTTGAAGTGGCAGGTTATAATAGCCCGACGTGTTCGCCCCTTTCAAGGGTATAAGACCTATTGTAATTTTTAGGTTATAACTTTGAAGTGGTGAGTCCTGGGCCTGCGACGTGGGTGCCACTTTCTAGTGGTGGAAAAGTTAATAATTTAGTTCCACTGGGCACTTTATGATGGGAAGAGCTTTAGAGTGGTATATTTACACTGTCTGCCACTTTAAAGTTATATTCTCCTTAAGCCGCCATATTTACAGGAATATGCTGGGTCGCCATTATTAGAGAAATGATCGAAATATTCAATAAAGATTTATTTGTCATCAGCACTGCATCAAACGTAGTAATTTGTTACGTAAGTATTTGTTTCAACTAACCAAGATTGATAAAACAATGTGTGAGGTATTTAAGTACATAATTTCAGAGGCGAGTTATTTCCAAAATTATGTTTTCCTTAAATAAAATGTATTTAGATGGCGCGTGCTCACAATCTAGCTACAACACCCATATTTCACATAAAACTTTCAATCATTTTAATTTTATCCCGATCAGAAGTATCCAAATTCAATATACTTACGCGTTTGTATGTTTATATGTTATATATTTTTATAGTTGATCGAGTGTTATAAATGAATCAGGCAAAATGGAAGAATGAGGAACATTTATTACAAAAATATGTTGCTGAACAGAGATGGAACTACATATTATTTACACAAACGCAGTCAGTTGTTTAAAGTGTCTAGTGTCGGCCACTACATATCCAAGTTTTTCCAGGTGACTACAACGTGGTTGGAATGTGGCTATCTGAGATCCAGGAACGTAGATCAGAACGTAGCAGCCACAAAAAAAAGTGTTTCTCATTTTGGTAGCCGTCGCGTGATAGAACCGTGTATATTACGTGGCAGTGGTTGTAGTCAAACACTTCCAAAATATCCAGAATCGTGGCCGCTACGTTCCGTCCACTTAAAATGCTACTTGGGGATGCTCCGTCCAACTGCACCATAGCCATTCTCTTTCTTGTTTTAAGAATTGATCAATAATTGGCTCTATCTCAAACATCAAAAAATGTAAGAACATTTCACTGTTCACATTGTCACGTAAAAATAATGGACCAATTCATTTATTATTGAAAATTCAATTTTATTATGGAAAATGCCACACCAGACGTTTGTTTTAAAGGAATATTTGTCCTCGCATTCTACTTTAAAATTTGGGTTTTCGTCAGCCCACCACCGGAAATTTTGCGAACTTACTACACCATTTGAGGTGAAACTTGCCTCATGAGAAAACAACACATACTTTGCAAACTGTCTAAATTCTCCTTGTACCCACGTGCAGAATTCAAATCTCCGTTCATAATCTCCTTCTTTCAACAAATGTATAAATTTAGGTTTATAAGGGTGATATTTATGTTTTAATAATATTCTTTGTGCTGATGTTTTAATCATGCCTGTTATGGAAGATACAGCGTATAACGTTTAAAAATTTAGTATTTTGACAACTCAAATGCAAGTTTCCCGCAATGCACCAATTTTTATCATGAATAAAATTTTCTGACAAATGGATAATAAAAAAAAAGTTTTCCAAGTGGTGCAAACTTTTTGAAACACTGTATATACAAGGTGTCACAGGACTTCCTCTCGGGCATGTATAGATCGTGTGAAAATATCACAACTACTTCATATAACTTTTTTCCTAAAATCCTTTGTTAATAAATTACGGGCTCCGAAGTTACAAAATTAAAAATGTTTTTCGTTGATAACGTTTCAAGTGAATATTGAAAATCAACCAAATTTCGGTCATTGACAAAACAAACGAATTTCTTTGATGAGGTTTCATGCATGAGTCAGTTGGTTTTCTACAAAGTCAGGAACGGACTGCCCCCAATGGTCCACACCCTAAAACTTTGAAACAACTGAAATTTTTCAATATTTTTCAACAAAACAAGGTTTCCTGGAAAATTTTCTGAATAAACATAGTTTCATTTGTTATATCAACCAATTATCAGAATATATCATTTAATATAATACTGTTAACATATGTCGCCCAGTAGGTAAAAAACAATTAAACACTTACCCACTTCCTTCTTGATTTTCTGTGCCTTTATCCTTTGCTTTGCTTTGATTATCTGTTTGTATTTCTGCCTTTCCTCCCCGAATATTTCTGTTTTTTGGGCCTGTGTTATATGGTAATCATGCCTAACCAAAAAGAGGTAAACTCCCCCAGGGGTCCTTCTTCTTGTTTGATTCTGTTTGCATAAATGCCATAATACACATTACAACCCAATATCAATAATATGATCAACAGTATTTTTTATTTGAGGAAATCATCTTTCCGGTATTTATTTCCAGTTTTAGAAATAACCAAACATTTTCTATATTAGGGGAAATTGAGCATATCCCCCAAATAAACTGTTGATTTGCCACCCACAAATGATGTAACATCCTGTATGTGTTAGAATTTTGTTTAGTTCTAGTTTGGTTCGAGGAAGATTTAATTATTGAAGTGATGAATTTTTATGCTGAAATTGTTCCCGAGAAATCATTTAATCCTTTATGAAATGTTAAACGAAAGAACACATCCTGTTGAGAGTTATCTCAGTCACAGCTAAACAGACTAAAACAGATAGGGAATAAAAGTATTGACAAAAGTGTTTTGTCGAAACGATCACTTATTAAATTTTAATACACTTACTGGATGGTTTTGCTAATTTAGCATTATTCGGCAGTAGAAACCGGGGATACAGGGAGGAATTAGGATTGTGATGGAAATATTTAGTCGAGAGTGAGTGGCCAGCGAGAGTTGATGGCGGGTCAGTTCCGGTTAAGAAACCGTTAGCGCAAGTGAAATTATTAGTTTGAAGAAGTAGCCATGGTGAATGTCAGAATAAGTCGTTAAATAGTTAATGGAAGGATTAGTTGTTAAATATACGAAATTTGGGGTTTATGGGTAGATCGTAACGAGTAGCCTTTTGGACATAAAAAGAGACATTAGATTTATTATGGTAAATTGGTTCCGAAGAGTACAGTTCTTGGTAAGGGTGAGTCGCAAGTTTTTTTAGTAAAATGGAGTAATGGAGTAACAGTAGAGCAAAGCTTTTATATGAATGAAAGAGTGAACATTTTTAGAGTAATTGATTGACTTATTTGGCAAAACTGAAGTATTTAAGTTTTCTGGGAGAAACTGAATATTATATGGTAAATGGAATGGCTTGGTTGGTAAAACTGAGGTATATGAGTACTTTTTGAAACATATTTTTGGTTCAGTATTTTGATTTGATCAATTTTGACTTGGTATTGTTATGTACTGTATTTTAATTTATTTCAATATAAGTGTTAATGTTTCTGAAGCTTTTTATTTGGGGTGACAATATATGTAAAATGAAAAGTTAGTATTACGAAGTTTAAGAAGGGAGAACTTATTCGGGGAAACATGTTTCCTTTTTTAAAGACCACGCATGTTAAGCCGAATCACTTATCCTTAAGGACAGGTGTCTAAAACTAAACACTGCCTTGTAGGAATCCCAGAGTTTGAGTAAATTGCATTCGATTATTTTGGATAAAAACAATAAAAAAACAGTGTTTTACAAAGATAAATAAAAACAATACGTTTTCGAAAGTTTCTGTGAGTTATAGAATTCCCATGATGAAAGAAATGTAGAAATAACTCACCATTATTTGCATTCCACCATCTCCTTCAATGCTTTTGGTCTCCTCAAATATTTCTATTGCTCTTTTTTTACCCATGGCATTTATAACTTTTGCTGTGAAATAAATGTAGATGAATTAATGCTGATTTTTGATTCACACCATTTATGTAACAATAGTTGAAATTTGGTATTTTAATGAAATATAACATCCTCAGGATTAAAAAATCATCCTCAAAGCAAACATCTTTGTCAAGTTTGAGAATTTTCCAGAATATATTAGAATGATTTGGTATAATAAAATAATTTTATATGTGGAAAATCACTTATTTTTCTCTATAATTTTGTTCTGATCGCTAACTTGAATCAAATTTTCATTATAGTCTACAACTGAAGCATAAATTGAATAAATACAATTAGTATCCAATATTATCTGACAAAATGCAGAAAAAAAATATTGCATTATTCACAACTCAAAATTGCTAATAATAGTACGGAATCAAGGTATGAGAAGGTATAAATATAAGTGTATAACTTAATGCAGCACCATCTCTCTCACCTGATATCACTATTCATATTTTAACACCAATTGTCAAGAAATATACAGAACTGATTGAATATACAGGTTGACCCAGAGGTGGGTGCAAGCTCCATAACTTTTTTTCTGTCCAAGCTATTTAGGTACTTGTTTTTTTTTTGTAACAATAGGTATTTATATACAGGATGTCCCAAAATAAGATACACAACTTTGTTTTTTTAACAATTTTTGTTACATTTTTGGATTTGCTACTAAATTGTCGATATAACTCCACAGGGTTTTTTAGTCTCATCTGCAATAGTTTTTGACTTATCTCAATTTATGTGTCAAAATAAATTGAACTGAGTCGCATTATTTCCTGAAACACTTCCTTTCATGATTCTGTAGTATTATTCCATTTCATTATTATAATATAGCTTTGTATTTTTATATATTTTACCACTATATTGTATTGTATTTTACCACTTTAGTGGACTTTACTATTATATTGTATTGTATTGTGTTTTATATTATTATTAGTATTATGTATTAATTATTTTAGTCTAGTTTGAATTTTTAAAAATTTCTTCTTTTTATACAACAAATTGTAATTGGGACTACCCGTTAAATAAAATAAATAAAAAAAAAATATAAAAAAAATAGCGTTGTGCATAGACCCACAGAAAAATTCACTCTCTAACACGTATAATTGTCAACAAAATATTGCGTATTGCTTACACAGTACAAGTAACGATGTTTACTCTTAGTACTTGAACTGCATTACATTTAACATTAGTTCACATGTAAGATCAATTGCTTTTGTAACCGAAACCAGTTCGTGAAAATTAAAACAAAAATAATCTTCTGCAACTTCTGCGAGGTACTTTGTCCTGATAGAATGCCATGTATGATAGACAACTCGGAAGTACATCAAAAGTATCTCTGTCTCTCTTTCCTGTTCATTAGGCAGATTGATCAGTTTACAACACCTTCCAGGCGTTCCCGAACTTGCAGTTTAAGTCGCTATTTGCTTTTCAACACCGGCACAACACCGTCCCACGGAACTTGATTAATACTTTTACTATCCACTATCCACAAATAAAAAACGGAAAACATCTCAAATATTTATCGAATGAAAACCTCACGTCCCGGAATTAGAGATTGAAATATCGTGGAATAACAGAACACTTATCTCTTTTGTTTGAAGGTTGTAGACGATGTGGTAACTTGATTACTCTCGTTTCGGACGTCCATCGTCTGGATTTAAAAGGTTTTCACGACGTCTCAAATGCTTGTATCTGCAATTGTCTTCAGGTGAATACTCATGAATGATACCATGAATATTCACCTGAAGACGATTGCAGATACAAGCATTCGAAACGTCGTGAAAACCTTTTAAATCCATTAAGACCACACAGCAATAGCAAGGGCTCATTGTTATTATATGTATGTTGTTATACTACCCAACCGTGACCGTTGCCACTACGATAATAATAATGTTTATTCATCTGAAGTATGGTACAATAATTATTTGTGAATAAATGGGGAGACCTCAGAAACTGAACGTTTTCAGCTTGTGCTTGTGATTACCAGGATCATTACCGACTTCTGCCACCATGGGCGCTGTCATAGTTTCATCTATCCCCTCCAGCCTTATGCACACAGCGAATAGGCAGAGGAGGTCCTATTCCTTAGCCCGCGAGATTCCCAGACCTTGGGCCCATAGTTTTTTTCTTTGGGGGTACGTGAAGGAAGGGGTTTTCAGAGATCATCTAACAACTGCAGATATGAAAAACAGAGTCACGGAAGCCTTCTGTTCAACTGATGGAGCAATGCTTACTAGTGTTCGGGGCTCATTTACTAGGATACTAGCAACTTGTGTGGAAAATGATGGCGACCTATTTGAGCATTTATAAGTAGGCTTTCCTCAAAATGTTCACATTGTTTCCTGTTAATAATATTTTCCTGTTCTTGTAAAGATTACTAGAATTGTTTCCTTTGTGATTTACTTCTGTTGCTATTACAATTTCATTTTGTTGAAACATTTTCTTTTCAGAATTGTATGGATGTGTCAAATTTTACGACAGTGGTCTACTCGATTCCTTTTTCTTTCCAAAAAATCATAATTTCTTATTTTGCAACAAATCTTGCAAATTTTACAAAATAGACCCCACAAACCCTATTTCGGCAAAAAGCTCTTCAAATGTCATGCAATAAAATATAATTAGCATGTTGCATTTGAAAAAGTCTAGTTATTGCCATTTATAATTTGAAATTTTCAAAAAATCGTAGCAGGCGATGGAACATTGACTCTCAGTTTGCCTGAGTCTCAAAAGATGCACTGAAGCCTAATGAATCGACTGGAAAAAAGTTTGTTAAGTTATGTTGAATGGTTCTGCAGTTATGAATTTTTCTGTGGGTTTATGCATGATGATATTTTGACCCATAAATTGACATGAATCAAAAACTTTGCAGATAAGTTCAAGAAACGACAATTCAGTGGTGAATCCACAAATGCTTAAAAAAATGGGGGTTTGCCAATCAAAAAAACAGAACTCAGTTGTGTATATTATTTTGGGTCATCCTGCATATAAATGAAAATATTTTTAGAATGTGCTCTCATTGTCAAACTTATCGTCGTTTAAAAAAAATTATGGATTTGGCAGCACACTTCGGGGTCACCCTGTATGATCTGAGACTGTAGATAGATAACTTATTCATCACTAAAATTTTCACATATACACAATTACAGAATTAAATACAAGAGAAAACTTATTGGACTAGTCAAAGAAGAAAAACACAGAGTTTCAAAGTGATTATAAATACTGAAAGCAAGAAATTCATCCATACTGTAGAAGCAACTATCTAACAAGAACTTATATACTTCATTTCTTGATACAGTTCTAGTTTTATTGATCCCTATAAACGATTTTATCTTATTGAAGCATTTAATACCCAGATATTTTGGGGAATTCTGACTCACACTTAAGCGAGAGTAGGGGTGGTATAAAGCATCTTCACCTCATGTAGCATAATTATGAATATCTGAATTTTTAGGAAATAGGTGTTTATTATCATAGATGATTAGAACTAGCTGTAATATGTAGAGACACGGCAATGGTAAGATGCAGCGAATGACTCTTTTCTGAATCTTTAAAATGTGGTCAGTATATGCAGAGTTACCCCAGAAAATCAATCCATACTGTAGCCTTGACTGTACAAGTCCATAATACATGAGTATAACTTCTGTAGAGAGACACTGTCTCTCAGATTTCGAATTGCGTAGTTTGCACTGCCAACTTTTAGTCATAAACTGTCGATATGCACCTCCCACGTTAGCTTTTGGTCAAGAGTTATTCCTAAAAATCTAGCTACCTGTCAGTATTCTAGAGTATCACGACACATGTTGATGTTGTTCATTAGGTCTGAGCTTGAGATACCGGTTTTGGGTAAGGAGTTAATAAAATTGGTTTTCTTTATATTGCAGATAAGATAATTGGCGCTACAGTATTTACTGAATTCATGACATGCATGATTACCCAAGTTTACAAGATTTTCCAAGTTTTTATGGGCTAGGAGTATATTTGTATCATCAGCGTAAAGTACCGTTATATTTGGTGTGGTACACATATCGTAGATGTCATTTGAAAACATTATAAAGAGAATTAGTCCCAGTATAGACCCCTGGGGCACTCCTAACTCAACACTCTTACAGTCAGATTTGTTATTATTTATTACTGTTACTTGCGTACGATTTGCCAAATATGATTCTATCCAATCATGTGGTATACCACGAATTCCTACGCAGTGTAACTTACGAAAAAGTAAGTCGTGATTGACCATATCAAATGCACGTGTTAAATCATAAAAAATACCTAGTACATTCTTCTTGTAGTTAAGCTGTTCATTAATGAAATCCAGAGCTTGCTCAATAGCCGTTGATGTTGATTTAGCTTTCCGGAATCCGTTTTGGTTATCAGAAATGATTTTGTGATGTTCAAGGTAGGAGATCAATTGGACAAAGTAGGCAGCTTTATTTTTGGATATTGGTATACATTTCGATTGTTTTAGGTCCGGAAAAATACCTCTAGTAAAAGACTCATTTATGAGATATGCCAGTGGCTCACAAATTAAGTCCACAACTGATCTCAACACTGTTTCATTAATGTCATCAATTCCTGGGGCTATCTTTGAGGTAGTTTTCTTTAAAATTGCTCTCAGTTCATCTGGCATTATAGGTGATGGATAGAAGCTAACAGGAGTAGTGTTTATTGTTATGTTTTTAACAGAACTTCTGCTATTTTTTGGGAGGTTAGTAAAATAATTGTTGATATAATTACATTTATCCTATCTTTGATAGGTTCTCCATACTGATCACATATGTCGGGAAACGATTCCCTATTATTTCTGTTATTATTTTTATTGATTATTCTCCAACTCTCACGTGAAACATTATTGGAGGTTTTTATTCTGCTGTCATTGATTTGTTTATGATATATTTTCGCAGTCTCTTTATACCTTCTTTTGAATTCCTTATATTTATAGATATATGACTCATTGTTTATTTGCTTTTAAATTTTTTTCATTTCACACAGCTGGCTTTGCATGTTTTTTATATGAGGTGAAAACTACTTTTTTGATGTTTTCTTCATCTTAACTTTCATTATAGGAAAAGAGCACTTGTAATGATAAAGAAGCGTTATGTAAAAAGCTTTAAACTTATCTTTAAATGAATCAATAGTAAACATGTCACTCCATGTTTCAAATGAAATACAAAAGGAAAAAGTTTCGGTATTTGAATCATTATAAATTCAAGTTCACTTGGAAAGAACCTGTTTGAAATGTGTGATCAGATAGGAAGGAGCCCTCAACATGTACATTTTGTATTGTCAAATTAGAGAAAATATCATTACAATTATTAATTCTTGAGCTTATGAGTTCATTTGCAAATATGGTTTTAGTTAGAGTGAGTTTATACAGAAAGTAAAATAAAATAAGAAATAAAATAAAGTAAAATAAGAAGTAATAATTTTCAGAGTGTTTATAGAGCTGAGTAAATTAATGTAAAAAGTAAGAAAGCTGTCAATCGAAATTTGAGATTTTATGTTGTTACCTCAAACTTCAATGATGAATACTCGAAAATTTGGTCCCCGTTATTGTTTATTGAGTAAAATATAAGCCATTGTTGACAACACTACCAATATTATAAAATCTAGTCATTCAAAGACAAAAAGAAATTTGAAAAAATGCCAGTGAACACACCGTTTTCCGGTTATGAAAACAAAAATATGATGAGGACTGCTATTTATATCATGTCATGTACTATCCTATCTCGTCAATTTGCCTAAATTATTCAATATGTACAAATGTCTAACAACTTGTCAAGTAAAATAAAATAAAAGATGAAAGTTAACCATCTTTTATTTTACTTCTTATTTTATTTTATTTCTGTATAAACCTGTTATGGATGTTGTGTAGTTTCAACTTTTTAAATTACTTTATTTTATTTCTTATTTTATTTTACTTGCTGTATAAACTCACTATTAGAATAAAGAATGTAATCAAAGCTTACAAATCAAATCTTCTTTTTCCTCATATAACTTATTGGCAATGTCTTTTGCCAAACTCTCAACATCACTATTCACATCTGTGTTCAGATCCAAAATTATTCTTTTGGTGCCTTTAACTTTCTCGCTACTTGGTGATCTCTTTCTCTGCCTGAAATTGGTGTTTTTTTGATCATCCCTGGTTCTTTTGTTATTTTTTCTATCAATTTCGTCACCAAATGGGGTGTCGTGTGTGTCTGTATCTTCATTGTAGTACTTATATCCCAGGGTATAGTCGTAAGATTCAACATTACGAGATCTATCTCTTTTACTAACATCACAGCTGTTGAGAGTCTCTGAGAGTACCTCTTCTTGCACCCTAGTACTCCAGATGTCGTATTTCTTACGTCTGGCATTCTTAGCTTGCACCCCTGGTTTTAATTTGATTCTGGGCTTCTTATTTTTCTTTGTCTTCGAATCAGAATCACTGTCACTAGAACTGGACTGAGATTGTTCACTTTCAGATAGCTTGTTTACCGGGAGCCTTGGTTGGGGTTGGGAGACCGAATAATTTTGAGGTCTTTCTAGAGGAGTATACTCATCAGAGTCGTTTGAGAGCTGAAATTAAATAACTATTATATGTTTTTATTTGTCATTCTGGAGCTCCAATTACTAACCTCTCCCTCTTCGAGAATAATTTCATCCTCTTGGTCCATTTCTAATTCTAATTAACAGAACTGATTCTGAAAAAAGATTTATTTACTTTGATTCCCTCTTTCTATTTTTGTCTTCTTCTTCCATCTTTATAATTAGGCAATCCATACTACGTGACCCAATATGGCGGTTGTTGGCACACAAACTGATAATCGCCATAAGAACATCATTGTACCTTTGGCTTGTAAAAGTGTATTTTTGGTTATTTTCGGAGCTTTTGTGTTGTTAATTATTGATATTCAGATGGAGAGTGATTACCCGAAGACACTATTGTTGAAAAGCAGAGGCTTTGGTGAACGGTATGCTTGAAAATACATCCCCATCTTCTGTTTACATTGTTATCAATGTATTTGTTACAGGTATAAACTGAAGTTGAGGATTGATCAGTGATTTAGATCCTTTTTTCACTGAATATTTCTGAACTGAATTGTTCAATTGTTGGTGCTGCTCCTGTTACGAATAAGGATATTATTTCGTATTTGCTTTTTACTCAGCTTTCCCAAATGCAGATGAAGCCCTATACAAGTTTAGAAACCATACATACTTTGAATCTGGCTTCCTTGTGAAGGTGAGAACAAAAATTCAAAATCATTCATATATTTTAGTTCGTCTAGTATGATTTTCCTAGGCAGCAGGTTTTTTCTAAAGCATTCCGCTAGTTCCGCTAAAAATAACTGACATTTACAATAGAGGTTATATGTTGATGTTGAACAGTTATATTTAAATATTTTTTATTTATCACTCGAAGTGCACATACATATTATTTATGTCTTTCCTCGTTGTGAAAACAATTGAAGGAACTGGATGAACTTCATTTTTTTGCAGTGTCCCGATAGACTGATTGATTATTTCAGATGTTAATTTTGGGGTAGGCATTCATCCTTCCTCTTTATATTTTTCTATGCGCTCCAGTTCTCTTGTAAGGCAGATTGGATTTTTGTTTTGGCATTTCATTAATTCATACGGAACTGAATATTCTTCATACATAACACAATATCCAACAAAAATAACATAACCAACTAAAATAATCTAACCTAGATACATAATGTTATCATTACGACCAAAGTTCATCAGTTGATAAAACTACATTACATGAGTACAATATGTAGTTGTAGAAACGTTTCAAAAATATATTCATTAGAACCACATATGTTCATTGTCATAATAACCTCACAGCAACTGCTCTTAAGTTCTACTTACCGACACATACAATTCATTTACATACAAACCACAGTACAAGTTCATCTCGAGAATTCTTTATTGTACTCTCGTTATATCTACTACACGACGTCATAGCAACGCCTGAAGGTTATAAAACGCACATTAACTTTTTGGTTTTAAAACCTACAAATACGTGGTCTTTAAGACAGTATAAGAAGTCATTGTTTATTTTATGACTCTGTGCTACTTGGGGGCCCCGTCAGGAACGAGGTTCCTTATCCTTTTTCTTCAACCCCAACTGATATCGAGGTAGCAGAACATGTTACCATCAATCTCATGTATTCACCATTCTGTATTTCTTTTTTCTCAATATTTTTCCTTTTGAAATTTGACGTTTTCTAATCCATCTCATTTAATTGTCATTATACCATGCAATACTGTACCTATATATTATTTTCCCAAACTTCCTCGCTACAGTAAAAGGTATTTTTTTCCTGATAATACTATTCGTTATATTATATCAAATTGACGTGCCATATATTCAATGTAAACCATTATTCCAACTTAGGCATACAAAAAACATGAAGAAATTATGCCCAAAAAAGGATATAATCATCTAAACACACGTTACATATATATATATATATATATATATATATATATATATATAAAGGAAACAAAAATATCTTTCACGTATTAATTACCACTCAACGATAATGTCCAACTTGTATTCCCATAGATATCCTACCGCTCATGTACCATTTTTAATTTCCTGCAAATAGAATAGCAGTTCGGATGGTTTCGTACACCTTCGGAATCGTATGAGCAAGGGCTAGGCGCTTATAATAGAAAGGGACAGACAGAGAGAAAGTCTCATGAAGGGGGCATAACGCTTTTTCTTACGTGACGATTACCAACAGTCAACACCTACCGCAAGTGGCGTAAAGGAACTTCTTTCCAAAAAGGAGAAGATTTTGTATACATTCAGTTGTTTAACTTCACTGACTTCTATATATTTTTGAAATGCTCGTACTTTTACGGCTAGACTGTCACAAACATCAACTTGACTTCCAACCCGAAAGCACCAAAAAGGAAGCTATGTCCAAGAATAACATAGAGAGAGAGACTTCCAACCCACGTGGACGCCGCCTGTCCTCCACTATGGTCAGATGTCGAATCAACTTTGAAGTTGAAATCAGTGTACTGCAATCGCCTTTTATCCCGGCGAAGAAGTTATATGCGCAATGGCAGTGACAGTGGCGAGTAGTATCTTTGTTTGCATTGTACTTTGGTGTTGAAATGACATGCACGCCTATGGCCATAAAGGAGCACCAATAGGGCCATAACGGAGCACCAATAGAATGAACCGAAGATGGTGTGAAAATGTGTCCTTATCACCTAGATAATCATATAGTCTTTTTACATACTGTATGAATAATCTTCGGTATGTCGAATAATATCTCTTTTTTCTCTTCTTAAGTCTCTTTTTTTTTTCTTCTTAAGTCTCTTTTTTTTTTCTTCTCAACTCTCTTCAAAGGTTCTCTTTTTCACTTTTTTTCTTGGCCTCACACACAATAGTCAACAGAATATTCACCAGGTAAACCAGAATTTCATTGAATGTCAACAATCACAAGAGATTCGACAAGTTTTAAGTGTACAATGGCTAAAATCATATAAACATTAATGTTTCGAAAAGTAAACAATGTGTCATCACCTAGATATACATTTATAGCCACCCTTTTTCCATACTGTATGAATAATTTTCGGTATGTTGAATAATCCCTCTTTTTTCTCTTCTCAACTCTATTTTCTTTCCTCACAACTCTCTTTGAAGGTTCTCTTTTTCACTTTTATCCTGCCCACAGACGATACAGGAGGATTTTGGGAAGGGACTGGATTCTACTTCAAGAGCCCATCGTCTGTCTAAAAACTCGCTCAATCCTAGATTAGTCTGCACCAGAACGTTACGTTAATTTTCTCATGGAAAATGATGAAAACTTATTCCAGTTCAAGGGGATCGCTTACCACATAGACCTTATTTATAACTGATGGACAGGCCGTCACGTGACTTTAACACACAGTTCCTGGCGGACTATATATGAGAGAGAGATGTTGTGAAGGATAGAAACACGACATGGCAGAAGATACAAATTGGCTCTGGCATTACATTGGAAAAACCTATTTCTTGTTATTTTTTCATGGGAAATTATGACTACTTTGAATGAGATGAGTTTTGAAAAAGTTCAAGGAATCACAGTGAGGAACTTTATGCGACATATTTTCATGATATCTTTCAGAAACAAAAGAATTCCATTGAGCCTCCATCTGAATGAAAATTATTTTTATATCTCTTCCAAAGTTTTCAGAAAGTTCAGGAATGAAGAAAATTATTGATAATTGAATTTATATTCGATATCATAAAGTTAGAAGTGCCATTGAACTAAATTGGGAACTCCGGCGATTTCAAAATTTGTTATTAATAATGCCTACATAAAAAACGTTTATGTAATCTATAAAATTTCGTGTCTGCAGAAAAAGTGACACAAATAATTTTGGGAAATACTAAGGAAAATAGTACGTGTTTTGGGAATGAAAGTGAAATTTTTTCTATCGAGCGTGACGGAGGTCGACGGACAATCCGTAGGGAAGTCTATTCCAGCCTGGCGCTGTAAAAGAATATCTTTACTGCGGCGGAGTAAAAGTATGCCGTTAGTCCAACGGAGTAAAAATTCCATGTATATTTAAAACGTTTGAAGAAAACATTCTTCGATTTAAAAACATATATATCTGCGTTTGTTTTCGGAAAAAAAGGAAAATTTTGGGAATCAAATAAATCACATTATACTTTTATAAATATTATTAACCAACATTAGTTCAAGCAATTGCTCGGGAAAAACATCAAATTCTACCCCCGAATCAAACAAAATCCTACCAAACCCACCTATGATACTAAATAATAAATCTATTAACTTCAGCTACAATATAAATAGAGGCACAAAAATAAAACTAAGTTATATAAACAAGAGAAGTCACCTAAAATGTTACCAGTTTGTGCGTGACTGAGAAATCAAATTAAAATTTTCTCATAAGTTGGGAAACCTGTGAAAATGTTTTAAAAAAATCCACAAATCACTACCCACACTCCATATCATTTATCTAAAGGATAATTAGTATCGGTCTCAATATGGAGCCTTGTGGAACACCCATATCCAAGACCATTGATAATGAATTAAAATCGTTCATTAGACCATTAGATTCGTTTCTTATACTGCGACTCTCGATAAAAGATGATATCCATTCATTAGCTTTGCCTCTTATTACAATTATCTAATTCAGTTAGAAGTATGGTGTGGTTCACACAATCAAAAGCGCTACTCAAATCACAGAGGAATGCTACCGGACATTTTCCAGCAGATATAATCTTAATAAGTGTATCATGAAAACTGTAAGGAGCTGTAAGTGTAGAGTGAGTTATCATTGAGTATTGCAAAGGTCTCTACTCTCGTTCAAGGAATGAGTATACAAATATTTTCTGTAATGAATTTGGTACTGTCACTGGACGATAGTTTTCCATTAAGTGAAGACTATTCTCCTTGTATATAGGAATCACTTTGCTTACTCACCTATGAAATTTCACATCCAGCCCCTTTTTTGTATCTTACTACACAATTGTAGGCTGCACACGAAGAAGGCATAGATATTTAAGAATGTTTATTACTTGTCAAACAGTTCAGAAACTCTGGATAAATTTATAAAAAACTTTCAAAACACCACACGAAAACACATATGTTCTCTTTCTTTATCTCATGCAATTTATGTTTGTTGCTGAGCTTTCTAGGTGGTAATATTCATGTGCAAGTCAAAATATTCTAGAAAAGGGGTATATGCGTGTTCCCTATTGTAAATATTTCAACAAATAGTATGCGAGGCATTTAGATAACTCGTTATTATTCGATAGCCAATGTACTCTACTCCTGAATAAGAATGATTGATGTACAGATGCTGTGACTGAAGTTTTTTGTTCCCTGTTCAGGCAGACATCTTGGCATTTACTCCGACATCTCTTGATATTATAATACATCGAGAAATGATGATGAGTTCAAAGTTTCAATGATAGATGACGCTACTGCAGTGAGCGAATGGCA
This sequence comes from Gonioctena quinquepunctata, assembly GCA_018342105.1. Classification (NCBI taxonomy): domain Eukaryota; kingdom Metazoa; phylum Arthropoda; class Insecta; order Coleoptera; family Chrysomelidae; genus Gonioctena; species Gonioctena quinquepunctata. The sequence continues at coordinate 255,341 of JAFIRS010001475.1, read as the reverse complement.
ATCTGAAAAGATAAAGTGAGGTTATGAAAGGAAAATGACATAATCTTTTTGTTGTCATTTAAACTGCTATATCTTTTCTTCGCATTCAATTGTTTCCAATGTTATAAACGTGGAGGATTTCAATTCAAAACTATGGAATCGACAACAATCGAATTCGCTGTGCATATGACTTGTGACTCCTGTGTAAAATCAGTAGAAAATAGTCTGTCGAATGTAGCCGGTATTGAAGATGTTCAAATAAACTTGGAAAAACAACAAGTCGTAGTCCAGAGTAAGTTGTCGACCATACAGTTGCTAAAAATATTGGAAAGTACTGGGAAGAAGGTTGCTGTGAAAGGTTATGCTGGTAGTCAGGCCGCAGTTTCTATTTTGGAGGCCTGCAATGGAAATATACAGGGGGTCATTCGATTCATACAAGCAACTCCGAAAACTTGCATCATTGATGGTACGATTGATGGTTTGAATCCTGGACCACGTCATATTTTCATTCACGAATGTGGGGATATATCAGCAGGTAATCTATTCTAATTTATTTAAATCTCCCCAGTAGAAATCATATATTTATTAACTACCAATAATGATAACACTCATTAGACCCTGGATAAACAAAGTGAAATCTTTGATAAGATACGCGTTTTTTTCATGGCACATGCGCATTCATTTATGGGCGCCCGATTTTGAAAATCGATGTTCAATTGTTTTGATTTCACATAGGCTATCCTTATTATAAATATTTGAAGTTAATGATTATATGGTACAAATCTTCAAGAAAAATTAAAATCAGCCAGTGACATGAATCTCACTATTGACTGTAAAAGTTTTACTCCCTCACTGAGTGCTGATGGTTCTTTTTCTATATTTTCAGGTTGTGATAATGTTGGAGATGTTTTCAATCCCGAAGGCACCGCAAAAGGACAGGTTTATGGAGATTTAGGTACTGTGAATGCTGACTATGCAAAAAGAGCTGTCTTTCACTTGGAAAACACCTTGGTGAAAGTTTCCGATATCATCGGTAGATCATTTGTGGTTACTGATGAGTCGGGTGATAGACAGAATTGGAAAAAATTGGGTTGCGGGATAATTGCCAGGTCAGCAGGTCTTTTTGAAAATCCCAAAAGTATATGTGCCTGTGATGGTACTACAATTTGGGATGAAGTTAGTAAGGCTAGGTCACCTTTATGAAACTTATTAACAACAATTTGCAAGTACGGAATTAGATAGTATTACTACATGTTATAAGCGGAAAGAGGGTATTATTTATTTAAGGTTTTACAGAAGGTTCAATAACACTGGCCATTCCATGTTGAGAAAATATTTGTGACTTGCCAGAGTTTTTTACCAAATACAAGGATAAAGCATGTTTTGTGGAAATTATATTTTTTATGTTGAATATTATGTATGACCTTGTTCATAACATACCTCTACTTCTATGCCCACAAATAATGTACCAAATGTCAAGATTTGATCTTCATTTTCACTTGATCTATACAACTTTTCTTCTTTTGTTCCTTCTCTTTTGTTTTGGCATCTAACAAAAGGTCCAAGTTTCTGCTTCAAATTTTCCGAATTTTGGGTAAAACACTTTAATGAGTCAAACTTTCTTCTCATTTTAAAAATCAAAGTCAGTGAAATTAAAAAAACTAAATATTTAAAATAATAATTAGTGGTTTTTGCACCTTGCACAATTTTATGAATGAATTGAATATTTCATTTCGTGCATTACATACACAAATCTTTCAAAAATACAAAATTATATTCAAGAAATGTGTGGATGGATGACAATTCAATTTGGTAGGTTTAATGTTAGAGTCAACATTTTTGGAATGTAATTTTATATTTTGATTGCCATGAATTATTTATTCTCTTGGAAACATTTGGCTGTAACAAAGCAACATTATAACAATCTCAATTAATTTGTTCTGAATGTCATAATATTGGAAAAGATCATAAAAAATTCCTACGAAAGTAGTAATTAGATCATATATCACATACAGAGTGTAATCTTTGTAATTGAATGGGAAGTTCTCTCAAGAAATGAAAATAAACTCCTTTTTGGGCACAAATGAAATCATGCACTCACTATTTTTTTAGGTGACTGTTTTTGCGATATTCAGTTCTGTCTCATTTCTTCTTATTTTCCCAATCTTTTAGAGAAAAGCATAGAAAAATCTATTAAAAAATACATGTCTGGCTTTCAGTAAGTTTCTTGGTAATTAATTCTTTAGGTCTCTGTGAGTGAAATGATCAGGGAAATAATCCATTTGTCCCTAGAGAGCATAAAAACATGCCAGATATATCAAAAGTGTGAGTTTTCAAGACATCAAATTTCTACTGCAATGTCCTGTTCATACATAAATAGAAGATTTTTAGAATATTTCTGGGACATAGCAAGTAATTTTTTCACGTTTTTTCAGTTGTTTTTTCATAGACACAATAACATTTCCAAAGCACTTCGTATACATTGAATTGCTGTATATAAAACATTTTTAGGGAAATCACATTGGGAAGCTTTTTGTAATTTATTTTAACATCATCAGATTTCACATTTTATTTCTAGATTTTTTAATATTTTTATACCACCATAAATACCCCATACTTTGGTATTCAGAAGATCTCTTTTTATGTAGCTAAAGAGTTACGGAAGATTCTTCTAAAAAATGGATTCGACTCTCCTGATGGAATTTGAATCATTTTGTTAGGGATATGTAACAGTTTCAAGTTTTTCTAAATATTTTTTACCAAATTGAAAACAAATATTTCTTCAACAGTGTGCATGATTATTATGATATTTATGTTGTTTACAAGCTGATCCACATGTATGCTTGCTTGTTTTTTATGGCCTGTGTACTACGAACAATAAGCCAGTATCAGGAATTATAGCCACAACTTCAATCCCCGTTCGGTGCGCAAACTGGATATCTCAGTGATACCACGAATGCCTGGAACACCTTCACAACATTTAATTAATTTTGCAAAGCACGTTAAACGGCTGTACAACTCACATTAACTTGACTTCCTGACCAAGTGGTCGACCTCTGTCTCCCATGACGGCCGGAAGTCGAATCCTTTTCAATCCCCATGTATGATCTTTTGAGGTTATATCTGGATAACAAGTCATTCAATAACTACTTTGAATTTGGCGATTAATAAAACCTGATGTTCACCACCACCACTAGGTACACTTTTCACTTCATTTATGTTGTGCTACATTTTGGAATCATCAAAACACACCCTAGGGATGTTTGTTTTCATTTTGTCTGCTTTCTTACAGCATAAGAACAATGGCCTGATTTCCTTTAAATAATGTAGTAAACAAAAATTAAAAAAATTAAATATTTTATCAAGAAATGGTATTCAAGTTCATTGTTACTTATAGGATAAGCAGGCATCTGTTATAAAAATCCAATTGAACAGTCAATTTGTACACCAACAAAAATAAGTAACATAATTCTATAAAAATGGCATAAAAAAAAATTATGGACTCTTATTGAACAAACTGTTCAGCAAAACTGATGATATACTGCACATGTGCAAGTGTGTGAGAATAGCAATCAATTCGTCGTACATTATTTTTGGAACATACCATGTGTTATAGGGGTATGTGATACCTGATTATTAAAATTAAAACAAAAACTATAATAGGATTATTTTCATGGGTATTTTATATGTTTTTATTGTGTCATTCAAATGACTGTTTCAAGACCAAAAACATAGAATTAGTTTTCAAAGGTGATTTTTTATTTTTAAAGTTATATCTAGGTTCATGAGATATGATACAATTATATTTTTTGAAAATAAAATATTTGGGAAATTTAATAGATTGTTTCAATTTTGAACTAGGCGAACAAAATTTTCAGACATTGAAAGTTTTATTTTCTCCACGTCGTTTTTTTTCCAACTAATAATCTCTATACAGTTTTTACTGCATCATGCACAAGTGTTTAAGTACTCAATATAAGAATATCCCTCGGACGTAGGAAATAATTGAATTTTTCCAAGATTTATTTTCATGCTTACTTATATACGCAGTTTCGCCTAACTGATGGTTTGCCAGTACCATAACCCTGGACTGTAGTTTTTTTTTCAGAACAAAGTGCTACATTATTGAAAATGACAGCTCAACTTCCATATGACCTAGGTTCCGCTATAAACTGTAAGTGACTTCATCCTCTCAAGCGCATTTCAAATAAGACGTGTTTTTTCCCAACACAATCATGCGTTATTTATTGTTGAAGTATATTTTCTAAGGTTAATGCTGTGCAATTTGGTTGCAGTATCACAGAAGACCTAGGTAGTGACAGTATTCGCATCGATTTATATGTAAATCAAATACATAACAAAATTAGGCCCCCATCTTGAATTTTACAAGATTTTATTTAGTTTCACCTATCCATCGTCCGATAATCTTGAAATTCATAATATCAAGATGGCGATGATCTCTGTGATTATGGTTCGATTCTATTCAAAATTGGTATATGGGTGTTTTTGGGGTCGAAATTAATAAATTTAAGATGGCGGGTCCAAGATGGTGGACGAATTTTGTAATAATGGTCCGATTTGATTCAAAATTGGTAAGTGGGGGTTTTCGGGGTCAAATATGAATTTTTTGGTAAAATTCATAAAATCAAAATGGCAGCTCCAAGATGGCGGACGATCTCTGTGATTAAGGTCCGATTCTATTCAAAATTGGTGTGTGGAGGTTTTTGGGGTCGGAGATTATGAATTTTTTGTCAAAATTCATGAATTTAAGATGGCGGACGAGTTTTGTAATTATGGTCCGATTCTATTCAAAATCGGTATTTCGGCGTTTTTGGTGTCGGAGATTATGAATTTAGTCGAAGATTATTGATTTTTTGTCAAAATTCATAAATTGAGGATGGCAGCTCCAGGATAGAGGACGAGTTGTTCTTTAGATGGTCTCTTCATTGAAGAACTAGATAGCTCAGAACTTACAGGAAAAAAGGCCTCATAATAACGATGCTTTAACAAAAATGCTTAGATTAAGCCGTACTTTCTAAAAAGAACAAAATAAAATAATAAAAAAACCTTTTTAAAGACAAGCTTTTATTAAAATGCGCTAAAAATTAAAAAATAATTGCTTTGGAGATATAGATTCAAAAGCTTGTAATCGAACTGAAAACCTGTCTTTAAAAATGTTTTTTATTAATTATTTTATCAATCGTATCGTGAAATATACAGTGTCACCGCATCATATGGAATATGATTATTTAGAACCAAACAACAGAGAATTGAAACTCCAGAAAATATAAACTTACTCAACAATAAAATCAAAATTCAGAATAATACCAAATTTCTGGGAGTCTTCATAGAGGAACATTTACTTTGGAACGTCCATATTTTAAGCTTAGGAGCAAAACTGAACCAGATATGCTATAGCATTAGAGTCATAAGCAAATACCTTAACGAAAAATCATTAAAAATTATATACCATGCAAATTTTGAATCCTGTGCTAAATTTGGAATAATATTCTGGGGATGTCAAAGTAACATTAATAACCTTTTCTGTATTCAAAAAAGAGTGATTAGAGCTATGCTTACTCTCTTGACGAATATTTCCTACATACATTCACATAGCTCTAATCCTACTCACATGGTTAAATGTGATCTTGTTTTTTTGACGCCTATTTCATTTTTGGTTTTTGTATTTTGACTATGTATAAAAATATGAAATATTCCATGAAATAAAGACTATATTATTATTATTATTAAATATGTTACAAATAAGTGTCATGTTACGGTGTTACTACATAGATAAATATTTTCGGTAAAATTTTCTGCCTATTTAGTAATTTGGCATAGTTTTTGTTCACTTTTGTTTCTATTGCATATTGGGAACGATTGAATGAAGACGAAGGTCTACATGAAATGAAAATATGTTACAAATAAGTGTCATGTTACGGTGTTACTACATAGATAAATATTTTGGTAAAATTTTCTGCCTATTTAGTAATTTGGCATGGTTTTTGTTCACTTTTGTTTCTATTGCATATTGGGAACGATTGAATGAAGACGAAGGTCTACATGAAATGAGCGTGAAAGATACATTTTCTAGCAGACAATAAAAATATCTGAAGATAAATACTTTGGGCAACAATTTCTGCATATTTAGTAATTAGGCATGGTTTTTGTTCACTTTTGTTTCTATTGCCTATTGGGAACGATTGTATGAAGACGAAGCTCTACATGATAGAGTGTGGAAGATTAGTCTAGTTAAGGAACCTTTGCTCAATTATAAGTAATCAAGAATTTTGTAATTTGAATTGTCTGATGTCCATCTTTTTCCCCAACTTTTCCTTACCTCTCCTCCTTCCAGTCCACGTAAAATGAAACTCGCATGTTGCGAGATAATAATGAGTTACTGAAGATTTTCCCGAAATTTTCGGCTACATTTGCCAAATATTCTCCTTGTTAAACCCATATACATTATAACTGATGGACTGGCCGTCACGTGACTTTAACACACAGTTCCTGGAGGACTATATAAGAGAGAGAGAGAGAGAGAGAGAGAGAGAGAGCGAGATGTTGTGAAGGATAGAAATAAGACAAGGCAAAAGATACAAATTGGCTATGGCAGTACATTGGAAAAACCTATTTTGTTTTTTTTTCAAGGGAAAAATATTGACTACTTTGAATGAGATGAGTTTTGAAAAAGTTCGAGGAATCACAGTGAGGAACTTTATGCGACATATTTTCATATCTTTCAGAAACAAAAGAATTCCTTTGGGCCTCCGTCTGAATAAAAATGTTTTTTAATTCTCTTCCAAAGTTTTCAGAAAGTTCAGGACTGAACAAAATATTGATAATTAAATTTATATTCGATTTAATGAATTTAGAAGTGCAATTGAACTAAATGGGGAACTCCGGCGATTTCAAAATTTGTTATCAATAAATGCCTACATCAAAAACGTTTATGTAATCTATAAAATTTCGTGTCTGTAGAAAAAATGGCCCAATTATTTTTGGGAAATACTGAGGAAAATAGTACGTGTTATTGGGATTGAAAGTGATATTTTTTCCATCTAGCATGACGGAGATCGTCGGATAATCCGTAGGGGAAGTCCGTCTCATTTCAGCCTGGCGCTGTAAAAGTATACCTTTACTCCGGCGGAGTAACAATATGCTGTTACTCCAACGGAGTTAAAATTCTATGTATATTTATAACGTTTGAAGAAAACATTATTCAATTTGAAAACATATTTCTGCGTTTGTTCTCGGAAAAGGGGAAAATTTTGTGAATCAAATAAATCACATTATACTTTTATAAATATTATTAACCAACATTAGTTTAAGCAATTGCTGGAAAAAAACATCAAATTCTACCCCGAATCTAACAAAATCCTACCACCCACCTATGATACTAATAATACAGGCACAAATATAAATATAGGCACGAAAATAAAACGAAGTTATATAAACAAGAGAAGTCACGTAACATGTTACCAGTTTGTGCATGACTGAGAAATTAAATTAAAATTTTCTAATAAGTTCATTGTTCGGAAACCTGTGAAAATGTGTTTAAAAAACCCACAAACCACTACCGGCACTACATGTTACTCGCCTATGAAATTTAACCTCCAGCACTTTTTTGTTTGTAACTACACAATTGTAGGCTGCACGCGAAAAAGGCATAGGTATTCAAGAATGTTTATAACTTGTCAAAGAGTTCAGAAACACTGGATAAATTTACAAAAAACTTGCAAAACACCACACGAAAACACATAAACAATATACGAAACCAATGTTTTGCCTGAACTCATTCTGTCCTTTTTCACAGGTTCTGATAACAATGGTCTCCTTCTCACAACCAGTCCATATTATTATATGTCTATGGTTAAACCTAAGAAACATACATACTTACGTAACTCGATCCTCTAAGTTCAACACCCTTAGGCCCGGTTGTTCAATTGAGGATGACCAAGTGATTTGGCTTAAACCAGGATTACCAATTTTGTTTCGGTTGTTCAATACGGGTTTATGAGATAAACCTAGTTTAACCATGGTTTAAGTTAATCTCATGAATTCGGGGGTTTAAGGAGATAATTTGCCGATTCTAACCTATTTGATTGTTTGACATTTCAATAGACATTGACTATTCTGAAAATTATTATTGTGTTGAATATTTTTGTTTTATACCGGACTGCAAAGATGTTCGTAGATATAACAGACGATTTTTTTGAAATTTTTGATATTGCCCCAAGAAGAAAGATACCCGTATGTAGACAATGTACCGTAATTTCGGGTGACTGGTTCATTTTCAGAAATAGACATTATTAATTATAAAAAATGTAAGTCTGTTTTTTTTATCGGATTGATTTTTCGTGATTCTATTGTATATATACCTGCAACACTGTATTCGATTTAGGAGTCATTTGCAACCAAATTCAACTTGCATAAAATTTGTCTGCAACTAGCAATGTTTTTTTACTCATTTATGATGATTAAAAACGAAATCACGTTTTTATTGGCAAATTTATTTTGCTTATTTTATCCGTCGGATTACTTTTAAATCACCCAAAATTTAAGCCATGGGTCAAAGCCAGCCCTCAATATGCGGGTGACTTTGCACACCATGTTTTTTTATATATCCACATACAAAGTCTTAATCACATTAATAGCTAAAAAGGGAAACATTCAAAATTGAAATTGAAAAATCCACGATGAAAATTAAGTTATTTTTTGTGAATGTCCAACAGAAAACAACTACTTCCCCGGCTAAAGCCACGCTGGACATTGACTACATCTGATAGATATTCTGGAAGGACCCTAACTTAAAAGAAAATACTGAAATTGAAAATTTGCATTTTCATTTAGATAGTTATTATTTTTATTGATTTTCTATTCCAGTCTCAATTTGAAAGAGTGGCCAAAGATCAATATTTTGGTATATAATACCAATTTATTTTTACAAATTAATCGTAGACATTCTTTGAATTCAAGTAAGCCAAAGTTCCCTGAAATTACGGTAGGTACCTAGCATTTGGAAGAATGGACAGAAGAATAATTTTTGAATAGATTTCGCTTGCCTAAGGAAATCGTCCGCAACTAACAGAAATACAAAAAATCACCCCTCGCTACAAAGGCAAAATCGTAGCAAAAAATTAACTTCCAAAATAAAAATCAAATTTTGATTTTTTAAACCAAAAACGTTTGACATAAAAACCTAAAATTAAATCATCACAAATGCAAAATGAAAAACTACATGATCTGTTCTCAGGAATCTAAAGCAAATGTTGATTTATTGATGGTTGATGAGTTATGTTTCAAAGATAATGTTTGTTTATATATCTCAATCATATGGGTTTTCTCTAGATTCTACTCCTCCCTTTGTAGTTCCAAGAAAAGTTGGTGTTTTCCTTTCATCTGTATTAATTTCAACTTGTGTTCTTCGAATGATCGTTTTTGTAAATCTACAAAATCTGCTTTGGACAGAGCCCAAGTAGAAATTTTGTCCTTTATTGTTAAGATGCTATTCCTTTTTTTTTGGGGACCTCCGCAGATGGTATTGTATTCATTACTTATTAAAGCCCAAACTTCAATTTTTGCGAATTAGTAACTGCGTCCGTTTTTTACATTCTACAATATCTTGGAAATTTTTTACGAGTGAAATTATGAGTAATTTTTTTCTTAAGAGACGCCTAACAATTTATATAATACACTTGGCTGTTTTCGATCAATTTTTCTGTATACTTTTGACAAAACTACGAATTCTTAGGTTAAGTTTGATTCAATGTTGATGTTTCTGAACGGTCCGAATGAAGGTACAAGCGGAAAAATGTGTTGCCAACATATGAAAACAATGAGTCAAGGAATCCAGGATTAGTTTTTCATTGAAAAATGCATAACGTTCTAATCCATAGTTAATTGATAATCCGAGTTTAGATAATCAACGGTTTAAACTCGCATTGAACAACCGGGCCTTACAATTTCGATTACAGTCGATACTGAGGAGAAATCCATCGAAAAACTGACATTTTTGAGTTATTAGAATAAGAACGTTTTTGTGTCCATTTTAGTCCGATTTTTGAGTCATGCTTGGATAAAATATCAAAGAAAAGAGTATTTCCTAGTTAACCAAGGCGAAATACATAGGAATACATACTTTACCGAGCGAGCCCAAAAACATCTCAGAGATGTTAAAAGTACGAGATTTCGAGACATTGAACATCAACTGCGATGTTCTGTTTATACATGAATAGAACTTTTATAGAACAGCCAATATCCGCCGCAGGTGGGCAATTTTCGTGATGTCCCAGGGATGTCACAAAAAAAACTTGTTTTTTTATTGCCTATTCATAGACACAACAGGACATTCCCAAAACGTTTTGCGCACATTAAATCGCTGTAAATAAACATTTTCAGAGATCACTTTCTGAAGCCTTTTGTTATTTATTTGGACATTTGAAGGTGACAATCTATTTGAAATAGGTTTTTTTTTCAATTTTTATATCACCAGGAATGCATCCCTCTTTTAGGATTTTCATCATATAATCCAAATGGGGTAAATATAAAGTTACTCTACACATGCACTCTGAATATAGGGAAAAAACTTTTCTTTTATGTTTTTGCCTCCTGAACACAAAATGCGGCGGTCTCATACTGTTCCCGAGTTACAGCCCTTTAAATTTTTTTTTAAACCTCACTTTCAAGCACCGTTTTCTCGCACAAAAATCACTCAAAATGCCTCCTTCTTTTTACCAGCATGAACAATACACCCTAATCACTTATTTTTGACACAAATTTGCAAAAAATATTGTCGTTTTTATCCAAAAAATTCTCCTTACACAGTTCCAAATGAACAAATTTCACACATTTGACAGAAGAAATTTAGTAACTTTGCATTATTTTTCATGTTGGTAATAAGTGAATCACCGCCAACTTTTCGAATTCAAATGTGAGCAATAGTTTCTCCTTCATTTATATTTGCAATTGTTTTTTGTAACCATTTTGACAATTATTACACTTATTACCAACATGAAAAATAATGCTACTAAATTTCTTATGTCAAATGAGTCAAATTTGTTTATTTGGAACTGTGTAAGAAGGAGGATTTTTTCGATAAAAACGACGATATTTTGTGCAAATTTGTTCCAAAAATAAGTGATTCAGGGTGTATTGGTTATGCTGGTAAAAAAAGGAGGCATTTTGAGTGATTTTCGTGCGAGAAAACGGTGCTTGAAAATGATTTTTTTTTAACTGTAACTCGGGAACGGTATGAGACCGCCGCATTTTTCTTCGTGTTCAGGAGGCAAAAACACGTAAGAAGAGTTTTTTCCCTATATTCAGAGTGCATGTGTAAAGTAACTTTATATTTACCCTAAATGGAGATTCTTTTTGAAATAAAAACTTTTTAACAAAAAATTAAACCGACGAAAAAATCAACTGAAATGCAAAAAATAAAATAAACCTTCTTAGTCTAAATGATAATTGAGCTGCTAAACTAATGTAAGTAACTGATTTTGAGTCGGCGCCAAACAAACTAGCGATTGAATTAGGTGAAGCGTAAAATGATGGCAGCGAGATGCACGGCTGCGTTTTGATGACTTCTTTCATAGATAATGATCTTCGATCATTGTTTGTTTGGCGCCGACTCAAAATCAGTTACTTACATTAGTTTAGGAGCTCAATTATCATTTAGACTAAGAAGGTTTATTTAATTTTTTGCTTTTCAGTTGATTTTTTCGTCGGTATAATTTTTTGTTAAAAAGTTTTTATTTTTCAATTTTTTGTGGCTAAAATCTACCAATTACTACCTACTTGTTTTTTGATTACTTTCAAAATACTTACTTATTTTTTAGTTTATAATTTTTTTTTTTTTCCATCCTCTCATAAAATATACTGATTTTGACGGAACAAGAATAATGTCAGTAGCGATCTGTCATTGTCAACTACGTATGTGTGTGGCAATGTTCACTAGTGAAAAATCAATTATCCCCTATTTTTCTACCCGTAAGGGTGGCTAATTCCTTTCGAAATCCAAATATAAGGTATACCCTATCTATTGGAAAAAGAATCATCCAAATCGAAGAACCCAGTACAAAGTTCTGCCTGATAAAATCGGTTAACGGACCAGAATTCAGAGGGTGAGTGATCAATATCCTTCATTTCATCTTTTAAATTCAAATGGGACCAAATTCGAAGTACACCCTATCCACTGAAAAAAGAATTATCGGAATCGGACGCCTCAGTAAAGAGTTATGCGTGATCATACATAAAAAAATATGATGGAAAAACATAAAATATACGGGTCGAATAGAGAACCTCCTCCTTTTTGGTTTAGTCGGTTGAAAACGAACTTGACACATTCTGAGTGAAACTTTTCCATTAATTTATTCTGTTAGGATGATTGTGTTGATGTTAAATAAAGTTTTTTATAACTTCCAAGGCTTTTTTATTTCTTAGGGTACTGAAATTAAGATTTTATCTCATGAAACAGATTCTATGTGAAATATACAAACCACCAGTTTTGAAGATAATTGCAATATGATTAGATATTTTCTTATATATAATACAATTGTATCTCTAGGAAGGAAGATTTAATTGAATTAATATTTAGAAAAATATTCATTTTTGCACCGATTCTTCAATTTTATCACAAACCGAATGCTTCTATTTGAAGAGTCAATACATTTCAGTTCGCATAACTCTGTTGGAAAACATGAGTTGCTTTTTATTTTCCAACTCCCCATAATGTGGAAACTAACAAAGTTCCTAATGGAAAAATGTATAAAGAAAACAGGTCTTTTTTTTCAAGAATCTTCAATAATACAGTTTGAACATGTCATTACAGATTCGAACACACTATCAAAAAATACACATTGTATGCTTTTGCGGTTATATTATGTTTCTGGACTATGCTAATACATTTAATTCATGTAATACTTACTTTATTCACTTATTCAGTGATATCAAAAATGTCTATTATATAATGGGCAAGGACACGAAATTTTCAAAATATTTTTAATGGATTTTACAACTTGCTGAAACTCTATTGGTAATTTTCGTTTTGTTTTTTTAATTTTCTAAAACTCAAAAAAATATATTTAAAGTCGGCAAAATTCAAATGGCTTTTTCCTAGCGCCATTGCAAAATGTTGTGACGTAAACACCCGATCAACCAATCCCACAGTTGACAGCTTCGATCAATTTTGCAACGTTGCCATATTTTCAAATCTCCATAACAAGAATTAATGATTAGCTTTCTCTTCATCAAAAATCGTTTCGATGGATCATAATGATTCATAATATCAAAAATAAAATGTACTGTAAAATCGACAATTTTTTTTAATGACAGATCGAATGTTTCACTTTTCAAATCCGCCATCGTCGCTTGACATTGCGTGAATAGTGTTCTAGTTCTAACATTTATAGTTTAAGAAACTTGGCAACAATGCCGTTTAACGTTGCAAACGACCCGATTACGCCTATTGGCTGCTTGGTCGTTTACGTCACAAAGAGCGCCAACATTAGTATCTTCAAAATTTGCTGATATTCAAAAATGAATGGAAACTGCTGTAATTGAAATTTGACTGAAAAAATGTTTTCTGGGTGCATTTATATATACGTTATGTATTTTAAAGCATATTTAAAGCGATCATAATTTTTCGTGTCCTCGACTATTGGTAATGTTTACTACCTACACTTCAAACACTCATCACTTTCCGCATTTTTCACAGTTGAAAATTAAAAAAAAAAACTTCAACCAACGCTTCACAGTATTCTATGTGCCATACAGTACAGTGTTGTTCTGCGAACTTTATCAGGTTTACCATACCGATTGGCAAAATTGTAAAATGGCGGGAAATTTAAAATAAAAGCAGAAAATGAGTGGATAGGTTATTTGGACATTGGTTTTCATTAAAATGAATAATATTGGTTTCATTTGCTTATTAATATATAAGAATGTTGTTACTGTCCTGTGTAAAATAGGAGGTATTGGTATTAGAAAGAAGGAATACAAAATGAAATAGTTGAAAGTGAGGGGTCAAAAATATAAATATTTTAATGAAATTTTGTTCTGTGAAATTATTTAAAAAAATTGTCGAGAACCTTAATGAAACTGGGCAATAAATGTATATTCAATATCTAGGATGAACCTCTCAAGGCGAACTATGTTATGTCTAGAAAGAACATCCAGACTTCGCCAATATTTCTCAGTAGGCATACAAATAAATGCCACAGAAGAACATCAAAATACGTCGAACATCCTTTAAAGTCCTCTTTGGGAAGTGCATATTGCGTCTCAAAAACACATCCTCATACAAATGGTATTATGTCTAATACCCCGAAATGGATTTATATGCCAATCATTTTTGTAGAGAGAATCACGAGCTACAACTTTTGTTCCAAACATTTTTCCGTATCTCCATTATTTTTGCAATTACAGCTAAAAAATAACTAATGAAAAATATTTTCAAAGACAAGCTTTTATTTAAGACGTGTACTAAAACGTATAAAATAAGTTTAAGTCATCGCTGACAATGATTTAATTATTTTTTGTTGAATTATTTGGTTTAAAAAAGCTTGTCGCGCGAAGTGTTCATAAAAGTAGCTATTAATTAATTTCATTGGGCAATGCTTGGTTGGTAAGTAACATCTTGTCAAAGTATTAATTTTATGACAATTCGAGCGACAAGCTTTTTGAAACAAAAAAATTCAACAAAAAATAATTGAATCATTGTCAGCGATGACTTAAAATTATTTTATACGTTTTAGTACACGGCTTAAATAAAAGCTGGTCTTTAAAAATATGTTTTATTTGTTATTTAATGTTTTGCTTTTTAGTCAGTTCTCCTAAATCTGTTTATTTCTAATAGAGCATCGTTATTACAAGGTCTTTTCCATGTTAGTTTCGGCTGAAAGAAATCATGATCTCCGAAACCAAAACCTCCCACAAAACTCTTTCGCCATCCTGAAGTCGCCATCTTAAATTTATATATTTTGACAAAAATTCATGATCTCCGAACCTGAAAATCCCTACTTACCAATTTTGAATAAAATATGACTATAATCAGAAAACTTGTACTCCATCTCGGGCCGCTATATTGAATTTATAAATTTTGTCAAAAAATTCAAAATAACCGTCCGCGAAAACCGCCGCACACCAATTTTGAAACGAATCGGCCAATAAAAAAACTCTTCCTCTATCTTGAATTTATAAATTTTTACAGAAATTTCATAATATCCGACCCCGAAAACCCCCACATACCAATTTTGAATCGAATTGGATCATAATCACAAAACTGCTGAAAAAACATGATCTCCGAAACCAAAACCTCCCACAAAACTCTTCCGCCATCCTGAAGTCGCCATCTTAAATTTATATATTTTGACAAAAATTCAATATCTCCGAACCTGAAAATCCCTACCTACCAATTTTGAATAAAATATGACTATAATCACAAAACTTGTCCGCCATCTTGGAGCTGCCATCATGAATTTTGATGAAAAATTCATAATCTCCGACCGAAAACCCTCCATACCAATTTTGGATCGAATCGGATCATAATCACAAAACTTGTCCGCCATCTTGGAGCTGCCATCATGAATTTTGATTTTGAAAAATTCATAATCTCCGACCCCGAAAACCCCTCCATACCAATTTTGGAATCGAATCGGATCATAATCACAAAACTCGTCCGCCATTTGGAGCCGCCATCTTGAATTGAAATTTTTCAAAAAATTTCATAATCTCGACCCCAAAACCCCCATACCAATTTTGAATCAAATTGGACCATAATTACAAATCTCGTCCGCCATCTTGGAGCCGCCATTTTGTTTTTTTCTTCAACAAAAATTGCATAATGCATTGTCACCGGAATTATTAGCACCTGCCAAATTTCAAACTAGACTAGAAGTCGGTCAAAATTCACTTGCAAGATTTGACCCTAACGAACTTACAAACGAACTTACAAGTGGAACTTAATAAAAGCTTGTGAAAAAATAAAATTCAAAAAGTTTTATTTTATTTTTACACGCTTTATATTAGCTTCACTTGTATGTTTGTTTGTTTGTTTGTAACCGACTCCTTTGGGCGCGATTTTGACCCACTTCCAGACGTCCGAATGATTTGAAATTTGGCAGGTGTACATAATTCCGGTGACAATGCATTAAGAAATTTTTGTGTGAAGAAAAAACAAAATGGCGGCTCCAATATGGCGTACGAGTTTTGTGATTATGGTCCGATTCGCTTCAAAATTGGTATCCAAGGGTTTTTGTGGTCGG
Source organism: Gonioctena quinquepunctata (assembly GCA_018342105.1). NCBI lineage: Eukaryota > Metazoa > Arthropoda > Insecta > Coleoptera > Chrysomelidae > Gonioctena > Gonioctena quinquepunctata. The sequence continues at coordinate 239,100 of JAFIRS010001475.1, read as the reverse complement.
AGATTATTATTCTTTTGTCAAAATTGAAAAATTCGAGATGGCGGCTCCAAAATGGTGGACGAGTTTTGTGATTATGGTCTGATTCTATTCAAAATTGGTATGTGGGGGTTTTTGTGGTCGGAATTATGATTCTTTTGTGAAAAATGGAAAATTCAAGATGGCGGCCGAGTTTGTGATTATGGTCTGATTCTATTCAAAATTGTATGTGGGGGTTTTTGGGGTCGAATATTATGATTCTTTTATAAAAATTGGAAAATTCAAGATGGCGGCCGAGTTTTGTGATTATGGTCTGATTCTATTCAAAATTGGTATGTGGGGGTTTTTGGGGTCGAATATTATTAATTTTTTGTAAAAATTGGAAAATTCAAGATGGCGGCTTCAAAATGGCGGCCGAGTTTTGTGATAATGATCTGATTCTATTCAAAATTGGTATGTGGGGGTTTTTGGGGTCGAATATTATGATTCTTTTATAAAAATTGAAAAATTCAAGATGGCGGCTTTGAAATGGCGGCCGAGTTTTGTGATCATGGTCTGATTCTATTCAAAATTGGTATGTGGGGGTTGTTGGGGTCGGAAATTATAATCACCTAATTTGATAGGATCATTCCATTTTTTTATTTGCAAAAAAATAATAAAAATAATAGTTTAAAAAAACTATAAAAAACACGCTTTTTTAAATAAACCACACTAAAAAGTAGGAAATAAATAATAGTTTGAAAAAACTAAAAAACACGCTTTTATAGAAAACTAGACTAAAAAAATAGAAAATAAGAAAAAAAAAATATTTAAAAAAAAACGTGGGGTGCATGGTATCAATAATTATATAGTACATTTCACACCGTGGCGATACCATGCACCCCACGCTTTTTTTAAATAAAATATTTTTTTTTCTTATTTTCTATTTTTTTAGTCTGGTTTTCTATAAAAGCGTGTTTTTTAGTTTTTTCAAACTATTATTTATTATTTATTACTTTTAGACTCGGTATTTTCACCTCCGGTACTAGGAATAAATTAACCAATGGTAAGGATGTGCTTTTGTTACCAATAAACGTTTATGAAAAGCATATTCTAACCGTTGGTTAATTTATTCCTAGTATAACCGGAGGTGAAAATACCGGGCCTATAAAAGTAATAAATTTTAAATAAAATAAAACTTTTTGAATGTTGAATACTTGAATCCAGAATCTCAGATGTTTTATAGTTTGTGTTAGATTTTGGTAAAATTGTGTTTCTATTTATTGGACTATTCGCATTGCCAGATTTTTGTGCATAGACTTAATTTTCAGAGACAACCGCACCCTGTCCCCCCTCACGTATGTCAATGACATTCGCGTCTGCATCCGCGAGTTCATTGTGGTGTCATTATTACAGCTTATGGGTGGCCTATCATTACGTTTATACAAATCTTGAGGCGAATTATTGTATGCTAAGAACCACAATATCAACCTCTTATTAAATCGAAATTATCAATTGAATTCAAAAGTAAGAACGGAATGGTACGCTGTTAAACCCTTATGACATTTTGCCAAGTATGGTCGGTACTGGTTCTCGTACTATTAGGCAAATGACTGGTCATTATGGTTGTTGTGAGCGGGAATCTGATTACAATGTAAAATGATGGGTATGCGAAAGGAAGTATATATTAATTTCTAGGGTTTTTTGCATCGAAATCGAATACATCAAACTGCTATACAGCAGTTTTTATTGCAGACTATTTTACATAATTTTGATCCGAGGAAATATTGATGTGTAAGTGTTATTTCCATTCTGATAATAAAATTTCACCACTCATCGTTGAAATAAAAAACTCCCAGATAATTCTTTATATCATCTCTTATGTTTGGTCGAAAAATAGGAAGACTGAGGAATAATTTAATAACCTCCAAATCAGCTGATTTTGTTCACCGGGAAAACACTTTAATAACCACTATTGAAACTTTAGTATTGGCAATCAGAAAAGCACGCGTATTGGGGACTGATTCTCACTTTAATTGTCAATAGGAAAAAAGACCCTGACAGGGTTTAATTGCCTTTACCAAATTAAAATTCAAATATAAAGTAGTGCTACCTACTATCAAATCAGGTACTTACAGTAATGGCACAAAGTTTTTGCCCTAAATATATATTTTGATTGTTGTTATTGTCGGTTTTATTTGGTAAAACGAAAAAGGTATTTGTCATTATTAAAGTGTTCATTTGGTATTATCAATTGATTTTACTTATTGTTATTCAACACCGTCATTGGGGTAATGAAAACAGCTATTTGCTATTATTCAACCATAAATTTATGTCAAAACACATGATGTCATTGTAACAATAAAAAAATTAACTTACAGTTAATAACTTTACTACTTACAGCAATGAATTATTTTGCTGATTTATGATTATTTTGCTTGGAAAATTCCAAATACAGGGTTTTCCACAATTTTTGTGTCGAATTGAAACTGAAGATTCCCGTTGAAAAAATGAGTGGGACCATCCATTTTTTCTCAAAGGTGCTAAGATGCATGCAGAGCAAGAGTATTGAATTAAGTGTATCAAACACTACGAAATTCAATATTCTTAATGGAGTTTTTCTTTCAACTGCAACATGCTTAAATATCTGCAAAACCATTGAGATAAAATAGCAGTCCCATTCATTCATCAAAAGAAATCTGAATCAGTTTAATTTTCTTCCAAATGGAAATATATATATATATATATATATATATATATATATATATATATATATATATATATACAGTGCTTCTCAAGAGTCCCCCCCCCCCTCTTATTTTTGGAACGATTATACATAAACAAGTGAAATTTGGAAACTGAATATTAAAGGTTGTAAACTTCCCTACTAGTGATGATAGATGACGTCACAAGGCCATTGTGACCAATAATTTTAAATGGAACCCTACGGCAAGCGACACCTCTTTTAAAAGGTATCGAAAGAACCTATTCAATGATACTAATTTTGTTTGTGTTTATGGAAGTTTTGGTAACTCGCTTTTGAATCAGTTAATACTAAAATTCCAAATTCAAGCTCCGCCTCTGGATAGTTGTCAAATAAGCTGACGTTTTTGTTAGTCTCCCTAATTCGACATTTTTGTAATTGTCCAAGTTTTTGTACATTTAATAATTTGTGTATTGTTGATCGAACGTTTAACTGTTTTAGCAGCTTTTGGTACTTTTCATATTTTTGTACATTTTAATAATGTGTTAAACTGTTGTGAGCCGAACGTTTAAGTGCTTCAAGAAGCGAAATGGTACGTGCTTTAGATGATAAAGTAGTAGCGATCCTAATTCTTGGTGAAACTGGACAAAATATTCATGCAGCAGAACGCATTTTTAATGAGAGGTTTCCCGATCGCCCCGTTTCGAGGACTTTTTTAAGGGAGCTTCTTCGTAAGTTTGAAACAACGGGTAGTATTAATGATGCGAAACGATCTGGCAGACCACAAATTTCTGATGAGAAAAAAATTTATATACTGACAGAAGTAATAATTAATCCTACTTCTTCAACAACTCACGTTGCATCTACCTGTGATGTCAGTCGGAGTACAGTACACAGGGTGTTGAAAAAAAAAACAAATTTCATCCATACAAATTGAAAATGGTTCATCAACTCTCAAACGACGACCCAGACCGAAGACTAGAATTTTGTGAAAATATGGAAACTAAAATTAACCAACAGCCAGACTATGTCAAAACAATTTGTTTTAGTGACGAAAGAACTTTCTATCTAAATGGAAATGTAAATACACAGAATGTGAGGTATTGGAGTGACGCAAATCCTCACCTGTTTCGTGAAACACATACCCAACTTCCCCAGAAGAATGTTTGGGCAGGTATCCTGGGAAACCACATCGTTGGGCCTCTTTTTTTAAATTCTAATTTAACTGGTGAGGTTTATCTGGAGCTGTTGCAAAACGCAATAGAATAGTTAATCCTTGAAATTTTGGAAGATAATCCAGATGAATTCGGCAATTTGGAAATAACATTCCAACAGGATGGTGCTCCACCACACTATTACGGTGCAGTAAGACGGTATTTGGTTGGGGAGTATCGTGGTAGATGGATTGGACGACGAGGTTCAACGGAATGGCCAGCTCGATCACCGGACCTCACACCTTTGGATTTTTTTCTGTGGGGGTACCTTAAATCGAAGGTTTACGCCACTGAACCTGACAATATTGACGTTTTAAAACAACGTATTGTTGCAGAATGTGAGGCTGTTTCCGCAGACACATTTGCAAAAGTACGAGAAGAGTTTAAAAATAGGATATTTCACTGTCAGGAAGTAAATGGAGGTAACTTCGAGCAATTTCTTTAAGTAGATACTGATTCTTAAATCTGTAATGAATATCATACTGAATGGAATTTTAATTTTAATGTTTACTAATGAGCCATTAAAACTGCCATAAACGCAAACAAAATTAGTATAATTGAATAGGTTTTTTCGATACCTTTTAAAAGAGGTGTCGCTTGCCGTAGGATTCCATTTAAAATTATTGGTCACAATGGCCTTGTGACGTCATCTTTGACGATTTCGTCATCTATCATCACTAGTAGGGAAGTTTACAACCTTTAATATTCAGTTTCCAAGTTTCACTTGTTTATGTATAATCGTTCCAAAAATAAGAGGGGGGGGGGGAGCGGACTTTTGAGAAGCACTGTATATATATATATATGTATATATATATATATATATATATTAATATATATATATATATATATATCAATATATATATATATATTTCGGGTATCTCGGAAACGGCTCTAACGATTTGGATGAAATTTTGTATATAGATAGGGTTTTGCTTTTTAAGTTAATCTATATAGGCGTCTTTCCTTAAAAAATGCGATTTTACACAATTATTTTTTATTACGAATCGATAGAGCAATCAATCACTAGGTGCTCTCGTGCTAACAATGTGTAGCGCCATCTCGTAAATTTTTGAGGTACTTGCATTGTTGCTATTGGATGTTAGCCTACTGGTATAATATTACCGAGTTACATTACCGAATTCGGGCATCAAATCAATGTTATACAGTGCGGTCCATAGGTATGGAATACATTCATTTTTAGCGTTATTATGTATTTGTTTAATAAACCTGAAACAGGTCGATTTCTATTGTCAATTTGACAATTTACAATTCTTCTTCTTCAGGTTTTTGAGTAACCACTAACTGGTAGTGGACACAATTAATCGAAATATGTAGCTAATTTTTTAGCTTCAAAGCTTTATCCCTATCGTCTGACACTTCCTCTTACTCTGATTGAGATAAAGAGCTTTCTGATATTGATGATGAGGATTTACATTTATGTTTTTTTTTTGTATTCCAATGTGTCCTGTTCTTGCTAGTTCGCATTGAGAGTGTTGGTGATGTTGTTCGAAGTCCATCAGGAAGAGGTGGAGGCTCATCTTGATTTCCGTCACATACTCGTGAATATATTAACACTTCTTCCCAGAAATCATCGGGATTGATTGGGAAGAACTCTATGGTTCGAAAACCATTTAAAGCTTTTTCAGTGGATGCAGCCCTATTCGCTGTGTGCAAGACTGGTCATGCCCTCTAGTGACTCGATAGCTGAAGTTTTCCTGTTTTATTTCCGATACTCACTATGTAACAATTTAATTTTTTTAACAATTTCTAAATAATCTATCACGATGTAACAATTTGTGCTCAGCTAGTTCCAGATGAATCGAAGTTTTTTTCTGTCATAGAAAAAAAGTAAATAAATGATAAAAAATATGTGTATTGATACTTGGAGGTTATCCATGTAAAGTTATGATATTTTGAATATCATAAAATAATGCTACTTCTGTGTACTTTTAGGTACGGCAAGTAATGCTCGTTGCTAGTTTATTCAGGTCGCAGGTTCATAAGCTCTTGAGAAAATAAAAAAGTGAGGGAGCCAAGTACCTAGTTTAACAAATTAAAAAAAGTACCCATGTAACCCGGGCTAGCTTCAACCTGACGGGAAACCACTAAATAATCAGATTCAAGGCAAAACTATTTAATGAAATTCTCAAATAATATAATAATCAGAAAAGAAATGAGGTTCACAATTGTACCTGAATATGGGATCCCACTTTTACCCTTGCAAGGATGTAAGAACGTTGAACGGTCCCTAAATACCTAATTCAAACACGTTCAACACTCTCTAACACGTTTAATTGTCCACAAATTATTGGGTATTGCTTATACAGTACAAGTAACGATGTTTACTCTTGGTACTTGAACTGCATAACATTTTAACATTAGTTCAGATGTAAGGCCAATTGCTTCTGTAACCGAAACCAGTTCGTGAAAATTAAAACACAAATTAATAATCCTCTGCGAGGTACTTTGTCGTGATGGAATGCCGTGTTTGATAGACAACTTGGAAATACATCAAAAGTATCTGTCCTCTGGTCATAAGGCTGATTGATCAGTTACAACACCGTCCAGGCGTTCCCGAACTCGCAGTTTAAGCCGCTATTTGCTTTCCATCACCGGCTAACACCGTCCCACGGAACTTGGTTAATACTTTTACTATCAACTTCTAGACGATCAAATAGAAAACGGAAAACATCTCAAATATTTATCGAATGAAAACCTCACGTCCCGGAATTAGAGATTGAAATATCGTGGAATAACAGAACACTTATCTCTTTGCTGCAGTTTTTGTGATGCAGTTGGAAATGTATAAAATTTACACGTACTATTTTTGCAACCGACTACACAGCAATAGCGAGGGCTCATTGTTATTATATGTATGATTGTTGTTATACTACCCAACCGTGAACGTTGCCACTACGATAATAATAATGTTTATTCATCTGAAGTATGGTACAATATTTTTAAGGGATTTGTGAATGAACGGGAAGACCTCAAAAACTGAAAGTTTTCAGCTTGTGTTTGTGATTACCAGGATCATTACCTAATTCTGCCACCATGGGCGCTGTCATAGTTTCATCTATCCCCTCCAGCCTAATGCACACAGGGAATAGAAAGCATTTCCACAGTTTATAGCTATATAACTATAACTGTGGCATTTCCAACCAGTTCGGCAATGTCTGTTGTATCGTATAAAAGAGGAGGTTCTCAAATCGACGCGTATTCTTTTTATGACCACGCAATATATTATTCGATATAATATGATGTAAATTTTATTAATATCTATAATGTTCGTTGCATTATATGCACTGAATAATTTTCCCATTGCCTATCCCTTGTCACTTCGATTTAACTTTAACTACCCCATTTACTTTTGATTATGATGTGATCGAAATCCGTTGATTCCGTCTAGTAAACGTCGGTCGGCGGCCTCAAAGCGGCTGCTAATCTCGGCCTGCATGTAATAAAATGATAATTAATTCGTAGAAGTACGTATATAAGTTTTGAGCTGATCGGAGAATTCACTAAAATCATCATCGTTAAAATGCAACCGGTGCGTATTCGTCTTCAATGGGCAGCAGTTGGCCATGCCATCTAAATTATTGATTGCAATCGTTAAATCCCTAATGAATTCGAAATTATTGCTGGTTATTAACGTATGCTTTGGTACGCGTTGAGTCACTCGCTTGTCTCGGGTACCTGAGCGACGGAAAATATTCCCGAGAAGAAAATGTTCAAACAGCGTCTAATGATGGCTATTTCTCATGAGAATGAAGTTTGCAGTGTGAGCCGTAGGCTGGAGTATGGAATCATTTGAGTGAATAATAGCCTCTGTACGCAAGTTTTTTTACATAGCTTCCAGTGTTCCAAAATCGGTGTGTCTGAATTTATTTCTCTTTGGGACGGATTAAAAAATCTCAACGACTCAAATATAATTCGACTCTCAGTATTCGCTAAGTATTATTTTGTGGCTAGATCGTAAATAATAATAATAATTTATTAAATACTTTGGTACATCAGGGTACATATGGTAGGTCAGATAAAAGGTATACAAATATATAAACCAACATAAAAAAACATAAAAAAAAATTACAGCTTTACATATAGAATTCTAAAGGAAGTACATAAAATTGAATAAATAATTAAAAAGTATCATTTAAATACTCTTGCAAAGTATAGTAGCACTTGTCAATCAATAAATATTTAACTCTATTACAAAAAATGTTGTCACTTTGAGAATTTATTATCTCATTCGGCAATTTGTTGTGGAGAGACAAAGCATTGTAAGCTTTTGTATTTAGAAGTTTTATGTTTTGGCATCCGCAGCTGTCCTTCGAATCTTGCACTATACAGTGCTTCTCAAAAGTCCCGCTCCCCCCCTTCTTATTTTTGGAACGATTATACATAAATGGCTCCGTTCTGAAATCCTTTTATGTAATTGTTTATTACTGCCATTTTAAAGTTGGTTGTACTGCAGGGAGGAACAGCATATCGAATCTGATTACCAATTTAATTCGAGTCTATTTTGTCATTATTAACATTGCGATTTTCCTGAGGTGTTCGAGGGAAATGAGATTCAAGTTTTCCGAATGGTACGTCTTTCACTGATTTGTATTTTCTGTAAACGTAAGAGATTAATTTATTTTGGTCACTCAAGTCTGTTGACGTGAACATTCTAAAAAGGATTGCAATTGACTGAACACTATGCACATAAGACGTATGAAATATTTCTTCTAATTACTTCTAGCACATTTTTCAGTAAAAAAATCAATTCCTCTACCATATCTACGTAAAAAAGCTACTCTTGTTACAAGTCGCTATAAGCAACCGTTTTCTAGATATTTGGATTTAAAAATTGCAAATCGATTATTTGATAATCGATGCGTGTTGAAGTTATTACCATTATTTTGCATTTTTCACAAGAATTCTTAGGAAATGAATTTGACGTTTAAGTAAGTAGTTTTGGATTTTTGTAGGGGGCGCCACCCATTCTATTTATTTTTACCCGTTTGAAATAGTTATTTTTGTATCAAGAGTGCAAAATCTGTATTTGTTTTAATAAAATTTGCAAGAAATATCAACATTTCATTTCAAGAAATTTTGAATATGTAGAATAAAATAAAATAAAGAAAACTAAATTGTATTCGAATAAATTGTTCAAAGTGTCCACCTTCAGCGAAGATACAGGCATTCAGTCTTCTAGTCATTGGGTCCCGTACCCGCTCAAAAATTATTGGTGTGTTTCTTATTGTTTCACAGGCGTAGACTATTCGGTTTCTTAGATCTTCCTCGTTCGCTACTGGAGTTTTATAAACTAGTGACTTCAAATGTCCCCAAAAATAAAAATCTAGCAGGTTTAGATCTGGGGATCTTGGTGCCCACGCCTGGTTAGGTTCTTCTACACCCTTACCGATCCATCGATTTGGATAGACAGTGTTAAGGAATTCCCTGGCTACAACCCAAATTGGGCCGGAGCCCCATCATGCATAAACCAATGCGGATACGAATTTCTAATGGTACATTCCGAAGTAGTCCCGGCAATTCATTTTCTTAAAAGTCTCTGTAAGTTGCGCCATTCAGTCGGAACGGATGAAAGAAAGGACCTATCAAGTAATTATCAATTATTGCCGCCCATACATTTACAGAAAATTGATACTGATAATGTCTTTCACTAACTGCGTGGGGATTTTCCAGAGCCCAAATATGGTTGTTATGAAAGTTCGTGATAGCATTTCGGGAGAAGTTTGCCTCGTCCGTGAAGAGTACATATCTTAAAAATTGAGGATTTCCAGCCAATTTTCTCAAAAACCACTACATAGTAATGCGTTGGGAAGAGTCTCGTGGCAAAAGAGCTTGTACCCTTTGAATATGGTATGGATAACATTGTTGATCGTGGATAATTCTCCAAACTGTGAACTGAGTAGAATTGAGAGCTTCAGCAATTATTCTTGTACTTGTTTCTGGATTCTCCTCGAGAGCGTTCAAAACAGCTTCTTCCAATTCTGGGGTTCTGACTGCTCGTGGTCTTCCAATAATATCAGCTGCCCTCTTAAAGCTACCTGTTTCTGTCAAACGACGGTGGAGACTGGTACATGTTGGAGCTGAAGGCAGTACTCGATTAGGAAATACGTCTTGCTTCGCGCGCATTGCCATCCGCAAGGCCATAAACGAAATGCATGTCGGCTAAATGAGGATTATTGTTTAAATAATCCATTTTTTCAAAATTTACAGAAACTTTAACGAAACGTTTAACTGTCACATAATATGTAATTACCAAAACTACTTACTTAAACGTCAATTTATTTCCTAAGCATTCTTGTGAATTTTTTTTTTACGTAGATATGATAGAGAAATTGATTTTTATACTGAAAAATGTGCTAGAAGTACGCTCAAAAAAGCAATGAATCTTCAAAAAAGAGAAAGACGTGTAGGTTGCGCCCTTTACGAGTAAAAGCAATAATAACATCAGGTTCGAATTCGACACCTCAAAAAACCTCTCAATACCAATTTTCGTTCAATTAACGTCAGTATTTCGAAAGTTATTTGAAAAAAACGAAAATAAAAATAAAACTTTGACACCCTGTATCTTGGAAACGAAGCGTTTCCGGACATATATTCATTTGGACAATTCATATTAGAATATTATGAGGATTCACCTCCTGTCAAAGTACTTTTGAATCACCCTGTATAATATGTGAAAACTAATAAAATGCTAGGTTGCCTGATCCGTAAGTTATTCATGGCGTATATCAACAGTGTCTTATGTTTCGACTCGTCTAAATCCCTTGTTACAAAATTATATTGGCATATTACTGAACATGAAAAATACATTCATTAGTCATATTTCCAAAAAAAATCTGCCCGAACTCTACTGACTTCAAAGCAATTGATTAGGGGTTCATGTCTCTGATTGATGAACGACATTTTTCAGTTGTTGATTTTTTTTTCAAACTGGTTGTTTTTTTTTCATGAAACGAATGAATGAAACAGGTCCACCAAATCCAAAAATATACCGCAATTTCACAGCTAAAGAATAATTCCATCTGTTCTTCAGTGGTAATCAGAAAACAATTACATGATTAATAAATTCCCAGAATTTGTCTCTCCAAATGCTAAAGTCCCCGAAGAAACAATTCTTCCGCATTCCTAGAACACCCTGTACATTGAGTCTATTTGATTGCCCAAGCTCGAGATAGAGCGTAGCAAATCAGCCCGGTTAAATACCTGCAATCAAGGGAAAGTTGTTTTAGTTCGTGAATCATTATTTTGTGTAAATAGAGCGATTGTTATGTAATTATTCGTTGTTCGACCGTAAATTACAAAGTGCTCGTTTGCGATTACATGTAATTATGAGCACAGCTAATTGACTATTAGCGTACAGCTGAACTGATCCCATTGGTTATGGATGATGGAAACCGATGGGATTTTGATTCGAATTGACTACCGCGAAAATATACTGAACGGTGTATTCTCAGAGTTTGAAATGGTCCAAACTAATTGCCCCTGTTCAATACGAGTCTTCATTTGTTTTAAATTTTTAATTTCGAACAGTGACGTAACGATGTAGGTGTGTTCTCCGTTCCCCTGCAAATTTATTTCTGTGGGTACCTTCACATTTTTGTCTCTGGAGCCTGCTAATATGTTCCTTGAAACTGTTTCTATTTTCACTCCGAAGGAAGGAATAAAAATTATAGGTATATGTTTCAAGTTTTTTATGAAAACTCGGTGCGTGTAACTACGTATTGTTTCTCTAATTACAATGATATACATTTTATTCTGAGACGGTTTGGCCCGGGGTCTTCTTAGATTACATGAATTCCTTGATCTTGGTGGGTAGGGTGACAGACCGGGAGATGGTGACACAAAATATTAGGTCTTTTGTACCAGTATGGCGGTTCTTCAGGGGTCTAATTACGGAATGACAAAAAAGAAAATGATGGTCATAGCGCTGGTACCGGCGGCCCAATCGCGTGGACGTTAATCGAACGTGTCGGATAAATAACGAGTGTCGAACGATTTGTTCCACAAAAATGCTTGTATTTTCCGATAGTCGATAAAAAAAGAAGTAGGCGGTAGCGTAATGCCATACTTCTCCAGTGTGACTTACAGCCCGCCATACCGACGCGAATACATTAATGAAAAAAAAAACAATTCAACCATTTGTACCAATCAATCAAATCTGTCTCAAGAGACGTGAATATCGCGAGCTAACCCTCCTGCATTCAGTTTGGGCTTCGCTCTTCCTCCCCCCATCAGCAGCACAGGACCTACCTTCCGGTTTAAACTGTGCTACTAAATTAACAGGGGGAATCCGAAATTGGGATACGCCCAATCAGCGCGCTAGGTCAACCCAGCTACCGTTATAGCTCAGCCACGGTAAGGCCGCTTGATACAACAAGCTACTGGCTATGGGATGTCAGTACCCGAGCGGGTTAATGCGCCGCTCCCCGCCGAGTCAGCAGGGAATACAGTCACCTCAACCCATAGGTGAAAGACTCCCCCGTCTCTACCGAATTACGGTATTGTTTTCCATTGGGCCCACTATCTAGCCCCCCAGAGTCCAACACCATGTGGAGAGGCACCGGCGGTGAAACCGGTGGGGCTATCCTCCTCCCCCTGGGTACCCATGTTAATAAGACTCCTCCTGTCAGCGTTTGATGGGTCACCGCCATATCAGACTTTCGACCTGATATTACTCGTGTAAACGTTTGACGAGTCACCGTTCGTGTGAGAGTTCGCCGAAGCTACTAATCACGCTACCATGTTATTTGGGAGGGGGACCTATGACGTTGCCCAGAGGTGTCTGGGATTGTCTAAGGTTCTCCCGTCCCGACGGCCTAGTCACACGGTAGGGCTAGGCCCAGACCATTTGTACCAGGCTAATTTTTGCTCAGCTAATCATCGTCGAGTAGCCATTCACGGAAATCACCTTGCCATACTTTTCCGACGGTTCCCAATGGCCGCCATACCACCGCAAGGGAGTGAAATTTCTTTTTTTTGCTAAACGATTTGTACCAGCCTGAAACTTTTTTTAACAGTTCTCCGTATGATCATAAATAGAAGTCTGATCATGCCATACCTGTGGGAGGTGGCGAATATGTACAATATTTTTTCAAAATTCTAAGATTTTATTCGTAATTCGAACGATTTGTACCAGTATGGCACTATTTTCCCTGTAAGTTTGAGGTTTAACGAATATAAATACAAAATTTCAAACACCTAGGTGGCGGCAATCTTGCCTCATAACCAGATGTTATGTCGTATAATATTGTACGGCTACCGGCGCTCGAAAGATTTCTCGAATTGTAAAGGTGAAGAAGAGAAATATGAAGACGAAGGTAAATATTGAGGAAAATAATTTTATGTTGACGATTTGCGATTGTGTATTGCCCTTGTGTGAATGAATTGAATAATTTATAGGTACTGATGCAGTAAGCAGTGACGAGGACGAAAAAACGAATTTGAATATGCTGGGGATTCCGGTTCAGAAGACGTTTGAAGTCCATTAAGTTTTGTGAATCTTTCGGAATGAACTGCATTAATATTGATATTGCATATAATTTTTTTCACATGTACCCGTCACGATATTACAGGTGGGCTATTTCAATTCAGATATGGCGAATCAGGTGGACAATATATTATTTTTTTTTTACATCCCTTGAGCCTATAAGTCCGACAAGTCGTTCACCCATGGATTACAATCTGGATAATTTTATGATTTAAGAGGTAGAATTACATCCAAAGCGAACAGAATACAATAGATTCCGGGTGGAAATGTAAATAAAATGAATTTTTTAACATGTATTTTACATTCGTATTTTCAAAACGTGTCGAATGAATGAGTTTTTCAAGTATGGCAGCACTTTTTCCCCCTACTAGACGTAAGGGAAATATAATAACGGTCACATTTTATCAAATACTTTCAAAAAATCCAAATGCAATACTGGTACAAATCGTTTTGCGAAAAAAAAAATTACTCCTTTGCGGCGGTATGGCGGCCAATTGGAACTGTCAGAAAAGTATGGCGTGGTGTATTTCGTGAATGGCTACTCGACGATGATTAGCTGTGCAAAAATTAGCCTGGAACAAATGGTTGAATTGTTTTTTTTAAATTAATGTATTCGCGTCGGTATGGCGGGCTGTAAGTCACACCGGAGAAGTATGGCATTACGCTACCGCCTACTTCTTTTTTTATCGACTATCGGAAAATACAAGCATTTTTGTGGAACAAATCGTTCGACACTCGTTATTTATCCGACACGTTCGATTAACGTCCACGCGATTGGGCCGCCGGTACCAGCGCTATGACCATCATTTTCTTTTTTGTCATTCCGTAATTAGACCCCTGAAGAACCGCCATACTGGTACAAATGACCAAATATTTTGTGTCACCATCTCCGGTCTATGAGTGTTCTTTTCATAATCAAACATCATCTGCATCCACAACAAAAGTTTTCCGATGATAAGAACCTAGCAGAAAGTAAGTAAAATTTCTTCGATGGTTTCTTTTCCTCTCCTGCACCTGACGTTAAGAAAAAGCACAACTACGGCTAACAAGTCTAGGACTGTATGAAGAGAACAAGGTGATTATGAACACTTTATATGTATGAGGTCCATACGCTTCATATGTAACGTTGTATGTAATTCCTACGATTCAACTTCAGCACTACACTGCCATCTGCCAATCATATTCTCCTAGAATTTAACATCTAGAATGGAAATACACACTTCATTGATTAAACTGATGGCATTAATATCAATTTTGGGAACATCAAAAACAACTCTGGGAACATTATAGAGATGGGGGTACTCAACTTAATTCCAACGATACCCTGTAATGTATCGATAATATTTCTCTGCTCAATAAACATCCTAAATGAAAGGATACACTGTGTTCATCAAGCTGATGCAAATAATATTATCTTTGGAGAAAGCAAAAGCAAATCTAGATACTTTATAAGTATGTAGGAACTATATTTCAACTTCTACGATACCCTGCAATCTTCTAATAATATTTCTCCACTAATCCAATATCTCAAATGAAACAAGTTGATATGACTTTATCCAACCACGAATCCCTGCTAACTGAAAATTTTGTTTCAAAGTAGAAATTGTCCGAGAGTTCCACAGGTCAACAAAGTGTCAAGCACCAAAGTTTTAGCTGAAATTTGCTAAATGCGGTGTTCTTTTCGAAGAGAAACCTAGTCCTAATTGTAAAATAGATATCTAGACCATTTTTGTGCATTTCAGATTGCAAATCCATTCGGAAAATTCGAATATCGGCATGATCCAGTCAGGAATTTAGAATTCTTGGAAACATAATCGGTAACCCTAGATACGGTATTTTTATACAGTGTCACACATAAAGTTCGCTACATATGGAAGTTTTTTTTATTAATAGATATTTGACTTCGCAGTTAGTTTGTGATTGAAAAATAAACCTGTCAAATTTGACATTTTTTCAAAAATCCTCAAAAAATCAGGGTTTTTTGGAAATTTCGAAAAATGCCAAAGGAAAAAGTTGCTCAGTTTCCAATTTTATATCTTCGCTCCAATTCCAATTAGCTCTCGTATTCATCAAAATTATGAAATTTGAATCATGTTTCGTTCAAATCGGTAGAGCGAAAGATTCGAAAAATTAAAAAAATTGGAAAAAAGAAGTGATAGTAGATAGTCCAAATTTGGAGCAAAGGGATAACATCAGAAATTGAGCAACTTTTTTTTTGCATTTTTCGAAATTCCCCAAAAAAACTGATTTTTTGACGATTTTTGAAAAAAATGTCAAATTTGTCAGGTTTAGTAGTAGCACATGACAAAAGGAAAGAGGCTGTTTTTTAGTAATTTTTCAAGCACAATCTAACTGCAAAGTCAAATTTTTATTATATCTATTAATAAAAAAAACTTCCATATGTTGCGAACTTTAGTGTGACACTGTATATATATATATATATATATATATATATTTATATATATATATATATATATATATATATATATATATATATATATATATATATATGTGGGAAGTATTTGCTGACTAGTTAGGTACAAAACTAGGGATATTGGGGTAAGCAGCAATGAAAAAGTAAACTCTTTAAGGTTTATCCAAGCTTTCGGGAATGCTCATTTCCATCATCAGGGAGAAACTTTGTTGAGGTTGGTTTCATTTCCGAAAGCTTGGATAAACCTTAAAGAGTTTACTTTTTTTTCATTGCTGCTTAATGCTTACTTCTTGTATTTACTTATACAATAAAATACCATGAAAATGATTGCTCGTCACTTAATTCCACCTAAGATACTTTTATTCTCAATAAAGATGTGAAAAAATAAGTCTAACCTCTTTTGAAGCCACTAGAAGGAATTTTTACGAAAGATTTGATGACAACTTTTTGACAAGATTTTTTCACATGAAACTATGGCATTTGGGGAAATAACTATAGGAGCCTTTTTTGCGTGAAAATATTCGCTCTTCTCGAAAATATTTTGAATTTATTCATAAAAGGACTCATTTCCGAAATGAAGGCCAAAAACTTTGAAAAGTCTGTTTTTGAATTTTGTTTGATATTCTCGACCCGCTAGTGGAGAACTTTTCAGAATATTAATATACCAATTTTTCCGAACCTATCAACAACAAAAATCATTCTTGTCCAAATCATTCTGAGCTTTTACTGGAAAATTGACTAGCATGACTGGTCTATAACAGGTCATTGGAATATTCAATTTCGGAACATATTGATATAAATGCATTTCTTTCGTCCCACACGAGAGAGTTGAGTATTTTGATACATACACCCAAGAGTTTCAAAATTCTGGGCGATGAATCTCAGTAATACATAAACGGAAATAATGTCTACAGGAAACACTAGAGAAAGATACTTATCGCCGAAAAGCACATAAAAGCAACGATTATTAGTCATACGCCCCAACGGATTTAATCTATTTCCAAGTTCAGTTAAACACACACAACTCCAAAATGCGTGGTTATTCTCGGACATTAAGATACCTTAGACCAAAGTACTCACTTTCAATGCGTTGGTGACTCCTACACTTATTCAAGCAATACCTGAACTAACGTTTCTCATATGGAGAATAGTCCAGTTCCTACCACTTTTAAAATAAATTTATTGGTCAGTGAGCTGGTTATTCATTCGGATAAAACTATTTGAAATATATTGGTATTATATTTCCATCGTTCGAGATTCCTCAGGGAGTGACATGTATCGGAAATCCCACATAAGCCGATGGTGCTCAGTCCAGGCGTGGTCAACAATTTTCAATTCCGATGTCTCCCCTGGTTGAAATGGCCTCTTTGAAAATATTCCCGCTGTGCAAAAACTCATACTATTAACGTTATTATATGGTAACCTAGATACATTGTTACGTTATGATTATTGTGCCCATAACGTCTCAATGACTATTTAGAGTCGTTATATGTCCACCAACATAACAATATCGCAGATACGTTATACAGGGTGTTACTGAATAAGTGCGACCAACTTCAGGGGGTGATTCTTCATGAAAAAATAATGACAGTTTGCTATATAACTTTTGTCCGCATATGCTTCGTTTTCCGAGATACGGGGTGTTGAAGTTTTTCTTAAAAACTGACTATTTATTTATTGCTCTGAAACCGGTCTAGATATGCAGATGAAATTTAATGAGTTTCAAGAGGTTGACATGCAATTAAGAATTTAATTTTCATCATTGGCGCGCATACGGATAATGATCTCAACTTTTTTAAAGCAAAAAATGGTACGCCACAGAGATATTTCGAACAAAAAATCTTTATTGAATTCCTCGTTCCATTTGTCACAAAAAAACTCTTCCGCTTTTTTTTCGTATGGGGCGCAGTTTTTATGCAAAAAAATAAAACATCTTAACGCGTATTTGTCATAACTTTAATACATTATCTAGTAGCGATGCTAGTAGGCTACTGTCAACATTCTGTTAAATACGAATATTTCAACGATATGTCAAATTAGCGTTCCTTCATTTTTAAGCTTTTAGTTTAGTATAACATTAATGATAATAAGTAATTAATTTTTCTTTTATCGAAAATGGAAAATTATACAAATGCGGAATTGTCAGACATGCATTTTGTCTATGGTCGGCAAGCTCGACGATTGTCTTCACCGAAGTTTGCGCGAAAATGGTACATTTAAGAAACAAACGGCTGACTGCAGGTGCCGTCGAGAAGTACGAACTGTGCAACTAGAAGAAGCAGTTCTCGAGTTAATTGCGGAGTCACCTTAAACAAGTACTCGAAAAATTGCCAACATACTGAATGTGAGCAACTTCACTGTATTTAAAATTCTTAAAGAACAGCAATTGTATCCGTTTCATATTCAACGTGTGCAAGCTCTACAACCTAGAGACTTTTTTCCGCGTCTAGTTTTTTGCAATTGGATTCTTTATCAAATCGCTCAAATTCCTAATTTTTTAAATGGCGTTTTGTTTACTGACGAGGCTCATTTTGGACGACAGTGTATACGACATTTTCATAACAATCACCTCTGGGCCGAGGAAAATCCACATAGAATCTTTGAAGCTCATTTTCAGCATCTGTTTTAGTAAATGTATGGCTTGGGGTACTTGATGATCATTTAATCGGTCCATATTTCCTCCCACAACGACTAACAGGCGACTCTTACCTTAATTTCCTACAGAAAGAGTTACCTGTTCTTCTTGAAGAAATTCCTCTACAGCTGAGACAACACTTCTGGTTCATGCATGATGGTGCACCAGTCCATTTTAGCATTATTTTACGTAATCACTAAGATACAGTATATCCAAATCGTTGGATAGGTAGGGGAGGTATGGAACATTGGCCTGCCCGATTGCTCGGCCAACCCTCCCAATACAAACATTGAAAAAAAAAGGAAAACTGTTCAACCCAAAAAATCCAGATCACGACGAAATCTTGTTGTCTGAGAAAATTCCGAGAAAATCAAAGGAGTTCCGAAGATGGTCTACTTACATAACTTTAAAATAAACATATATTCAATTGCAGAGTCGATCCAGCGGCCACCCCTCAAGAAATGTCAGGACAGCTAAAATATGTTTTCCCCGAGGTCACCTGTGACTCGATCAAATCAAAACATCCAGCTTAAGATTGGTATATACGAACAAAATTTCTAGGCCCCCATAAAGCCAAAACTTTGGCCAAATGTTGCCTTTATCAGTCATTTTTCACATTCACGGCTGAAAACAAATACGGACACATAATTCATCCAAAACTATTATTACTGAATGTAAACACCCTCAATTTTGATAAAATTAATGTTTTGCAGACTGAATTAAGTTTTAACGCAAATCTACAATTTTTATCCTTAACAGAAATTGGTGTTAGGGAGGCAATATTGGACAACCTATTTTTTACGGGTTTCAGTCTAGGGAGTTTTTATTGTCGACCCACGAAAAATTTTGGAGGGGTAGCGATATATATCGCTACCCCCAAGTAGTTATATGAGTACGACACGACATAAAAGTGAATGCTATTAACCTTGAATAATACTGTATTGAACAACATTTCGAAATTTCTGGCATCTCGTACAATCTTAATAAACATAAATACATAATCTTGAACTGTTACAGATTCTCTTTGTGGAGATATAGACCTATTTTTCAACCATATTAGTGAAATAATAGACTGTTTTCATTCCCCTGGCATAACCTTTTATATATGCGGGGATTTTAATTTTGACCTGATTTCAAATGCCCATTTCAAATCATTATGTGATGTAATGTCCTGTTTTGGTTGGTGGGTTGGCCTCCAAGAATCACCAATAGAAGACCATCATAGACCAAATTTCTTCTAACTGCAGTACTAAAGAAAACTGCTATGTTATTGATAGCGAGATATCTGATCATCGCATGTTGCTCTTGGAGAGTAATGACGAATATTTACCCTCAAAATCAATAAGGGATATGGAGATGAAAAGATGTTCCAATAAAAATGATATAGAAAATTTCGAGTTCAATTTAAAAAAAGAAAATGGAATAACATTTATAAATGTGGCAACTGAGACGAAGCCTTTCAATGTTTTTATGATACCTTCATCTATTATTTTGAAACCAGTTTTCCTAAACGAAAATGCTATTTGAACAATAGCTGCCCATTAAAACATATATTCTCTTTGAAAAAAAGAAATTCTGCTCTATCCGAAACATATAATGAAAACAAGAAGAGACATATAATATTGGTCAATGAAACAAAAAATACTACCAAAATGCCAATAAATAGATCTGAAAACAATCCGAAAACTCTATGGAAAGTAGTGTCTGAACTAACTAATAAAAACAAGAAATAAAATGAAAATATTGCTATTTGCAAAAACGATAGGGTTATCACTGACCCGATGGAGGTTGTGTCTGAATTGGATAATTTTTTCATTGAAGCCCCTCAAGCATTAATAATAATAATAATAATAATCTCTTTATTTACTCAGATTGATCTGTACAACCACAGGAGCAGGAGTACAAATGAAAAAGAGGAAAACGTCAATGTACAATATTAAAAAAATAAAACTATACTGAGATAGATAATGTCACATAGTTGTAAAATCGAAAATGGTTAAAAAAAATATGTATATAAAAACATAAACAGATGTATACCACATAAATATAATAATAAATAATTCCTTCCTATATACACATATAGTATTGGATTACAGATAAAACTCATCTATACTGTAGCAGTTCTTTGACAGGAGAAGTTGCTTCAGTCTTGATTTAAAAATATGTACATTTTCAGAATTTTTCATGTTATCGGGGAGTTTATTAAAAAGTTTGCAGCCCTGAAACTCAAAACTTCTTTGGTAAAGAGCAGTGCGATGTTGACTAGGTAATAATAAGTGGGCATTCCGGGTAGAATGATTATGATACGCTCTGTTAGCAGCTAGTGTATTTCTATTTCAGTAGATATATGTGCAAGCTTCCATTATGAATACTCCTGCTAGCGTTAAAATTTTCAAATTCTGAAAAGTTTGTCTACAAGTATCTCTATAGCCCAACTTAGCAATGATCCTAATAGCATACTTTTGTATACAAAACACACGAGACACGGTAGAGGATGTGCCCCAGTTCAGGATACCATATCTAAGATGCGAATTGAAGTTTGCATAATAGACAGTCAATAAAATACTTTGACTACAATGGTTGGAGAGAAACCTAAGAGAATAACAGGCTTTTCTAAGTTTATTACATAAGTTGTCAATATGTGTCCTCCATTGAAGTTTGTCATCAAAAACAACACCCAACATTTTGTTGACTTAGTTAGGTTCAATTCCAAGGAAGTATCAACAAACAGATTCAACTCATATTGTTGTCCAGTATTCATCTTGAAATTTAACACGTTAGTTTTAGCTTCATTCAACATTAAATTTTTTTTCTTCGACCACATTATAACTTTGTTGTAGGTCTCAAGAGCTGTGATTTTTGCGGAGTCCATATCATTTTCAATAATTAATATATTAGTATCATCAGCATAACATGTACAATGAATGGCCGAGTTCTTGTTTAGGTACCCTACCAAGTCATTGGCAAAAGCTAAATACAAGAAGGGTCCTAGAATGGATCCCTGTGGTACTCCATCCTCAATATTTCTTTCAGTACTTAGAATTTTTCCAACTTTGACTACTTGTCTTCTCTTATATAAGTATGAGTTTAGTAAGGATAGGGGTATTCCTCTTACACCATATCTTGAGAGTTTGTCGAGCAGAAGATCATGGTTTACACAATCGAAGGCCCGTGAAAAGTCAATAAACAATCCTAAAACGCATTTCTTTTTGTCTAGAGCACTTACTATTCGATTTTGAAATTCACACAATGCCGTATCAGTGCTTTTTTTTTTGTGAAACCATGTTGTGACGGCGATAACAAGTTATTTGCTGTGAAATAGGCTTCCAATTGTTCTTTCATGTTAATTTCATAGAGTTTAGAGATACTTGAAAGAATACTAATTGCTCTATAGTTATCCATATTGTTTGGGTCACCTTTTTTAAAAATAGGAGATACACTAGCAAGTTTAAGATTGGTCGGAAAAATGCCTTTTGAGGTTGAGAGATTAATTAAAAAAAACAGTACACCACATAATTCACCAGAGCAATTTTTCAGTATTTTGTTGGAGATTTCATCGATCCCGGAGGAGTTAGAGTTGTTCAATCTGTTAATCATTTGTGCGAGTTCACATTCAGTAATTGGAAACATAAAAAAGCTTGAGTTATTTAAGGTGACGTTACTCTCGAGAAAATTCGTGTCAACAGAGAAATTTTCAGATATAGTCCTTGTAAAATGTAGATTAAATTTTTCAGCTAACATTTCATATGAATATTGAACATCATCGACTGCTATAACTAATTCACTATGTTTCATAGTTTTATTTTTTTGTAACTCCTTAATTATGGCCCAGGTTGTTTTAGATTTGTTGGATGAGTTTAATATCAAATCATCATGATGTTGTCTATTCAGCGATTGCAATTTCTCTCTGTATTCTTTATTGAATTTCTTACATTCTTCCTTATATCTATTATCATTCCTAGCTAATGTATTAAACAACGAGACCTTATTTTTTAACTCCCCTATTTCACGAGTCATCATTATTTTGTGTGAAGTCATTTTTTTTGGTCGCCCTAAGGTAATTTTTCTTTTTGGGAATGATATTTCAAAATAATATGTAAGAGTTTTACTAAAAGCATCATATGCTAAGTTGGGGCAACTCTGAGCATATACGTCTGCCCAGTCTTCTTGTGATAAGTAATTATGAAATCTTACAATATTTTCATTGCATAGGTCACGACGATAAGAAAAACTATTTTTCTTACCATTACTGACTTCGTGTTGCAGATCAGAAGTAATTTTCAAAAATTGTGAATAATGATCTGAAAGATGAAGGTCTACTATTGCCACACTATAGGGGTGGCTTGTCTTGATAAAGAAGTTATCGATACATGTCATTGAGTTTACCGTAACCCTTGTTGGCATTCTCAAACCGATTTCAATGTCATAGGAAGAAAGCAGGTCCTCTAAAAGAGTAAGGTTGGTGCTATGTACTAGAAAATTGATATTGAAGTCTCCACCAATGATTATCGATGTAGTCTCATCATCAATTTCTGCGAGAATTCCGCTGAGTAAAAGCAGGAATTCACTGTAGTCACCATCAGGTGGTCTGTAAATTGCTATACAAATCATATTTCTACTTAGTAATTTGATGCCACATACTTCTATAACACCTTCTTTACAAAAACTAGTCATATTTAGCATATGAATAATTCCCACGAAATTATCATGTTTATAGATAGAAACTCCTCCATGGATCTTGGTATCTCTAGAGTATGAGGCACAAAGATCAAAATTGCTTAACTTAATACTTTCTAATTGTTCAGCCTTTTGCCAGTGTTCCGTAATAATCAGAAAATCACATATGTTATCTTCCTTAAACGTATTGTTTAGAAGAACTATCTTATTACTGATACATTGAATATTTTGGTGGGCAAAAGAAATATTTTCATTCCGAGCTACAGCAGAACATGACCTATTGGTAGTAATACTTACATTTTCATCAGTTTGATCATGGTCTTTGGTATTTTCAAGGCATAAAGAGCATGAAGTAAAGACATTTGAGTTAAGGACATTCAATTTTTTGTCATTGACGACATACCTTGGTCTAAAAAATAATTGTCGGATGTATTAGCAGAGTATGCAACTGGTTCTATGACACTGAAATCAGTTATTTCTATCGTTTTAAGAGCAATTCTTTGTTGGTTTTTTGCTGTGAATTCGATATTTTTCTTTAATTTTTCTATTAGTTCAAATTTGCTCCCTTTTTGTTTTCTATCAGTATGAAATGTAATCGAGCAGTTTCTATTGAATCCTTTGAACACCTTGATTTTTTTGAAAATAAACCGATTGATGTTTTTGTCATGGTAGTCATGGTAGTCATTGATATATGAAATCCACAATCATGGTAGTACGCCTCAAAATGATATAATCTCTAGTATGAGCTTGAACCCCCACACTATGTTTTTACAAACATTCAGTAAAAGTGAATTACTGAACTTAATGAAGCGAAAAATGAAAAACAAAAAATCTTCAGGGTTTGACGAGATACCTTGACAAACCTTTCCTTCTACCTATATTAATCGCCCATTTTTTTCTATTGTATGCTTTTATAAATTCATGTAATTTGGTGATTAATAAAATACTACTACTACTACCTGTTTTATCGGTGAAAAGAATCCTACATATTATTATAAAACCTATCACATATCTTGTGAATATTTCATTCCTAAATGGTACTCTCCCCTCATCCCTAAAGGTGGGAAAGGTAACACCTATACGAAACACTAAGAATTCATCATGAATGGAAAACTTCAGACAGGTAACAGTCCCCCCCCCTCAGTTTCTCAAAGATTTCTGAGTATGCTTTTTGGAGCGTTTGAATGATTTCATCCACCAACATAATATCTTGATACCCATGCAGCATAGTTTTCGCTCTGGGAAATCAACCCAAACAGCTTTACTTACTTTCTATGTGAAATTGATAAGAGTCTATTGACTCAGGTGAGTGCCCTGCTGCGGTTTATGTGACCTGAGCAGGGCATTCGACTGTGTCAATCACTCTAAATTGTTGGATATTTTAGAATGCCATGGTATAACGGAAATCTCACTTTCGTGGATATCTTTGTTTTTAAATAATAGAAAACAATGTGTCTTACTAGCATTCAACCATGGTAACTCGACTTCTTTCTCCAATTCGGAAATGAGAGTGGTCCAGATGGGCGTGCCCCATGGATCTATACTGGGCCCAGTTCTCTTTCTGCTTTATATAAATGATATAGATAAATAGAAGAATATCAAACTCTTCATTTATAGCATATGCAGATGATATCAGTTTATTGTTTTCTAATAAACAAACAGACAGCTTAATCAGAAATTGTGAAAATATTTTGCATCGTATTTCCACTTATATCAATAGGTAAGATTAATTTTTTAATGCAAATAAAACTCGGGTAATTCGTTTCCATAATTACCAGAACAAAATTGAACCATTTCAATTGAAAATCAATAAGACCGATATACATAGTACCCATAATCCAGTAAAATTATTAGGTATGCAAATGGCCGAACATCTCAATTGGAATGCTCATTGTGACCAATTAGTATCAAAACTGAGCTCATTAACATATCTCTTCAGAAACTTGAGAGTTGTTCTTAATGAAAGCCAAATTATGAGCATTTATTATGCAGCAAGGCCACGTTACGATGTTTTCTTGTGGGGTAACTCAACAAAGAGCAGGCATGTTTTTATTCAACAAAAAGCTATTGCACGTTGTATGTTCAATACTTCCAGACGAAGTTCTTGCAGAACCCTTTTCTTGAAATATAAATTTTTAACTAACTAGCTTATTCATATTCGATTTAGCAGTCTATGTATTCACCAACAAAAACAATTCCAGTCTTAATGAGGATATCCATAAGAAAAATACGAGACAAAAGCAAATGATTCACATAAAAACGTTTAGATGTAATATTACTCAAAATGCTCCAAACAGCATTGCACTCAAAATTTTTAATTGCCTTCCAGCAAACAAGATTTGCGAAAAACTAATGGTATTCAAAAAACGCCTCAAAGCGTTTTTATTGGATAATTGTTTTTATACTGAATTTTTATCTTCCCGACTGTAATTTATTACATGTATGTAGCGTCTTCTGTTTGTCTTCTCTCTTTTTTTTTTTAGTAGTAGTCAGTGACAGTGACTATTCCTATGCATTTTTTTGTCATTTTGAGGAAAATAAAGAATTTGAATTTTTTTGAATTTATATTATGAAACAGGTACTTAACTAGGCGGAAAAAATTGTCATATAAAATTTTATAATGAAAGAAGGGAATTTTGTGGCATAGTGGACAAATTACTAAATTGAAGAAAAAAGCATCCCCAAGTGGGAGTCGAACCCACGACCTTATGATCTCTAGCCATACGCTCTACCAACTGAGCCATTCGAGGACATAGGAATCGACACACACTCGTGAATCCTTTCCTTCCATGATTTAATGTTCATGTTAGAAATGAATCGAAGATCAAACGTACTTACAATGGCAGTCAAGTTCCATTACCTGTCACTCTAACATCATCATCAATTGACGATTTCAATAGCAGATTAGGGAAGATGATCTCTAACCACTGATGAGATTTAGTCAAATATATAATGTGAAAGTGGAAATATTGTGTCCGAAAGAAATACATGAAAGAAGGCAAAGTGGACAAATTGTTAAATTGAAGAAAAAAAGCATCCTCAAGCGGGAGTCGAACCCACGACCTCATGATCTCTAGCCATACGCTCTACCAACTGAGCCATTCGAGGACATAGGAATCGACACACACTCGTGAATCCTTTCCTTCCACAATCGAGTGTGTGTCGACTCCTATTTCCTCGAATGGCTCAGTTGGTGGACCGTATGGCTAGAGATCATAAGGTCGTGGGTTCGACTCCCACTGAAGATGCTTTTTTTCTTCAATTTAGTAATTTGTCCACTATGCACAAAATTCCCTTTTTTCATTATATGTATTTCGGACGCAATATTTCCACTTTCTTAATATTTTATATTTATCATTCATGTCCATCAGATTAGTTGAAGTGGTTCCAAATCACTCTAGATGCAAAATGGAAATGTTTCTGAATAATCAAAAGTACCAATTTTTCGTCTCAAAACTATGTGTTCGTACTCAGAATCGTCACTAGAATCCAAAAAAATAAAAATAACAGGGTGAAATACCCAAGTTGGGATCGTTTCCGGTGAAGCTGGAAGTGATTGGAGGATATGAAATATAAAAAAAACAATTCTTGAATCCGATACCCTTGTCAAGTTTGGATATCATACCCTCGGAACTCTGGAAACCATGGCTTGTCCAAGGAATACGTTGGCACTCAGTTTACTCACTGCCTCTTTTACATTTCTCTATGCTTCGTCAAAAATACATAGCTTGTTCAACTTCTGTGCATTCAAAATTGAATCATTTTGCAATTTATCCAAAAATGTGTTGAAAAAAAAAGTTGAGATTTGGTCCATTGGTATGGTCAATCGTCAATCGAATTGCAATGCAGTAAAACAATAGGCTAGTTGACTAAATTTGAAAAATTAGTTGATACTCTACCTTAATATATATTTGACCAAAATTATTTTTAAATCGAACATTTACATTATTTTTTTCCGTTTTAAATAACCAATTCAAATTTACTTCGAAAACGCTTCAGACCGTCATGGCGTCTTGAATGACGTCACGCCGTGGGAAACAAATAATCATGTCCGTTTATGGCAGTTATTTATTTTTTTTTATTAAAAATAAATTCTTCGTATTACAAGAACTGTATAGTGCCCCAGTGTAAAACCAGAACTATAAAACCCCAAACAAATTATTTATACAGTGTGACCCATTTAAAATGGAACCACCCCTGTAGAATCAATCAATCTCAAAAAAGTGAAAATTCCAATTCAATAGCTCATTCCGTTCTACAGTTATAAGAATGGTAATATGAGCGATTTGTGGTGGAATCGATTTTGTAATAAAAATCTGAGTAGGCCACTGGATTTGTAAATGATATTCCCTTAAAATCATTTATTTAAGTGTAGGTTATAAGTGTATTCGAAAAAAACTGAAAATTTGAAATTCATTTTCAAGTTATACATTCTTCCATAGCCGATAAAAACGAAATGAACAGAAACAAGTTTTAAAGTATTTATTCAACAATAAAACGTCATTAAGCAAAAACTAAAACTAAAATAAACATTACTGTAATATTAAATATTTGAATTTTTGTGGATTCTACCAAACAACCATTTAATTCAACACATTTATCGTATCTCTTCCGAATATTTTTTACACTATTTCTTATTTGTTGAGGTGTAATTTCGGCACACATCCAGTGGCGTAGTCAGATTTTTATTACAAAATCGCTTCAACCTCAAATCGCTCACATTACCATACTTTCAGGAGTTATAACTGTAGAACGGAATGAGCTATTGACTTCGGATTTTCACTGTATAAGTTCACTGGTGATCTACTTTGTATCGGCGGTGTTGCCAGATTTTTAATATGTCTATGATCTAAATAAAAATTATAATCAAATACTTTGTTTCCAAAATTAAAGTTGTTGTAATTTTTTTTGAGATTGATCGAAAAATTCTTATTCTACAGGGGTGGTTCCATTTTAAATGGGTCACACTGTACATATATGGTCCAAACAATGAACAAATACGGAAAAAGTGGATAAAACTTGCAAGGAGGAATGATGTTCATAGTTTATCAATAGATTCAAGTTTGTTTTTTTGTGAAGATCATTTTGATGTAAGTGTATCACACTACACAATTTATTTCTAAATCTTAAGCAAAAATGATGAATTTATCAGACTCACTATATTTTTCGAGTATATTCATAAAATAATAATGTATGAGTTGAGGTTAAGCGAAACGCGGAATACGGAAATATCAAATTCAATTGTTTGAGCAAATCATGACATTCTAAATATTCGATGGTGAGTTATTGATTATTAATTCGATTCTGAGTTGTATACGATTCCCCTTGTATTCGTTTCTGCCCATCACTAATGTCGACACAATAGGTTGTTGTCTACAAAACTGAAATATTACTATTTAAGCTTGAAATATATATTTTACAGTTGTATATACTTACATCGAAGTTTCAACATTGCGGAATTCGGATGAGCAAAATTCACTGTTTGACGAGAAAAAGCTGCCAAGCATAACGGCGTCAATTTTGGGCAAATTACTACTGTTTGCTTTGCTAAATCGTGATGTTATCGCAGATTGATACACGTCTGAAGAATTTACAAGTTTTTTTGATAAAGGAGCATTACGCGAATCCATGTTTAGACGACATACCTATATGTATGTTCGTGAACAAGTGTGATTTCATCTATTCATCTATTTATATAAACCCGTGTGTATAGTACATTTTTATCTATAATTTATATTAATCTTTTAGATTCTAGATTTTATTTTGCATTGATAATGGAACCATTGTATGATTCCATGTCAGTATATATGTATGTTCGTGGAAAAATGTGAGTATGTCTGTAAACCTATATGTATAGATACTACCTCTTAAGTGTTATTTATATTATTCAAATTCTTCCAAAATATTTATATTTATACTATAATGACAAAAACACTTCCTTAGAATTAAGTAAGTACTATCATCATATTAATTCCATTTCTTTTGGTACACATATGTGAACCATCCCACAAACAAGTGTCAACTTCAGTGGGACATTCATGTGCTTATTTGCTACTTGTAGTCAATCACTGTACCTGTAATTCATATGTAAACA
The DNA here is from genome assembly GCA_018342105.1 of Gonioctena quinquepunctata. Classification (NCBI taxonomy): domain Eukaryota; kingdom Metazoa; phylum Arthropoda; class Insecta; order Coleoptera; family Chrysomelidae; genus Gonioctena; species Gonioctena quinquepunctata. Next base: position 209,882 of record JAFIRS010001475.1, on the reverse strand, counting down.
CCCGCAAATAAATCTATTCATTCTATTCTATTCATCTTCTATTCTATTCTATTCTATTCTATTCTATTCTATCTCTATTCATTCATTCTATTCTATTCTATTCTATTCTTTCTCATTCATTCTATTCTATTCTTCTATTCATTCTATTCTATTCTCATTCTATTCTATTCTATTCTATTCTATTCTTTCTATTCCTATTCTATTCATTCTATTCCATTCTCCATTCTTCTATTCTATTCTTCTATTCCCATTCTATTCTATTCTATTCTATTCTATTCATTCTATTCTATTCTTTCTATTCTATTCTTTCTTCTCTATTCCTATTCCTATTCTATTCTATTCTCATTCTCATTCTCATTCTCATTCTATTCCATTCTATTCTATCTCTTTCATTCATTCTATTCTATTCCATTCATCTCATTCTATTCTATTCCCTATTCTTTCTCATTCTTTCATTCTATTCTATTCTATTCATTCTATTCTATCTATTCATTCCCATTCTCATTCTATTCCATTCATTCATTCCATTCTTTCTATTCTATTCTATTCTATTCTTCTCTATCTTTCTTTCTCATTCCATTCTATTCTATTCTTCTATTCTATTCTCATTCTATTCTATTCTATTCTATTCTATTCTATTCATTCTATTCTATTCTATTCATTCTTCTATTCATTCTCATTCTATTCTATCTCTATTCTATCTCTATTCCTATTCTATTCTTCATTCTATTCTATTCTATTCTATTCTATTCTATTCTATTCATTCTTCTCTTCTATTCTCATTCTATTCTATTCATTCTATTCCATTCTATCTCTATTCTATCTCATTCTATTCTTTCATTCTTCTATTCCTATTCTATTCTATTCTATCTATTCATTCTATTCATTCTTCATTCTATTCATTCCATTCTCTTCCTATTCTATCTCTATTCTCATTCTATTCTATTCTATTCTATTCTATTCTATCTCTATTCTATTCTTCTCATTCTATTCTATTCTATTCTTCTCTATTCTATTCTATTCTTCTATTCTATTCCCATTCTTTCTATTCTATTCTTATCTCATTCTATTCTATTCTATTCTATTCATTCTCTATTCTATTCTATTCCTTCTCATTCTATTCTATTCTATTCATTCTATTCTATTCATTCCTCATTCTATTCATTCTATTCTTCTCTATTCATCTTTCTTCTTTCCATTCTATTCTATTCTATTCTATTCTATTCATTTCTATTCTATCTTTCATTCTTATTCTATTCTATTCATTTCTATTCTTCATTCTATTCTATTCTCTATTCGTATTCTTTTCTATTCTATTTCTATTCTATTCTATTCCATTCTATTCTATTCCATTCGATTCTATTCAATTCTATTCTATTCTATTCTATTCTATTCTATTCTATTCTATTCTATCTCTATTCTATTCTATTCTATTCTATTCATTCATTCCTCATTCTATTCTTCTCTATTCTTCTCTATTCCATTCATTCTATTCTTCTCTATTCTATTCTATTCTATTCTATTCTTTCTTTCTTTCTATTCTATTCTCTCTATCTTTCTATTCTATTCTATCTCTATTCTATTCTATTCTATTCTATTCTATTCTATTCTTCTATTCTATTCATTCTATTCTATTCATTATCTTTTCTATTCTATTCTATTCTATTCTGTTCTTTCTATTCATTCATTCTCTCTATCTATTCTCATTCTATTCTTCATCGTCTATTCATATCTTCATTCTATTATACTTGTTTCAGGATTAATTGGAACAACTATATCGTTTGTTTGAAGGTTGTAGACGATGGTAACTTGGTACTATGTTTCGACTCCATCGCTCAATGGTTTGAATTCGACGTTAGCTGTATCTGCAATCGTCTCGGAATACTGACAAGTTTGGTGCTACTACATTTATGACTGTCGTGCTGATGCGTAACGCATGTGCAGTGTAATTTGCGCGGTGTGGTGGTGCGAAGTTTCGCGCCTCTGCAGCCCGCCAGAAAGAGCAATCAGTGGTTTCCATACGTTCTTGATCTCAACGCTTGGTTAACTAAACAGTGCCTTACCCTTCCTCGATGTGAACGTTGAGAGAATAGGCAATGAAATCCGCACCTCCGCCTACAGAAAGAAGACACATACGGGTCAGTACCTCAGTTACAGCTCCAACCATCTGAGTTCGACGAAGAGAGGGATCGTGAGAACATTGGTAGAGAGAGCGACGCACATATGCAACGACGTGGAGTCACTAGATGCCGAATTAAACCTCATCAGAGAGGACCTCCACCGGAACGGATATCCCAATAAACTCCTAGAAGAAGTATTGAAACAACTCCGGAGAACGAAGACATCTGAAGAGAAACAACAAAGCACAGTGATCTGCCTTCCGTACATCAGAGGTGTCTCCGAGAAGATCAAAGGATCGGAAACAAGTTCAATATCGAGAGTTTTCCAAGGCGGTACCAACGGAGCTTAATGACCAAGACCAAACCTGACAACAAAAATGAAATCAGTAGGAATTGCATTTATGAAGTTCCATGTGAATGCGGAGATTCCTACATTGGAGAGACAAAGAGACCGTTATCGGTAAGATTGGATGAGCACAAGAAATGGACTCAACGTGGAGAAACATCGAAATCGGGAATCGCTGACCACGCCTGAACTGAGCACCATCGAGTTCTATGGGACGACGCAAGTGTTCTACATAGAGAGGAGCATTGGTTCAAACGAAAGTTCAAAGAGGCCGCCTACATCGAAGCCAATAACGCCTTTAGTCAACCAAGCGTTGAGATCAAGAACGTATGGAAACCACTGATTCCTCTTTCTGGCGGGCTGCAGAGGCGCGAAACTTCACGCACCACCACACCGCGCGAAATTACACGCACCACTGCACATGGCGGAATTACACGCATCATTGCACCGACAGTCATATAAATTGGTAAGTAGCACCTAAACTTGTCAGTATTCACCTGAAGACGATTGCAGGTACAAGCATTCGAAACGTCGTGAAAACCTTTCAAATCCATTGAGACGATGGACGTCCGAAACGATAATAATCAACAACAACCGCGGCGTGACGTAACACTGTCTGATTGGTGTTCACGTGACAGAATGCCTAATTTTGACGAATTTATTTTATAAAAAATTATTTTGTTTTCTGTTATCTCCATATCATGATTAATCAATCATCAGAAACTCCCATCCATCCGATTTATTCTTAGTGGACAAAAGACTATTCTTTATATTATTTACCGGAATTCGTAGTGTTTCATCATTCAAACTCAATTGTTGTCTCTCTTACCACCCGGCCTAAGCCCATGATGCCCATACGGTCACTTGAAACTCTCAGACGAACTCTATTCATGGCGTCCGTCACACAGACAACCAGCATGAACCACATGTTCTCGAAAATTTATTTAATGGCCCTCCAAGATTTCTTTCATCCTCTTTTGGAAGTATCGGTATTTATACTTGGGAATATGATGTTATTATCGTAGATTAAGAAGACCAAAATAGGAGGCTCGTCAATTTCGAAACGATGAACGGTATTCGACGCGAGGATTTCGAGTGATTTTGATTACAAGTTGAGTCCATGGTTAATTTTTTTTATAATATTTCTTACGGAGAGGATCTATGAAATATATAATATCCTGTTGAGAATATACAATGGAGCGAAGTTGAAAATAGTATTACAGCGAGTATGGAATGATACTCATGGACATTTCATGCTCGTTGTCCACTATACTTTTTCTATGACCAGAGCGATATCACACTATTCACAAGCCTCTCATACTCAGTAGCATTGTAACAAAATCTAACGATTTTCTCCTTCTATGACGAAGTTAACATAAAATGTGAACATCGATTAGATATTTCAAATCATATGTAACTATTCAACATTAGTTTATTTATCATTGATAATACTAAAGTTACATTTCTACAGTGACTTAGAGTTATATTTGGACTTATGTTACTTTCAACTTCCAAAGTTGAATTTTCTTGTCAGTCGATTATTTCCTGCATTTCAGTTTTCTGTGTGAACAGGTGATTTCAGAAAATGGTTGTATGGTATTCATGGTGCAGATAGAGGCTTCTACAGAATTGGGAAAAAAAATAAAATTCGCTTTGATACGGAAAATATGGAAAAAATCCATTCCTAAGATAAGACTGACGGAACTAGCAACATTTTCAACTTGGAGAAATAGGGACCAAACATATCCTGAGAAATCTTGAATCTGCGTAGTAACATGATCGAGCTATAGATTCATATTTAATAAGGACATTAAAGAGATTAAAACCTGCAGAACCCAGAATAAAAGAGTTGCTACCAGTATCGGCAAGAGCTACAATTTTTGACAATAAAACGTTTTAACAAAAAATTAAACGGACGAAATACGGAACTGAAAAGTAAAAAATAAAATAAACCTTCTTAGTCTCAATAACTAAGCTCCTAAACTAATGTAAGTTACTAATTTTGAGTCGGCGCCAAACAAACAAGCAAATAAATTAGGTAAAGCGTAAAATGCTGGCATCGAGTTGCGAGGTGACATTCTGATAATTTTTTGGAAGTAATTTGATGATCTTCGTTGATTGTTCGTTTGGCGCCGACTCAAAATTAGTTACTCACATTAGTTTAGGAGCTAAGTTATTGAGACTAAGAAGGTTTATTTTATTTTTTACTTTTCAGTTCCTATTTCTCAGTTCCGTATTTTGTCCGTTTAATTTTTTGTTAAAAAGTTTTTATTTTTCAATTTTTTGTGGCTGCAATCTACTTATTACTGCCTATTTGTTTTTTTATTACTACCAAAATACTTACTTACCCACCTTACTTCAACTATTACCAGTTGAAAAAAACTTTTTAACAAAAAATTAAACCGACGAAATACGGAACTGAAAAGTAAAAAATAAAATAAACCTTCTTAGTCTCAATAACTAAGCTCCTAAGCTAATGTAAGTAACTAATTTTGAGTCGGCGCCAAACAAACAAGCAAATTAATTAGGTAAGGCGTTAAATGCGCGGTGACATTCTGATAATTTTTTTGAAGTTATTCAATGATCTTCGTTGATTGTTCGTTTGGCGCCGACTCAAAATTAGTTACTTACATTAGTTTAGGAGCTTAGTTATTGAGACTCAGAAGATTAATTTATTTTTTACTTCTCAGTTCCGTATTTCGTCGGTTTAATTTTTTGTTGAAAAGTTTTTATTTTTCAATTTTTTGTAGCTGAAATCTACTAATTACTACCTACTTGTTTTTTTATTACTTCCAAAATACTTACTTACCCACCTTACTTCAACTATTACCAGTTAAATAATATGATTATCTACTTTTACTATTTGTTGTAAATATGAATTATTTTTGTTGTTCTGTTTAGTTTATTTCATTACTTTGTATATCATACCATCCTCTCATAGAATATGATGATTGTGACAGATGTGGAACAAAAATAATGACAGTAACGATCTGTCATTGTCAACTACATATGTGTATGCCAATGTTCACAAGTGAAAAATTAGTTATCCCCTATTTTTCCACCCGTAAGGGTGGATAATTTCATTCGAAATCTAAATATGAGGTAAACCCTATCTATTAAAAAAAGAATCATCCAAATTGAAGAACCCAGTACAAAGTTATGCCTGATAGAATCGGTTAACGGACCAGAATTCAGAGGGTGAGTGATCAATATCCTTCATTTTGCTACTCTTAGGGGTGGATTTCATCTTTTGAATTCGAATGGGACTAACTTCGAAGTACACCCTGACCACTGAAAAAAGAATTATCGGAATCGGACGTCTCAGTAAAAAATTATACGTTATCAAACATAAAAAAAATGATAAAAAAAATGTGGACTGTGCTTGGTCCGATTTTATTTATTATTTATATAAACCCACTTATTAACTTACCTATTCCTACCAAAATCCTAAGTTTTGCTGATGACACAGTCTTTTTTTTCGAAGATAAAAATTGGAGGGACCTAAAACAAAAGGTTATACGCGCATTCCCTATTATAAAGGAATATTTCGATAGCAAATTACTCAAAATCAATCTGAAACAAAATGTGTTCATGCCTTTAACCAGCTATGAAACAAATCTCCCAGATTATTCTGTCATAGACATCCACTCGGTAATATAAATACAAATAACATGTTCAAAAACGGTTAAATATCTAGGTATTAATTGAAGTTTTTGGAGCTGTGAGCAGTAATGTAATAGCAGGAGTGAAATAATTTTGTATTTCGTTCAAAATTATTTTTATTTTGAAAATCGTAGTAGAGCGCTTTCGACTATACAGTGCTCGTCTAAAGTCCGTTCCCCCCCTACTAATTTTTGAACCACCCAGTATATCGCCACGAAAATTATAGGGCTCAAATAGGAGATAAAAACTTACTTTTTCATGAAAAAATCTCAGCTGAAAGTTTTAAAATGGCGGCTGAGCGCCATCTTCAATATTTTTTTAAAATTGAACATCCCGTATATTATTCCATTTTCAAAATCTGCTCAAAATTCTCAACAGATTTTTCAAATACACATTACTCCCAAATTCAATTGTTTTCGAAATATTAACGTTTGAAAAGTGACATTTTGGTCGTTTCAAACCCAACCAAAAACACTAATGTTGCTTTCAATCAAGTTTGTATTGGAAAAAATCGTTGTTTCGGTAACATCTTGTTTACTGTCAACTGAACTGCTAACTGTCAAATAGTCCGTTGAGCGCATAAATCCTTTTATGAAAAGTGTGATCATGGCTCGTAGTTTAGACGATAAATTTGAGGCAGTTTTAATATTTGGAGAAGCTGGAAGAAATTATCATCTAGCAGTCCGTATGTTTAATGATAGATTTCCCGAGAATCCTATTTCGAGGTCATATTTGCGCAAACTTTTAAATAAGCTCCAAGCAACTGGTACGCTGAAAGATGCTCCAAGATCAGGAAGACCGCCTCTTTCAGAAGAAAAAAAGGTAGAAATTGTTGCTGAAATGGTAATCAATCCGACTCAGTCGACGTCTGCAGTTGCTGAATCCTGTGGAGTAAGTTCAAAAAGTGTCCAAAGAGTCCTAAAAAAAGAAAAGTTTCATCCCCATGAAATGAAAATCCCGCATGCTCTCACGGAGGATGATCCAGTTAACAAGAACAATTGAAGGAGAACGGGGCTTTCTAAAACGTGTACGTTTCGCAGACGACTGCCCGTTTTTCTCAATGGAAAAGTCAACAAACAAAATGTACGATACTGGAGCGATAGTAATCCGCATATTTTTAGAGAGGGACATACCCAGTTTTCTAAAAAGGTGAATGTTTTGGGCGGGGATTTTGAGCAATCGCGTTGTTGGACCGATTTTCATCAGAGGCATTCTTATAGGAGTTCTTTACAGAAATCTTTTAGAAACTGAAATTGAACCTCGAATAAGACAAATTGTATTGAACAATCAGCAGAATGGGGCACCTCCCCATTTCTATTCGAACTTTCCTGGGCGATGGATAGGTCGCAGGGGAGGTACAGAATGGTCACCAAGATCTCCGGATCTTACACCTCTAGATTTTTTCCTTTGGGGGTATCTGAAGTCAAAAATCTACGCCACTGAATGCCAAACAATAGAAGAGTTGGAACTCAGAATAATAGATACATGTGAAGAAATAGATGAACAGACTATCAACAACGTGAGAGAAGCTATTTATAATAGGGCACTTTATTGTCGAAAATTTGGAGGGGGCCACATTGAACACTTGATGAAATAATTGTTAGGGTTGAATAAAAGTGGTATTCAAAAATAAATTATAATTTTTTAGCTAACTAATTTGTTTTGATTGTGAATTTACAGAACACATGCGTAGGCTTCGAGATTTTCCGGTAAGCGGTACTGTTTATCCTCAATAAACTCTCTTCACGCCTCTCATTAGTCGAATTAATTAAGAGATTTAACTACAAATTAATAACAACGTCAGTTAGCAAAATGTTTCACCGGAAGTGACCAAAATCCATACTTAATTTTAAACCGGAATGCACTTTTCAAACGTTAATATTTGAAAACAATTGAATTTAGGAGTAAAGTGTATCGAAGAAAACTGTTGAGAATTATGAGCAGATTTTGAAAATGTTCTATTTAAAAAATTTATTGAAGATGGCGCTCAGCCGCCATTTTGAAACTGTTAGCTGTGATTTTTTCATGAAAAAGTAGGTTTTTATCTCCTTGTTAAGCCCTCTAGATTTCGTGGCGATATACCAGGTGGTTCAAAAATTAGTAGGGGGGGGACTGACTTTAGACGAGCACTGTATACTAGATATTTTCAGTGCTTACCTCAAGTAAGTAATACCTAGATGAATTTTATGTGAAATATTTTGAAAATTTTAATGATAAAGATTTTGAGGTTAATTACTCGTCAGGTTTACAAGAAGCCCATCAAAACTATTTCCAGTTTGTATAAAAGAGGTGAGAACATTAAGTACATATAACATGTCAAAACATTTCTTAAAATGACACTCATGTGTTATAAGTTGGTGTAATTCATTATTTTAAATTTTAATCCACATGGTTTTATGGAAGTCAATGTTGAAGTGGAGAGGAAATGGATGTTGACATTGACAAGAGTGACACATGGCTTAGAACCTTAGAAACAGATTGACCAGAGAGTGGCAAACGCAGATGGCGTTCTATTCCTTTTTGGAGTAAAGTAGAGCAAATCTAGAGTAAAAAGTGTTTCTGAAGTGAATCATCATAGAGAAAGGAGAGTTTGATTAAATGAAATTGAAAGTATTTTATTTATTTATTGCAGACTTCTGTGACGTGGAATGAAAGATCTGTTTAAATTTACTTGTGAGTTCAAACAAACGTAAGTAACTCGAAATCTATATCATTCAAATTGTCAAAATATTTCATATAAAATTCATCTAGGTATTACATACTTGCAGGTAAGCACTGAAGATGACCACAGAAGGTGGCTCGCACCTATAACTTCGGAGATAATGAAATGAAATTCAGAGGATCTGTTTAATGCATGAAACTACATTTTTCTGCAAGTAACTCAACTTCATGCAAATTCCGGATTCACCGGAAGTGACATAAACTTTCGATTTTTGAATGGGACACCTGGTATATTTTCAGTTTTTTCGTCTCCATATGTCATTTAGAATACAACCATGTATCATTTGTTACTATTTGTAACCGTTTTTTATTTTTTTTTTCGAAATAAATGTTTATTCTAGAAGGCTATGGATACGTTCAAATTACTAATTTCAGTCCTAAAATGTTTGTAAAAATACAACTTTACTGTTTTCGATCAAAATGTTTCAGCCATGTGACGTTTGATTTTAAAATTTGTATTACTATTTTTTTTCAAATGGCAACATGGTGGCTCGTCGTTAGAAAAAGAGATCATTTTATTACGATTAATTTGATACCGCACTCTATCAGGTTGTAAGAAAACTTTCGATAAAAAACTGAAAATATATTTCGTTAAATAAAGAATCTTATTGAGATTAAAATCAGATTTAAAATCATCGAGTAGCCTGTGACCAACACAACTGAAACAAAATTATCAAATTGTTGCGGTAAAAATTGACGGGTCGACATATTATTTTACATCTCTTCTACAAAGTCAATTAGGTAGTTATTGTGTACCTCATTGTTTGAAAATCGTGGAAAATAACAATATTTATACAAGAACTGAAAAAGTTGATATGTTATTAGTTTTTGGAGAGTGTAGGCAAAACCGTAGGCAACCGATGCTGCACGTCTCTACGCACAGAGATATCCTGATCGGCGTCACCCGACCCGGCACTATTTTCCAAAACTGGTTAAAAAAATGCGAAATGAGCCTGATAATGATGGGAACGATTCGTTTGTTGTGAGTGAAGAAAAAGAAATAGATGTTCTGGCATACGTTCAAGTACATATTAATACGCCACTCAGGGAGATCGCAAGAGAATGTGACATTTCGAAGTCTTCTGCAGCCAACATTTTGAAAAAACATAAATATCAACTACACCAGCACCTGTATCAAAACGATAATAGTCCGGTCAATTTAGACCAAAAAATGAGAGTGAAGTTACATAAAGTCCCAACAAGCTGAATTTTTGTGAAGTTGTTCAAAACATAATTACAAACAATGTCTAGAAGTTCCCCATCATTCCCCTGTAAGGAAAAAATTTAATTCAAGGTCAAAGGTCAAAAAAATGAGTTTTTCCGATTTTCAGCAAAACGGTGAGTTTTATCATAAAAGTACCTCAGACAAAAATTGTAGATCATAAAATTATCTATAGAAAAAGTATTTATACTTTTTTTCTTACGAGCCACCATTTCTGAGATATAACGATTCTAAAAGTTATAAAAGTTGTTATCGTCATAATATGCATGAGTACGCCACGTATATACATCTAGAGTTGTAAAATTTTATATAATATATATATATATATATATATTAAATGTTTAAATATTTTTCTATCGGTCATTGTAACTTATACTTACAATATAAAATATACATAAGTTTTAACTACAAGAATATCAGGTAAAAAGAAACCCAGTCCCTTAATCTTTAAGCCAGTGTAACTTCGAAACATCTGTCTCTTGTTTCATTGTGTACGTGGCTAGGGTCTTTACCTGCTATAATAAATGAAATACCGTTAGTCTTGAGCGTCACTCTGTAGTGAAAACACGTGTTTATTCTAACCTATATTGTGCTGTTTTGAGTTTTATATTGAAAATGTCTGAATATTGTTTATTTGTGCTAAACTTTTAACTGAAAGTGAAGTTGTTACTGTTGAACGTGGTATGAAGACATTAATTAATGCAAGTATCGAAAGAGCTGATGATTTTTCGGAATATCTCTGCTGAAGTTTTAAAAAAAAGTGATTCAACTCAACAAGAAGTTATTACCAACGGCATCCGCTTTCTTCTTCCTATGTACGGAGCTCCTAAAAAAACTACCTGTTTAGATAAACATCGATATGCATGTTTCGTTAAAAATACTAAAAATAAAAAACAAGTTCAATTAGCTTGTCTTCCTCCAACCTCAGTTGCTGCTCACCAACATCTTCTTCGAGTATATTACCAAGTTCAAGTGTGGCTTGGTTATCAGCTAGACCCTACAGACTGGGGTTGGAAGTTGGTCAACAATATATTAGAGCCAGTTCAAACTTTACTTCCACCTGCGCCGGAAAAACTGCTGAACACTATTTTTGCAACTGCAAAGATGCAGTGCTAAATGTGGTTGCAAAAAAGTCGGTCTGTCTTGTTCTTTGGCATGCACAAATTGTCAAGGCCGGTCGTGCTCTAATATTGAATCACAAACAATGGAGGATTCGTTTGACTCCGACGAAGTATCATGCGATACATCGCTATTGACGCAATTTACTTGCATCCAAAATGAAGATGAAGAAGAAGCAGGAGAAGAAGAACAAGAAGATCAAGAAGAAGAACAAGAATTTGAAACTTACGAATAAGACGAATAAACTTCAACACTTTTTTTTCATTTACATCGCTTTTATCTTTCCCAATCTTTGAAAATTTCCGTTATTTTGCAATAGTTTTACATTAAACAGGATCACAACTGACCCGTGGAGTAGGCCTACTGGGGAAACCACGTTAACAAAAACGCGCTAAGTACACTACCTCATAGGTGGCGTGGAAACGTGTGCATATTATGACGATAACAACTTTTATAACTTTTAGAATCGTTATATCTCAGAAACGGTGGCTCGTAAGAAAAAAAGTATTGATACTTTTTTTATAGATAATTTTATGATCTACAATTTTTGTCTGAGGTACTTTTATGATAAAACTTACCGTTTTGCTGAAAATCGCGAAAAACTCATTTTTTTGACCTTTGACCTTGAATTAAATTTTTTCCTTACAGGGGAATGATGGGGAACTTCTAGACATTGTTTGTAATTATGTTTTGAACAACTTCACAGAAATTCAGCTTGTTGGGACTTTATGTAACTTCGAATGTCTAAATTGACCGGACTATAATGCAAGGAGACTTGAGTATTGCGATTGGTTCTTTGGAAAATATTTGGAGGATGACACATTTCCATATAAAATTCTGTATACTGACGAAAGCCGTTTCACTAATTTGGGACATTTCAACAGAAATAATAAGCGATATTGGTCCGATGCAAATTTACACTAGATGGAGGAAGGAAATTTCCAAGAACGGTTTGGTTACAATTGTTGGGTTGGGATTTTAGGGGACAGAATTTTAGGCCCTAACAGGCGATAGATATCTAAGTTTCCTCACGCAGGAAATTGAGCATTTGTTGGACGAAGTTCCAATAATGAATCGAGTTGGATTATTTTATCAACAAGATGGTGCTCCACCGCACAACCTGAGGGCGGTTACGGAATATCTACATGAAACATACAACGAACACTGGATTGGAAATATGGGTCCAGTTAGGTGGCCGGCGAGGTAAAATAGGATTGTTTTCAATTTATACCTTCATTTATTCCTTTTTAAAATACTTTTCAGGTCACCCGACCTTACGCCTCTAGATTTTGTTTATGGGGATCTATTGAAAACGAGGTTTATGATGTACCTCCTGCCACACGATATGCATCAGAGGACAAAGTAAGGGCAGCTATTCATAGAATTACACCAAGACAGTCGAGAAATGTTGTAAGAGCAACAATAAGAAAAGTTCGCCATTGTCAGCAACAAGATGGAGGTCACTTTGAACATCTGGAACCCTAAAGATATGTAAATAGGTAGTTTCAATATAATTATTTCATTTTCAACAGGTGCTTCATTTTAGAAAAGTTCTAACGCTATGGTGTTTTCAGTTTTTTATCGAAAGTTTTCTTACAACCTAATAGAGTGCGGTATCAAATTAATCGTAATAAAATGCTCTTTTTTTCTAACCCGACGAGCCACCATGTTACCATTTGGAAAAAAATTGTAATAATAATTTTAAAATCAAAATTTTTTAAAATTTAAATTTAAGGCAATTAGTTATTTAACGTATCCATAGCCCTTAGAATAAAAATGTATTTCGAAAAAAAAATAAAAAAAAACGGTTACAAACAGTAACAAATGATACATGGTTTCATTCTGAATATCATATGGAGACAAAAAACTGAAAATATACCAGGTGTCCCATTTAAAAATTGAAAGTTTATGTCACTTCCGGTGAATCCGGAATTTGCATGAAGTTGAGGTACTTGTCAAAAAATGCAGTTTTATGCAGTAAACAGATCCTCCGAATTTCATTCCATTACCTCCGAAAACAAAAAAGTTATAGGGGCAAGACACCTTCCTTGGACAACCGGTATAGTCGAAAGCGCTATGCTACGATTTTCAAAATAAAAATAATTTTGCACGAAATACAAAATTCTTTCATTCCTGCTATCTAGGTATTACTCTAGACAGCAATCTCGAATGGAATGCGCATATAAGTATTCTGATAAAAAACTGAGATATTTAGTATATTCAAGTACATGAAAAAAATTCCTTGGCCTCGAACATTTGAAAATAATTTACCATACACTAGTGCAAACTCATTTGTTATACGGAATAATCGCATGGGGAGGAGTTATGAATTGTTATTTAAAGAACTTGGGAACATATTGGAATTATGAAGGGAGGTTAAGCATCATATTTAATTTATATGATGAATGATTTCCAATTTTTGATTGCCGAGTTGAATCTCCCCAGAATGCGATTGCGGCGCAGCCTCCCAAACAATACATCACATTACCTATGAATGATCGACAAGAGCATTTCCTGGCACAACTCTTGACCTTTCACATGCAACACCCCAGGCCATCCAATGGCTTAACCAACTAAATATGGAGCTGTGACAATACCTACAAATAATTTTTGTCTATACACTGTAACTTTTGTTGTTTTAGTATATATTGTTCCTTTATGTATGTTTGTACACGCCATACGCTAAATAAATAAATAAATAAAATCTCCCCATCGAGCCGAGTCCGTCCCTGAGTTATACCAGCTTCAAGGAATCGCCAATATTATAATCAGTGCGTCAGATAGCAGATAGGTCTCGTGAATGGCCCACCATCCCTCCCCGATCAGCTGCTCGCAACATCATGGTTGCCTTGAGAGTATTTTGTTTCTGTTTACCTCCGTGTTTGTAAACTCCGGCCAGCGTAATGTAGTGTGATAGTAGTACAGTGGTGGTCATAATTAAGGTTCTCAGCGGGGACTCCACGTGACAAAGTTTGATGGGGTGGCAGGTGGTTTGCTCATTTATTTTTTTCGTTAGTTTTGTAAAGAAACGTATAGGCATATTGAAGATTACAGAGAGAATTGAAATTTAGTCAACGAAATTTTGAATCAGTTCAACAAAAAAAAACATGATGAATATACAGAGTGTTTCAAAATTCAGTATCAAAATTTCAGGGGTATTTTTCAGGTAAAAATAAGAGTTTTTTTTTTATAAACTTGTGCGCAAACGCTTCGTTACCGATCTACAGTGCGTTAAAGTTTCAAGATTTTTTATTTTTTTCTTCATAGCTCTTTCAGTTTTTTCGATATTGAGATCAAATTTGAAATAAAGGTTACGTTTCAGGGTTTACATCATCCAGTATGCCAAGTGACTGTGAGAATTTACAGAGAGATATTTTTTCAGGGGTCAAGCCCTTTTTCGCCCCATAAACTTTTTTGTAGTGCGCCGCTGGTGGATTCTAACATGAGCAAATAATTCTTTGTTTTGTTTATAATTTTTTTTGTCTTGTGTAATTTTTGCGCATCTGCGATCGTTATCAAGAAATAAAGTAAAATCATTTTTTGTAATTCGCTAGAGTTAATTTTCAACGAAACAATGGAAAGAGAATTAGTGAGCCTTGACTTCTATTTTCATTTTGACGTTTAGGTTTGTTTTGAAGCATGTGACATTATTTGAAAGTTAGTGGATGTCTCATCGTATATTTGTTTAACATTAAAATGGAAAATGAACCACATTCATTTGAACATCTGGCTGACATCCATTTTGTTTATGGTCTGGCTATAGGTAACGGACTTGAAGCTCAGAGGTTGTACGCGCTAAGATTTCCTGATCGCCGGCTTCCCAACTATAGAACTTTTATAAATTCACATCAGCACCTTCGGGAATTTTGAATGATATTGACGAAAATCCTGTTATGAGTACTTGACAAATAGCACGGGATTTGGATGTTTCTTATTCAACTGTCTGGAGGGTTTTACACAAAATCATTTTATACCCATATCATAGGTTTGCTTCCGTGAGATTTTCCACGGCGCTTGCAGTTCTCCCTATGGATACTGCGCAACTGTACTAGGGATCCTGCATTTGTATCTAGTATCCTTTTTACCGACGAAGCTCCCTTTACACGCGACGGAGTAGTGAATTACCACAACGTTCATATTTGGGCACTAGAAAATCCACACATGATTAGACAATCTCGACACCAGGAACAGTTCAGCGTAAACATATGGGCAGGAATAGTGGAGATACTTTAATTGGTCCTTTTATTTTACCGCGAATTTTAAATGGTGCCACATATTTAAACTTCCTACAGAACGAATTGCCTGCATTAGTGGAGGACGTGCCTTTACAAGTTCGTCAACAAATGTGGTTTATGCACGATGGGCCCCCCCTCATTTTCGAGTCATCGTCCGCGATTATTTAGATACAGTGTTTCCCAATCGGTGGATTGGCAGAGCAGGTCCAATTGCTTGGCCCCCACGGTCCCCAGATTGCAACTTGCTGGACTTCTTTTTATGGGGACATGTAAAGGGCCTAGTTTATGGTGCAAAACCAGTGCTTTCCATCAAAGTTCTTACTGAACGAATTATGGATGCCTTCCACACCATAAGAAACACTCCAGGAATTTAAGAACGCGTACGGCAGTCTATGAGAAGAAGAGTGGAAGGTTGTATCGCAGAAGGAGGAGCGCATTTCCAGCACCTTTTATAAAAAGTCAAGGTTCGATAGGTTATTTTTTAGGCAATGTTTAAGGACACTTGTAATTCAGATCACAAATCAAATAAGTAGCATTTTTTTTTTCATTGTGTTAATAGGTTCCCCCTTTCGTTAAATTTTTTTATTAAATGTAGCGGATTACAAAAAATGATTTAATTTTTTTTCTCGATAACGGTTACCGATGCGTAAAAATTACAGGAGACAAAAAAAAGTATAAACAACATAAAAAACTCATTGCATATGTTATAATCCACCAGCGGCGCACTACAAAAAAGTTTATGGGGTGAAAAGGCTTGACCCCTGAAAAAATATCTCCCTGTAGATTCTCACAACCACTCGGAATACTGGATGATGTAAACCCTAAAACGCAACCTATATTTCAAATTTGATCTTAATATGGCGAAAACTGAAAGAGCTATGAAGAAAAAATAAAAAAATCTTGAAACTTTAACGCATTGTAGATCGGTAACGAACCATTTGCGGATACATGTTTATGAAAAAATAAGTCTTATTTTGACCTGAAAAATACGCCCCTGAATTCTTGATACTGAATTTTAAAACACCCTGTTAATGCAGATCGGAAACAATACTTGAGTTAGGAAGCAATGTAAGAGTCATGGATAAAGTTAGAAGACATAATAATTGAAGATTACAGAGATAATTTAAATTTATTAACGAGATTTTGAAACAGTTCAACAGTTCAATGAAGATAAATATGGAAGAAACAATTAGCATTATTTAGAGTAGAAAACACTACGATTACATGGAAGATGGATAGAATAAGTGGAAAATATATCTAATCGATCGAGAAAATTAGACAAGGGAATAGTTCTGAAACAATCAAGAAAAATAATCAATTTTATGAATCACTGGGAAAAAAGAAATATCAAAGGTGATAAGAAGTAATAAAGAAGTAGTCCGTTCTGTTATATATAATTAGCCAAACACATCAAAACAGAGAATGGAAAACAAAATAAAAAGAGATGGACTGACATTGGGAATGCTGCGTTTATGTGTTATATGCCTGATAGACAGACCTCAAAAAAGTGTATGAAATGAGAAGACCAGAGAAAAACAGCCAAGTAAAACCTGGAATGATATAATTGGAGAAGAGGCTAAGAAGGTATAGGCTTAGCATTAGGTAAGTTTTCTGAATTTGATATATAGTATTTTGTGTCAAGCCAAAAACATGAACTCTGACACAAAATGGGCTTGTAATTCTCTTGTTAGGTGATAATATTTCGTAATTTTCAAACACAACAAAAAAAATTATATATTCTATTAGAAAACTCAATAATATAAATACATGGAATGGGTTGAAATAAAATAAAATAAAGTATGGAGCAATCACTGGAAAAATTTAAAGCAAATGATGGTATAGAAATGATTTCGTTGATAGCTGAAAATGGATGTCTTCAATTTCTCTCTCATATAGAAGAACGGGATCTATTATAATACTTTTCTAAGTATATTCAATACCTCCACTGCAATAAAATTTCAAATTGGTTCTTGATTTTCTTCATTTATTGGCAAACTAAAATTTCCAGTTTACAAATCACAGTCAAAAGCTATAAATATCAACATATGTCCGTAAGTTCTCATTATATTTCACATCTGTTCAAGCACCTATGTTCATGTTGTCTCAAAAAATCAAACAGCAATGGGGACATTCAATTCTTCACACCCAGAAGTGCGCCCATGCATGAAAACGAACCTTCCGCCACAGGTGGCTGATATCAGTCAATTAATTGAAGAACCAAACTTTCCAGAATTAATAATATTTTCATAGGTTCTTGATATTTTGGATAATAGGGCGCCATCTTACGTGGTTATTGAACTGGTGGCATACAGCTTAATTTTCGCAAAATTCATTGAAGGTGATGGTGTTGTGACTTTTTTATTTTCAAGAGAAGCAAGTACCTAAATAAAAAGAAGCATGCGCATTCTAATAATATATAATATAATATATAATAATATTCAGATTTTAAAATATTGACTATATATATTTCGGCTATCTCGGAAACCGCTTTAACGAATTGGATGGAATTTTGTATTTAAATAGGGTTATGCTTTTTAAGTTCATCTATATAGGCGTCTTTCCCGAAAAAAACGCGATTTTACACAAAAAAAATATTTATTGCGAATCGATATGTAGGTATAGCGCCATCTCGTAAATTTTTGAGGTACCTGCATTGTTGCCAATCCACCCTACTGGTACCTCTAAACATTGTGAGATGGCGTTGTCCGAAAACGAATGTTAGAGTTTTTCTTTGGTTAGTCCAAGGAACTCATACGGTTTATTTGAAATGTGTATTTGTAGCCAAGCTGTGCACTAGGTAAGATTGCAAAATATTAATATCTGATTCGTATCTAAATAAGCATATTCTCTGATTTTACAGAGAAAGAAACACCGAGCATAGCTAGGTCGCCCAGGTACTTGAAATAAATGATCCTATACCTATGAATATATTGTTATTTAATAGAATCAAGTGAGGTATTACTGAAGCGCTCAGGTCACAAAAATTCCAAATTATCAGAGTTTACAGTTTATATATTCTACTAGCTGGTGCCCGCGACTTTGACAGTTTGTCAGGTTTAATGATTCAAAAATGGTGGATTTTTATAAAAAAATTATCCCCTTTTTCACCACCTTAGAAGTTACATTTCCAAAAATCCCTCCTTAGTGCTACCTACAGTGTAAAATTTTCACGGTCCTAGCCCCAGGAGTTCGGGCTTTGCGTTGATACGTCAGACAGTAAGTTATTCTTTTATATATTTAGAATATAAGAAAATGTATAATGAATGAATGTGCTGAATCTCCAGCAGACACAGAAACATATTTTTTGTACGCGTTCCACAAAATGCCAACTTTAGAAACTGAACGGAGTCCGCAAAATGGCAAATTGGTCGACATGGTAACACTTTATCGGACTCGTTTGATTATTCAGAAACCTTATAATTAATGAAAAAGGAAATTGTGGCATAATGGACGGATTATTAAATACTCTAACCGCTGAGCTATCGAGGACATAGGAATCGACACACACTCGCGAATACTTCACCTCCATAATTTAATGTGCATGTTGGAATGAATCGAAAATCGAACTTACTTATCAATGGCCGTCGAGACCCGATACCTATTCACTCCAACATCATCGTCGACTTGACGATTTCAGTAGAAGATCTAGGAAGATGATCTCCAACCACTGATAAGATTTAGCCAAATATATAATGTGAAAGTGGGAAATTATTGTCCGAGAGAAATCATGAAAAATGAAATTGTGGCATAATGGACAGATTATTGAATTAAAGAAAAAAAGCATCCTCAAGTGGGACTCGAACCCACGACCTTATGTTTCTAGACATATACTCTAACTGCTGAGCTATCGAGGACATAGGAATCGACACACACTCGCGAATACTTTACCTCCATAATTCAATATGCATGTTGCAATGAATCGAAAATCGATCAGCGGTTAGAGTATATGTCTAGAAACATAAGGTCATGGGTTCGAGTCCCACTTGAGGATGCTTTTTCCTTTAATTTAATAATCTGTCCATTATGCCACAATTTCCTTTTTCATGATTTCTCTAGGACAATAATTTCTCACTTTCACTTTCATAATTAATAACCTGAAAATGTTTCAAAAAACGCAACGAACCGTAGAAACGAAATTTTGTAGTGACAGCACACGTTTTCTTCGAAATGGTCTTAAAATACTTATTTCAAAAACGCGTCATTGATAAATAACCGCTTGCTACATTTTCAAATAGCCTTCTATTCTAATAAACTACCGTAATGATGGCAATTGATACTTGATATCCTATTGTATTTTCTCTGACTTACTAGTGATTCATGAAACGTTCAAACATAACAGAGCATATAAACATGAAAATTAAATAATGTGTTCGTTTGTCTGTCCGATATTCGCAGGAATTTGCAATTAAACCAATGAACATTTAGTATTTTTGTTCAAGTAAATTTTCGATACTCTCCGTTAAATTTTTATGACTTCCTAAGTGTGAATAGTTCACTTGACAAAAAGTAGAAAATATTTTTTTAACTTCTACAAATGTTTCTTGAAATGTCTATATAACTATATGATATACGATATGCTATAAATCATTTTGTGGGAAAAATGGTATGCAGAACCTTAATTTTGTTTCTACAATGTCAATTAGCATTTCTTAAAAATGTCTAATGTAGTAGTAATTTATATCATGAACAATATTTCACGACTAGTATCGTCAGAAAAAAATCTATTAATGTTCATTTGAAAAGCAAATACAAAAAAAAATTGTATGCAAATGACTTCAGCGGACATCATCTTCATAATATTCCGGACTCGGCTGGTGCCTCAAGAACATTTCGATTTGTCCGCTAAAGTCTCATTTTGCGAACTCGTTACAAAAACTACAATTTTTAGTTGATAACCTTTCCAATTTGGAAATAGGGAGGATTGATTGAAAAATACACAAACATTTCGATTTGTCCGCTAAAGTCTCATTTTGCGAACTCGTTACAAAAACTACAATTTTTTAGTTGATAACCTTTCCCAACTTGGAAATAGGGAGGATTGAATGAAAAATACACAAAAAAAAATCCTAATAGGTAGGTACTGAGAAAAGTGATAATATCAACTTTTTGGCAAATATGAGACGATTCACAGGAATGAATAATCAACAAAAATTTTAAGTTGTATGTATTGGGGAACGAATCGGGAACGAATTATAGTAATTCTTCAACTCCAAGGAAAACATTATTTCTTCGATCAGTTCCTATTATTGCCATTCTAGACATGCAAATTGCGGCCTCATGAGCAAGTATTACACTTTATGCAGATGAGAACACCATAATTCGTACTCGGTACTGAAAAAATCGCAAAATCGTGAAATCCGTAGCAGTTATTATATTACCTTCAATAAAATCTCTAGCACTCATTATATTACGATCGATGTGTTACTGTGTTCTGCAGTGTGCCAGGTGATTTATACGATACTATGTATTTTTTAAGAAGCTAAAACTAAATATTCTTGATTCGGTGGGCCAGACATACTTAAAACGGACTTGCACAAAGTCATACTGTGAAAAATCTTGATATTTGATGTGCGATAAGGTCCGCCCAAGACTCCCATATTACCATAACGAGGTATATGGAATGGACCCATGTGGCATCCATGCACAGTATCGAAAAGTATTTCGTTCTCCTTCCTCCTGACATGATTAGACGGATTCCAGGAATCCATGCACGAAAGCATCTCTGTTTCTTTCGGCTCATTGTGCCCCCATATGGTCTGGTATTCAAAAAATTTCTCAGCTGAATCCCTTTTACACCCTCTGGATAATGGTCCCAAAGGCAGCTACCATAGATAAATAATGCCAAGCGGAACACCTTTGGGAGCTTCTGCGAGACAATCACCTCAAGCTGGCTAGCCCTCAGACTGCCCAGACCCAATGTCACTCAGAAGGCAAGAATAAAGGAGGAGACTGACAATTAGCTCTTCTCAACGATACTTCCCAGCAGTTAATAATAATAATAATAATAATAATAAGTTTATTTACCAAGTGTTATTAGTACAGAATTAACACTAGAATTGTTGAGATGTAAATAAACGTGGAATTCCCACTAAAACTGAAGTTGCGCGTGGGTTTTGCACAATATAATTTACAAGATTCCTTATGCATATGTTATTCACAATGTAAAATAGCTTGAATTGGTCTCACTTAGTTAATACTAATATTGATTCCTAACATTATGACATCTAACCTATTTTAGTTATTACTACGGGAAAATTAACAATAAACAAAAATAGTAAACTAACAATTTGTGAAGTATTATAATCGACAGACGATATTGATCTATACAAAAACACAATGATAACATGAATATTCAAAAAGCCTGTTAGTCAAAGAGAGAGCGAACTACACCGCGATTCAAGTTGAGAACGTAGTTTCTGATAATTTTTTTCAACATTTGACGAGAATTTGCATTCATTATATTCATTTTTTGTTCAATGGGCAGAAAATTAAAGATTTTTGGAATGAGGTGAGATATATTTCGTTGTCCGATTTTTGTACTACTCAGAGATGCTTTAACATGATATTATTTTTATACTGTTTCTGTTTCGTTTAAATATAGATCAAATTCATCAATATTTTTGCTATACTTCTAATATTTTGGTGTACCAAAGAAATGGTGTTTTTATTGCAAGTGTCAACAGGGTGATCCGATATACTGCACATTTGCTCTAGTTCGATTGTATTGACTGTTTTAAATTCGTAATCTCTAATGTACTGATCCATTGTGATTTTATAATATATAAAATGACAAAGTATTAGATAGTAACCTAGTATAAAGCAATATTTATATATAGATAAGATAAAATTAGCAAAGACTTATAATTAAGATAATGATAGTATTTTTTTTTCCAAATGTAATGAAAACGAGTTAGAACGAAGTTTCATAATTTTTTCAATTTTTGCTTGGTTTTTCTTGAGTTCGTTTGCTGCGTTTTCTCTCGAAGCCACAAATAATGTTCGTGGCTGTTCTTCTGGACTTTCGGGCAGTTGAAGCAATTTCTGGGTCGGTGTGGCAGGAGTACTATTTGTTTTCGGTAAGACTTCTTCTTCTTCGATTCTCAGATAGCACTTTTCCAGCACTCCCACAGAAAGGAACAGATGCAACCTATAGCTAAGGTATCTGACAAAGTAATTCCTTCCCAAAGTAGGGAAACAGATTCTACGCTCACAAAGTCATTCAGATCGATCTGTATCCCTCCTACTGAAGCTGCTATGTAAAGAGAGGACAAATATTGCATACAGATTTGGCCATCTGCGTCTTCTCAGGACAGAGCTACATCCAGATGAATGTTCCTAATGCCGACCACAAGAATTGCTGATAAACAGACCAAAATAGCATATAGATCGATCGGCACAATTAAAGGGTGTCCAAAGGGAGAGATACTGTCACCTCTAATCTGGATGTTTCGTTGATGAACAGTCTTCTGATAAATCACGGTATGCTATTTGGTATTCCCAAGAGTGTGTCCGTTTTTTTTCAAGTATTTCTCGCAATAAATTTGACAACAAATATAAATGTGGAAATAATGCGCAATCAATATAAAATTACAATCAATTGTTCCATTTGAACACGTACTATAACTGAAGTCACGACCACAACAACTCCAGCTCACTTCATTGAATTTTTAGATTACGTGCGCTCGGTCGCTGACGTCACTTTGCATTTCACTAATGGACTCTGCTCATTTCGAGGAGAATTAATATCTGAGCCAAGCAACGTCAGGCGCGTTTGGTACTTGGATGGGTGACCACCTGACAAGGAAGGTGCGCGTTAAAATGCCCTTACATCTGTAGGGTCGTAGCATAATCGCAGCTGCAGGCGTCTTATCAATGATCACGAAATAAGACGATAGATATGCCGTCCGTCGGAGGGGAAGTTGAGATGGCAGTCCCAAGTTCATAGATGTTGAGCTCGTTAAAGAACCCTACCTCTGAAATAACAGAGGATTCGGCAAAATTTCCGGTTGGGGGAGTGTGCTCACCGGCGTCGGTCTTTGGCCCTGGTCGCACAAATAGGCCGATGTTAAATAAAGGAATAATAAAAAAAGGGGAATTAAATATATATTTCACAGCTTCTACAGAAGGTTTCAAATGATTGGGTTGGGAATTCTATATATTGCTATTGACATACTTTGTCGGCTATGGAGGAAGCAGGCTTCATTAGTCACATAAAATCAAGGGAATTGGGAAACTGTTTGTGGAATATAAGGAAAATAAATAGAATCATAAATGATAAAGAATATTGACTGGGGCATTTCATTTATAGTAATTTAGTGATATCGGGCCATAAAGCTCCATATTAGGAGCCGCCATCTTTGGTTCCCACCATGAAATCTATTTTGATGAAAACCATGAGCACCATTTTTCGAATTGATTAGACATGCAGAAATGGGATACAAAGCACAGCTCATATTGAAATATAAAAAAAATGTTTCAACAACATTCAAGCCAATAGTAAAAATAACAATACTTTGAATGTTTTTGTTTTCACTTGAAAATACAGAAACTATGTCGAAACGTTATAAAGGAAAGAAAAATGTAGACATATATACAAGTTTTTGTTAAGTTGAGTCATTTTCTTAAGGAACTCGTAAAAATATGCTATTTTACCAAAAATCATCAATTTATAACTTGAAAAATAACGCAGATAGCGTTAATGAATAATTCTTAATAATTCAAGTATAGTCTTGTGAATACAATTGTTTTTTGCGTTTCAATTTACAGTGTACTGTTGTCTGATTGGCCACCCCAACAAACATTTGAAGTAAAATTTACGTCATTTCGACCTTCAAATAGGTCAGCGCCCAAATTGGCGAAGGTAATTCTTACGTTATAATTACCTTACATTCACCAATATGGGGAAGAAAATGGAAGTAATTCAGAAGTCGAAAATTGGGCAATCAAGACATTTTGCCTAATAAGTCAAAGGCATAAATAGGTGAAATTGCCTTCAGAATAATCGACTGATGGTAAAAATGTAGTCATTTCCACCTCTTTCAGGTTTAAAACACTATATTAAATCAAACAGTAAAAGGTTAGAAGAAGATAATAAATGTTTACTGCATATTGTGTATCTTAACCTAAATGTTTATTCGTAAAAGCATTGAGGATGAACGTGGCGTATGAAAAAAGAACTGTCAAGAAACGTATGGCAGAGAATGATGTATGCAAGTGATGGTTTCGCATTCACACCTTGTTCGGATTTTATTTGCAATACAAACTTTTCTGTGATAATGTTGAATTTTACTTATGTAAAACAAGTGGGCCCCTTCAAAATATCAAATTTGTATGGAAAAAATTCATAAAATTAAGTGTTCTTCCTCAACTTTTTTCATCAAACACTGCAGAAACTAATTTCATAGATGAAGTATATATATATATATATATATATATATAAATATCATAAATACCAATTTTTTGACTATCTATCTTTAAAATATAGTCGATTCAAGGAAATTATGGATCCTTTTTGCAATGGCGGAAACGCTTCAAGCCAAAAAATATGGCGTCTTTCCCATATGGGACCTTTAAGTCGCCTTTTCCTAAAATTTCAACTTTGAGAACAATTAGGCTTTATGCAAAGTCGAAAGTAACCTTCATTCCTGACTTTGAAGTCCATTTTCTTCAACCTGGGATTTCAGACCCTTTCACATTGTGGTCACGTGATGAAATAAAAATTTGTTATGGGATGTTTTTTCATGCGATATGTCTATACGTTCCATTCTCTGGTTAGATTGGAATCGTGGATAATAAATTTATATTGTTGTAATCCGATATTCTGAGCAGAAACACTAAAATGATCATTTCAATTCCTAATACGGAGAAAATATAAACATTATTTTTTACTTCTTGTTGATAGTAAAACCAAGTATCTCTGTCTAGCCTATACCTAGTTACTCAAAGAAAACGATATATACTACAAAACGCCGTTAAAATGTAATTATTCTGAAATTGAAGTGTTTATTCTGGAATTGAACATCGAATATCAGTGGTATTGAAAATAGTACGCGATAATTGTATTCAGTGCAGATTTTGCCATAATAATATCCATGATAATGTGATCTCAGTGTAAGGAGGGAATCTCTATCCGAATAGAAATGGCCAATCATAACATTTCAAATATCAAATGGTGTGTAGTGTTTGGCTCAAAAATTGTAGTTTGATATGGCCGCGTTCCGCATAGTCTGAAAGTACTCTTAGAATAAATGCTAACTTTGCAGAATGCCGTGCTCACAAATATCCAATTCAATTTGTTTGCGAATTGTGACTACCTCTAAAAAATCGAGATATTATGATTTGCTTAAAAACTTTAATTCGACGTTTCTGGACGCCGCAATGATTAGTGTTGAAATTTTCGAAGTCATCGTTTCAACACGTCAATCATTTATTGTTTTGCTTTCGTTTTCTTGCACTTTATTCAATACATTTTTTCTACCCATTTGGTTCAGCTGGACCAACTTCATTGAATTTCATTTTGTCGTATCATTGAAAATGTCACGGCAGTAGTTTACCGCTGGCGACAGACGAAGCTTGTTGAACGCAGCTTATCTATGCATTCATTCTGTCAATCCATCCATTACCGGCATAACCTAACATAAGCCTGTTTTGTATTGTCTCCGTCGATGGTTAACACATTTGCTTTCATATTTTATTCTTAAAAATGAATGATGAATTTTGAAACAGTTGAAGTCATTAGAAGACGTGGAGCACATAGTAGAATATTCTTATGAACCACATAAGTAACATGATAGCTCTGATCTTCGAAATTATTCGAGGAGAGTAAATTGTATCATGTCATGCTCATCCGAATCGATTCGGGCTTCAATATCTGATAATGGACCAAGTTACTCGGTTTTATTAGACAAATATTGTAGTAATCTCGCCCTCATTGTGGAACAGTGGGATAAACTAGGACAAAAAATGCCCAGGCAACTTAATTGGTGCCAAAATAGGTAATGTAGAGTGTATAGTAGACCTGTTTACCGACTTGTTTATTCCCTGACTATGTGACATCATGAGGTAATAATTAGGTTAATATTTACTAGAAAGTATTCCCTGAAAGTTCAAGTATTTTGAACACATTTTGCTGGTCACCTTTAGGTGAAATTTAACCTAATAAATAACTCTATTGGACCATGAGGTATGTTTGAAGTTCATAACAAGTAATTTTATAATATTCACTACGCCTATTAGGTTAATGGATTTTGAAGGAGATCCGGTGGTCTCAGTTACGTTTTTATTAACTCGAATTATAACTTTGGAGTTAGTTAGTAGTTGAAGGTAGAATATTTGGTCAGAAATAGGTGAATTCGGACTTCTTCAAGCCATTCTACCCCTCTGCTTGGTATAATTTTCCTATAATGTTAGTTAGGACTGTTCTCTTCATAACTTCCTTCCACTTCTTTCTGATTTTGGAATGAACAAATTATTTGTTGTTTTTGCACTAACATTTAGTGCACATGGACACGATGCAATATTGTGTAGACATTTTCAGTTATAAGGGCACTGCAACGAGGGTGGTTCAACAAGTGACTGACGCTTTTAGGAGTTCCACACAGCGCACAGTGGTTCCAAATCCCAAATGGCTGGCCAAATATAGAAGGTATTGTTGAATCGCTAAGAAATTTGGTACTCGAGGGGTTTTGAAGTCGCTGAACACGAATCTGATTTTTCAAATACAAGATGGCGGCCTAAAAATGGCGGACCATTTCTCCCAAATTCAAATCAATCGCTACGAAATTTGGTACTTGGAGATTTTTGAGATCGATGAACACGAAATCTGAAGTCAAGTTTTACAAAAACAAGATGGCGGCCTAAAAATGGCGGACCATTTCTCCAAATTCAAATCAATCGCTAGAAATTTAGTACTTGGAATTTTTGAGATCGATGAACACGAATCTGAAGTCAAGTTTTACAAAAACAAGATGGCGGCCTAAAAATGGCGGACCATTTCCTTCAAATTTGAATCATACTTGGAATTTTTGAGATCGATGAACACAATCTGAAGTCAAGTTTTTCAAAAACAAGATGGCGGCCTAAAAATGGCGGACCATTTCCTCCAAATTTGAATCATTCACTACGAAATTCGGTGTTTGGGGGTTTTTGGAGTCGTTCAACACGAATCTGAAGTGAAATTTCTCAAAAATAAGATGGCGGCCTAAAAATGGCGGACCATTTCTCCCAAATTCGAATCAATCGCTACGAAATTCAGTACTCGGAGATTTTTGAGATCGATGAACACGGATGTGAAGTCAAGTTTTCCAAAAACAAGATGGCGGCCTAAAAATGGCGGACCACCAACTATTTTTGAATATTTCAAAATTTTAAAAAATTAAAACCCCTTGAGCGATTCTTTTCAAATTCAATACCAACGGTCCTTATCCCCTAGCCTATTTGTATACAAAAAATTAGCCCGATATATAAAAATTTGCGAAAGTTGGAGCGTGCATACATCCGGAATTAAATGTGATTTCTCGAAGAAAGAAAATTCACTGTAACCAAAGGGGCAAACTGGAGCAGCTGATTTTTGGTAGGGTATTACTCAAGAGTATAAAGAAAACTGCGACACTTGATTGGTCGCTGAATTATGTAGAATTATTAACTTTTACTCAATGTAAACATAACTTTTTTCCGCCGCGGGCACGAGAATTTATAGTAGATGTTTACATTTTTTGTTGCTCGGTGTGTGGTTCATATGAAAAATCCCAATGATACAATAAATGTACTTACTTCTAGGAAGAGATTCCATTTTGAAGAATTCAAATTGCTCAATTCTACTACAAGTTATTTCACTTCCAACACAACGTAATTTTTAGACCGTACTGCACGACTGATGCTACATGCTCGAGCGTTCCGGCCAGAATGGTATCCCAACGGCTATATATAACACCTGTCACTTCCCGACCCTGGAAGGGACGTGGGAAATACCCATCTACCTAGCCCAACAGTTAGAATTCCTTGCATATGAACTTTTTTTTCGATTTTTGGCCAGCGATTTGGGATTTGGGGCCACTGTGCAGCGGCAGCGTGTAGCTCCATGACATTTTTCAATAACTAATATTTTCAAAGACAAATAATAAAAACACCATTGATTTCCCTGAATTTTTTTCCATATTTCAGAATTATCGAAAACGCATATCGTTCGTCACACCCCTTGAATGTGGTGTGGTAACTGCATTTTTTCATAGGGGCTACCTACACACCTCTTCTACAGGTTGTCCGGCTGAGCCAGTCCGTTCCTGTCAGAGGGCCACTGGGGCCCCGGGCGGCGCGTTGGGTGGTCCACGGTGTGGCCGGCGTCGTGTGTGGTGCTCGGCCCCGTTCCCTTCCCGCGGGGATCCCTTCCAGCCGGTACAGGGCCCGATACACAGCATCAGGGCCGGCCGTAGAAGACGACGTTCTTCTGTCTTCCGATGATGACACATTGTCGAACTTCCCGCACTCTTTTTACGCCCGCCCGAGAGAGATTCTACAATGTTGCGGTGTGCGTTCCGGTTCACATTGGAGGAAGTCGACGTACAGGGTTGAGTGGAAAGAGAAAGTGCGAATCGCTGGAGACGTGCACAAAAGATGGCATTTCGTATTTGGAACAATAGGCCACTAGAGATAGACATAATTCTCCCAAAATTTTATAATAATTCTTCTTCTCCTTCTTCACACAAGGTGGGCTGGTTCCGAAGAACCCCGTGCACGTAGGCCTCTCTATTTGGGCCCATTGTGCGCCCACTTGTTCTGAGAAAATCCGCTGGGCATGCCGATTTCTTTGACAACATTCAGCAACTTCCTCAGCTGAATCTCCTTGACGTCCTCTGGATTCAGAATTATGCTCCCAAGGTTGATCTCCCTCTGGTGCACCAAGGCTGGGCACTCAGTGAGGATGTGCGACGATGACTCGTCATATTCCAGGAACCATCTACATAGGGGATCATCTGTGATCCCGATGAGCTCCATGTGCCTGTTCAGGCGATTATGTCCCGTTAGGAGCCCAGTCACAGTCTTGATGTCCCGTCTGTAAAATGACAGGATCTCTTTAGACATTTTTTTCGAAGTCCCCTTTATGTGGAACTTTGACTGCCTCATGCCTGGCGCCTCTTGCCATGTTTTAAGGAACTGCTTCTGTAGCAGTTCCTCCATATTTGAAATTGCCAGGCTGCTGGGTATTCCCAAGATGGTTTCAGGTCCGACTGGGGTCTTTCCCGATCCTATCTTGGCTAATCTGTCTGCATCCTCGTTCCCGAGGACACCTGAGTGTCCCGTGACCCATATGAGGCTGACTTTGCTTGTTTTTGATGAACTTTCTATAGCGTTTCTACACTCGGACACCAGTTTGGATACAATCCTATTTGCGCCTAACTCCATAATAGCAGCTTTGCTGTCCGAGTAGATGGCAGTAGGCACTCGACTTTTATTGTCGAGGTTTTCCTGGACACAGGTGAGTATAGCATATACTTCAGCCTGGGACACTGAGGCATATTTGCCTAAGGGAACTGAGATTTCTCTCTTTGTTCCTTCTTCGTAGACTCCTGCGCCGGACATTCCCCCAAATCTCGATTCATCTGTGTACCAGGTTGATCCATGGTTTGGGGGTCTGTCGGGCGCATTGTCTCCCTTGTGGGGATGGTTATATTGGGTCGTTTTCTAAAATCCAGAACAGGCGGTACTATCTCTTTCCATTAATAGGACTGGACATCCTTCCTTTGCCCTGTTCCAGTTTGCTGAGTGTCCATGGCCTGCCTCAGTACCGATCCATTGGCTTGCGCCTTTGAGTCTGTATGCAGCACACATAGCTTCATGCTCAATGACAAGGTGCAGAGGTGGTAGTCCCAGTAGAACTTCTTGAGCTCTAGAAGTCGTCGTCCTCATGTCACCTGTTATTCCTAGACGAGCCAGTCGTTGTACTTTATGAAGTTCATTTCTGGACTTGCCCTTTGTGGTACCGGTCCACCAAATGATGGGTCCGTACGTTAGTATCGGGCGAATGATCACCGTGTATATCCAGTGTAGGGTTTTGGGTGTCAAGCTCCACGTGTTGCCGAAGGCTCTTCTGCATGCCCAGTAGGAGCAGGTAGCCTTCTTGATTCGATTTTCAATCTGTTCGTTCCAGGTCAGCTTGGAGTCTATGATGACTCCAAGGTGTTTGGTCGACGCTTTATACGGAAGCTGTCTTCCTGAGATTAGTATATCTGGCAGAGTTTCTATTTTGCGTTTCTTGGTGAAGAGTACCAAGTCCGCTTTTTCCGGGTTGATTCTCAACCCACCGGCAGAACACCACTGTTCTACTCTGCCAAGAGCTGTCATAATGTTTTCTCCTAGTAGGTTTACCGGTTGGTCTTGAGCCAACATGACTAAGTCATCTGCATACGCTTGTGTACACAGTCCTGACTCATTCAGTTCTGTGAGAAGCTCGTTTACTACTAGGTACCATAATAGGGGTCCTTGTCCTTGTGGACACCCCCTTGAAACCTTGGCAGCTACGGTTCTCCCGTTTAATTCTGCTGTTACCAGTCGTTGTGATAGCATAGCTTTGATCCACCTAATAAGGGTGGGATCGATTCCGTGCCGCGCCGCAGCGTGGCAGATATATTCAAATGACGTATTGTCAAAAGCTCCTTCAATGTCGATGAAGACCCCCATTGCGGACTGTCCACTCAATAATAATTACAAAAGTTTCAAGTAAAGTGAAGAGGACTATCATATGATATTTAGTGTGATTTTGCAACCTTTTTTTCTGCAAGAAATATGTTGAAAATCAGGGTTTAATTAATTTTCACACTATTAGCATGGAAAACTTCACAAAAGTTCTGCAAACTTCCGAAGTTTTGAAAAATAGCTATATACATCCTCTGATAAATTTGCAACCATTCAAACAAAACGGAAATGTTTGTTTTATCGAAAAAAAAAATGTTGTTGGTCTTAATTTTACGATGAAAATTCCAAAAGTTCTGCAAACTCGAAAAAATAACTAAAATAATATTCTTAACAATAGTTTAATTTGCAACTTCTTGCGTCAAACGGAAAATATATTTTTTCATTAAATGTTTTTTTTTTATTCAAATAAGTATCTAGAGCAAATATCCCGTTACCAACACTACCTAATTATTTACACAGACGGATCAAAAACGAACGAGGGTGCAGGGGCAGCATTTGTTGAGAATGACAATTCTTTTGAGTGGACATTGAACCTGAGCAATTCTATCTTCGCGACAGAGATATATAAATCCTTTATTTAGTCCATTTACTAATTTACATTTTCAAGTCATTGCAATGATTACAATGAGAACGATATATAGCATGCTTTCAGATTAATATAGACTAAGTTTAAAAAATAAAAATGTATATACAACATATATACACATACATATACACCTATTTGCACTCCATACATCTATACGCTCATACAAATTCTAAAAAATATTTAATAAATACACAAAATACTTTAAACATACTAAAACATTTGTATACCTGTCCTAACTAAATATTTAATCGAAACAAACAAAATGAGGAAGTGGCTACTAGGTTTTTATTGATTAGGAAAATATGATAATGTTAAACATGTTAAACGTTTGAATTTTGGGTATGTGTTAATGTGACTTGTTGAATATGGAAGTCAGTTCTGAATCTTGTATTGTATCCGTGGATTTGGTCATTGTACATAACTTTTTCTTGTAAATATGTTGGGGACATTTTATTTCTTATTTTGAAAATTAGGATTAATGTTTGGTAGAGGAGGAAGGAATTAATTGGTAACCATTCTAGATGCTTTAACATATCTCTTATTGGTGTTAGTCTTTTGCAATTTAAAATTATGCGCATGGCCCTATTTTGGAGTTTCTGTAAACAAGCTGAATCATTTTGTTTCAGTAGATTCAGAATTGTAGAACAATATGTAAAATGAGGGAGAACTAATGAATTGTACAGTAAAATGTTTGTCCACCTTGACAAATATGAGGCACAACGAGATAAATAATGTATTTTAAATGCTATCGTCTTTATATTGAAGTTGGCATATTCTTTAAAATGTAACCCCCTATCCACATCAACCCCAATATATTTAAATTGGTTGACCCGTTCCACCTTATCAGGACCTAACATTATCTCAAAATGTTGGTTACAGAAGTTTCTGAATTGTACGCAATCTGGCAGGCGCTGCTATATTTTTCAAGAAACCATAATAATCAATGTATCACCATAATAATCATTTATCGATACATTATCGTTTTACCAGAAATGAATGGGCAATATACATATTGGACCTGATTACCTATCTTGAATCACAAAACAAAGGAGTTATATTCATGTGGATCCCTGGTCACTGTAACATTGTTGGTAATGAAATGGCGGATAGAACGGCGAAAAACGCAACAAGTAATCGATACGATGAAGGAATACCGGTGCCTCTTAGCGACCTGAAAGTAACTATAAAAAAAGCCTGTTATGAAAAATGGCAAACTCAGTGGAACAACTGTCAGAATAGTCTGAGAAAAATGAAAACGTCTGTTAAGAAATGGACATACCCACCAGAACTCTGTAGACGGGAACAAGTAGTTTTATGTAGAATAAGAATAGGACACACAAATTTAACTCACCTATACCTTCTTAACGGTTCCAGAAGACCAAGATGTGAAGTGTGCCAAACTGGCCTAACCGTACAACATATCCTGACATGTCAGAACTTTGAGTTTCAGAGACAGAACTTGGGCATAGTACCTCGAACAGAACTGACGCTACGAGATGACAAAGAAATGAATTCAAAATTGATAACTTACCTGAGAGATATAGAACTCTTTCATACAATTTAAGTAATTCATGTCCCAGTCATGGATAAAGAGCGAATGACCATCGAATTAGATGACCTATAAACAAAAAAAAAAGTATCGGTATTAATACAAAAGTATTAAATAATGGTTGCAAATGGAGATGTCCTGACGTACGATGCTTTCATTAATTTGCAACCTCATCTGCAACACGGAAATGAGGGTAAAATCAAAAGAAAATATTTTCGTATTTGTACTCTAATAAAAAAATAAAAAAAGTTTTGCGAATCGGGCAGACAACTCATTTTACCAATTGGTGGCGGTATAATAATTTGCAAACTGTGTTACAATGCGGAACATTAGGAATTATAAAAATATTTATTTTTGCAACACCTGTGTTATCTGAATAATGAAGATTTTGATATACCTAATAAATGACATTCATTGTGTTACCAAGTTAACTATCGACCAAGAAGAAGCTCGCCAATGGTAGGTGAAATCATGTTGAAAGCTAACGTTTTCGATATGAATTCAAAACATCATATTATAATTAGGGGTTTGCATAAAAAATACTCTGAGTACGTATGATGGAGGATCGATAATCTCTCGACACATTTTCATAATCTTCTTGATTCATTTAAAAAATGGAGGAACTATTGAGATTTAAAAAACACTCGTACAGTTGTATATTAGTACAATTAACCTACAACTGTGTTACGTTACAGTGTTTTGCAACTAAGTCTTTAAATGAAAAATAAGGATGAAAAGGTATTTTATCAATATTACTTTGAGTCCTAAAGGATTTCTTGATCCTGTTTGATGTAAATATAGTAAATGAATTATTACTATTGCTGCAACAATAAAAGGTAAAATAAAATGAAAGTAAAGAATCGAGTTAAAGTTGCATTATCTACTGCAAATCCCCCTCAAATTCATTGAACAATTATAGTTCCTAAATAAGGAATTGCAGAAACCAGGTTTGTAATTACTGTAGCCCCTCAAAATGATATTTGACCTCAGGGTCACAGCACAGCAGTTTAGTTACATGATTTATTACCAGAATAACAAGAAGACTGACAATTGTATTTTTATGACATATAACTAACCAAAAACAATGCACCTTCATCTAATAGTGCTACAATTGAAATGGAATTACCTACCAACATGTTTTTCCCCTCTTTATTTTAAAAAATTTTATAAATCAAGAAAATGATTCTTACGTGTCGATTACATTTCAGTCCTCCATTCGAATTCAATGGAATTTTTCATGTGAAACCACAAATGGAGTAAAAAAAGTCGAGTGGAAAAGTGAATTATAATTTTATTCAATTCAAGAAATACCTTCCTGTAAAAAAATAAATTTGAGATGTAATATCGATTTTACAAATTTTTATTTTTCAGCAACGTTGCTGTTTGATGATAAAAATTATGTACTTGCGAGATATACAATCGATAACGATCCTTAGAGCATCGATTATTTATTTTAAAATCTCGTCGATTGCTATAAAGTCATGTTGTGATAAGTGAACATTTTAAATGAAGAATGATTGCATGTCATTTCTATTGCGATAAAAAATAGTAACTTCCAATAGTCGTTTACCAGAATTTAGCAAAATCTGAAAAAATCTGAAATTGAAAATTTGCATTTTCATTCAGATAGTTATTTGATTTTCTATTCCAGTCCTGGAATAGAAAAATGCAGAATATCTATCAGATGTAGTTCAATGTCCAGCGTGGCTTTAGCCGGGGAAGTAGTTGTTTTCTGTTTGACATTCACAAAAAATAACTTCATTTTTATCGTGGGATTTTCAATTTACAGAAAAATATTTCTATTCAATATTCAATTGAGAATATTTCCCTTTTCAATACCATTGAGGTTTGAAAACTTTTGGAATTAATGTTAATTGATTGTCTAAATCTACTGGCCTACAATGTAAGGATTCATCTTTGTTATATCGAAGCTAAAGTCATGAGAATTTGGGTAAAAATTACCCTGAAGGACATGTGGCATCCCACAGGGAACTGTACTAGGACCACTTCTGTTCATAAATAATTGGAATCAAACGGAAAAATTTACTAGTTTCGCTGACGATAGAGTCATTTTATATAAAGGAGAAACATGGGCTTGTTTGAAGGAAAAGGCTGGATCCGACGTTAGATCGACCGAAAAATGGTTTCGACATAATAAAACACTTGATTGTGATGAAACTGAATATTAACCATCAGTGTTTTTCAAGGCCGTACCCACGGAAAAATATCGGGGGGTTTGGTTCTAAAGTAAATAATGTACATTTTAGCAAATTGTATTATACATCATCAAATAGACAGATGGAATCAGATTTTACAGTGTGGAAAGTACTTGAGGTTTTCAGCGAAGCTGATACTAACTCGAAATGGAATATATTCTTGAGTAAATTTTGTGATCTTTTTAATTCGTTTTTTTCCATAAAAAAAATCAAAAATAAGCCAAATAAAAACAAAATTTGAATGAATGAATGAATGAAAAAAAAAGTTAACACCTCGCAGATAATGGCTCTTGGTAATGAAAAATTCAAAAGTATATATAATGAATACAGGAAATCCTACAGATTACTTCTAAATGAAACAAAAAGCGACTATTACAAAAATATGATTTAAGAAAGTGACAATAAATCAAAAACCACTTGAAATGTAATCAATATTCTCAATAATAAGACTGCAAACCTGTTTTACCTGATAAGCATATGGACGGGATAAGTTAGCAAATGATTTCAATGTTCATTTTGTAAATTCTAATATTAATAACAACGGAAAAATTACTTAAATAAAATAAATTCAACTCAAATTTCTGTATCCAGTAAGGAAGAGGAAATAATTCTAGCAAGCTGTAAACTGAAAAATAAAATGAGCAGTGGTATCGATAATATACCACCAAAAATTTTTAAAATGTGTATCCCGTCCTTGTTACCGGTTCTATGCTATAACTTCAATGCTTACCTAATATCTGGTACCTATCCAGATCAAATGAAGTTGGCTGTAGTTATACCCCTATACAAAAAAGGCGAACATAATGACATGAC
This sequence comes from Gonioctena quinquepunctata, assembly GCA_018342105.1. NCBI lineage: Eukaryota > Metazoa > Arthropoda > Insecta > Coleoptera > Chrysomelidae > Gonioctena > Gonioctena quinquepunctata. The sequence goes on along the minus strand of JAFIRS010001475.1, from coordinate 173,602 downwards.
TAACTAAAGACCAATTAGCTTGTTATCAGCTTTTTCAAAGCTTTTTGAAGTGATCATATCAATGAGAATTATAAGTTTCTTTAACGCACACATTCTGCTCAATGAGTTCTAGCATGGCTTTCTTAAAGGAAAAGTACAGAAACGGCTTTGTTCAAGTTTATAGATAAAATTCAACACTTAATTGAAAACTCGTGTGCATGTGGTATTTTCCTCGACCTCAGTAAGGCGTTTGACTGTGTTGACCACTCCATTTCACTTCGAATATTTTTCAATTATGGAATCAGTTGATTTTTTCGCCGGTTTAATTCTTTTGTTATTCTTATACTCATTACAACCCAGTTCTTGAGAGTTTGTTTTTTGTTTAAATTGAATTTTTTTTTACTATCCACTACCATGTGTAATATTTCGTTTCAACTATTTGTTGATTTACAAAAATATCGATTTATAATATATAAAAACGGTTTTTGTGGACCACTTTCCCAATACAGTGTTTAAATAAGACCGTTACACGTAAACCATATAGGTGGTCCTCTTTGCCCCTTTCTGCGGGACAAGTGGACAACCTTTTGAAAAAAATATTTATTTGAAACTAAACATCATAGAACTGTAATTTTTCAGAATTGAATTACTTAGGTATGTTAGATTTTATATCTGAACTTTCGAAGCAAAACTTCATTTGAAGAAATAAAAACTTTTTAACAAAAAATTAAACCGACGAAAAAATCAACTGAAAAGCAAAAAATAAAATAAACCTTCTTAGTCTAAATGATAATTGAGCTCCTGAACTAATGTGAGTAACTGATTTTGAGTCGGCGCCAATAAACAATTATCGAAGATCATTATCTATGAAAGAAGTCATCAAAACGCAGCCGTGCATCTCGCTGCCATCATTTTACGCTTTACCTAATTTAATTGCTAATTTGTTTGGCGCCGACTCAAAATCAGTTACTCACATTTGTTTAGGAGCCCAATTATCATTTAGACTAAGAAGGTTTATTTTATTTTTTGCTTTTCAGTTGATTTTTTCGTCGGTTTAATTTTTTGTTAAAAACTTTTTATTTTCAACTTTTTGTTGCTGAAATCTACTAACTACTACCTACTTAATTTTTGATTACTTCCAAAATACTTACTTACCTAGCTTACTTCAACTATTAACTATTTAATAATATGATTTTCTATTTTAACTATTCATTGTTATATAATATAAATTGATTTTGAAAGTTCTGGTTAGTTGATTTCATCACTTTGTATATAATTCCATCCTTTCATACAATGTAATCATTTTGACGGATGTAGGAGGGTCTGTCAATGTCAACTACATACAGTGACCGGCAGAAAGTACGCATCATATGGGAAATTCTTTTATTAATAAATTTTGATGAATATCGATATGTGCAATCGCTTCTGCATCAAAAGCAACCCCAAAAGACGTTGTACAGTGCCGTTCGTCTTTTCGTGTTTGGAGGAAAATTTAAAAAAATTAAAAATTATGTTTCAAAACACACTTAGTTGGGAAAATATCGAAAAATGTTTTTGAAAAAGTTGTTCAAAACGTTATTTTATAGCTATGCTAGCTAGTTTTGAAAAAAATCTGAGATAAAAAAATAAAAATAATTTTTTTGCCATAATAAAAATTTCATTTTGGAAAAATACATTTAGACAAAGAAACTCATTAGTAAGGCCAACAGTGATATTTTAAATGATATTTTGTAAATATTCGCAAGCTACTTCTATTTTATTCGGAAAAAAATTGAAATCTATGGATTTGCCATGTATTCAGCTGCTTCATAAGAGGTCACTGAAATATCTCCAGGACATTATAATCCCGATACTGTTCATTATTAATGAAGGTCCTTGTATCTACATAATTTCAAATTGGATTTTTATTCAAACTAAAATAAATTGATTACAATTTAAATTTTTTTTTTTTTAAAAAAAAATTTTTTTTTTTCATAAAAATATTGGTTCTTAAGTTTTATAATAATAAACAGTATCGGGATTATAATGTCCTGAAGATATTTCTGTGACCTCTTATGAAGCAGCTGAACACATGGCAAATCCACAGATTTAAAATTTTCTTCGAATAAAATAGAAGTAGCTGGTGAATCTTTACAAAATATTATTCAAAATATTACTCTTGGGCTTTACTAATGAGTTTCTTTGTCAGAAATGTATTTTTCCAAATTGAATTTTTTTTTATGGCAAAAATTGATTTTTATTTTTTCATCTCAGATTTTTTCCAAACTTGTACATAGCTATAAAATGTCGTTCTAAATAACTTTTCCAAATAACATTTTTCAATATTTTCCCAAATAAGTGTGTTTTGAGACATAATTTCTAATTTTTTTAAATTTCCTGCCAAAAAAGAAAAGACGAACGGCACTGTACAACATCTTTTGGGGTTTCTTTTGATGCAGAAGCGATTGCATGTATCGACATTTGTCAAAATATTATATTAAAAAAAATTCCCATATGATGCGTACTTTCTGCCGGACACTGTATGTGTGCCACAGTTTACAAGTGAAAAATCAATCATCCCCTATTTTCCTACCCATTGGGGTGGATCATTCATTGGGGTGGATCATTTCATTCCAAATTGAAAAATGATCAACCATGAGGTATACCCTTTCTAATAAAAAAAGCATAATCCAAATCGGAAAACCCACTACAAAGTTATGCCTGATAGAATCGGTTAACGGACCAAAATTTAGAGGGTGAACGATCAATATCCTTCATTTTGTTACCCTTAGGGATGGATTTTGTTGTTCAAATTATAATGAGACAAACTTCGAAGTACACCCTATCCAATGAAAAAAATAATCATCGCAATCGAACCGCTCTGTGAAAAGTTGTGCGTGATCATACTCAAAAAAAAAATATACGAGTCGAATAGAGAACCTCCTTCTTTTTGGTTTCGTCGGTTAAAAATCAAAAACTTTGGTCCACTTAGCCCCGCTCGACGGTATATGTTTTTCGAAATGAATGTATTCCCTCAGCTACAAAAGAGAAAGGGTTCAAATGTTCCAAATGTTCTGAGATGATTCTAGAAAAGGCTAAGGCTCGCACGTACGCGCTTGGACTCGTAGATTTGGTATCAGAAAAAACTTTTTAACAAAAAATTAAACCGACGAAATACGGAACTGAAAAGTAAAAAATAAAATAAACCTTCTTAGTCTTAGTAACTAAGCTCCTAAACTAATGTAAGTAACTAATTTTGAGTCGGCGCCAAACGAACCAGCAAATGAATTAGGTAAGGCGTAAAATGATGGCATCGAGTTGCGCGGTGACATTCTGATAATTTTTTGAAGTAATTTGATGATGTTCGTTGATTGTGTGTTTGGCGCCGACTCAAAATTAGTTACTTACATTAGTTTAGGAGCTTAGTTACTGAGACTAAGAAGGTTTATTTTATTTTTTACTTTTCAGTTCCGTATTTCGTCGGTTTAAATTTTGTTAAAAAGTTTTTATTTTTCAATTTTTTGTGGCTAAAATCTACTAATTACTACCTACTTGTTTTTTTATTACTTCCAAAATACTTACTTACCCACCTTACTTCAACTATTACCAGTTAAATAATATGATTATCTAGTTTTACTATTTGTTGTAATATAAATTATTTTTGTTGTTCTGGTTAGTTTATTTCATTACTTTGTATATAATTCAATCCTCTCATAGAATATAATAATTTTGACGGATGTGGAACAAAAATAATGTCAGTAGCGATCTGTCATTCTCAACTACGTATGTGTGTGCCAATGTTCACAAGTGAAAAATCAATTATCCCCTATTTTTCTACCCGTAAGGGTAGATAATTTCATTCGAAATCCAAATATAAGGTATACCCTATCTATTAAAAAATGAAATCATCCAAATCGAAGTACCCAGTACAAAGTTATGGCTGATAGAATCGGTTAATGCACCAGAATTCAGAGGGCGAGTGATCAATATCCTTCATTTTGCCACCCTTAGGGGTGGATTTCATCTTTTAAATTCAAATGGGACCACCTTCGAAGTACACCCTATCCACTGAAAAAAGAATTATCGGAATCGGACGCCTCAGTAAAAAGTTATGCTTGATCATACATAAAAAAAAATTATGATAAAAAAAATATTCGCGTTGACTAGAAAACCTCCTCCTTGTTGGTTTCGTCGGTTAAAAAGAACAGACAAGAAGAGGTCTAAGTAGTTGAGAAAATGCGTTCGTGGTACAAAGTCCCCTTCAGTTCCTCCAGACGTTCGAAATAATTGAACCGCATAACCGTTGAAAGAAGCCATATGATTATGTGACGTCCACTGCAAATTTACCGTGAAAAATAGAAACCGTAACACGGTAGCCGCGTGGCAATTAACATGTTTACCTCGGGAGCAATCGAGAAATACAAGCATGAAGAGTGCGCTGGTATGCGACCACGACCCTCGATTGTTTACTACGAACGGGACGAGTCATCGGACTTCCGAGAGACGATGCATGCCGTCTGTTTTGGTTTCTTTGTTTCGTTTTAGTTTCTTCATTATGTGCCCCCTTTTAGATGAGGCGTAGAGAAGGCTCGCAACGTTTCAGGCCATAAGTAAATTAAAGTGGATTTTGCCTAATTTACGTGATCCATGATTTTGAAAAATATTCTCTTTCAGTTGCAATACCTATGGTTTTATGATATCTCCTAAGAAAACAAAATAAATCAACTGGATAACAAGATTAAGATGCATAAAATAATTTATAAAAAACCTTTTTAAAGACAAGCTTTTATTCAAATGCACTAAAAAGAAAAAGTCACTTTATTATAGCACTAGCTGACCCGACCGAATTCATTCACTCCCTGATTTTTTTTCCTGAAGACTTTTGTCCGCATAGAATTTGTTTTTTCCTATGTTTTTCCTTGTGTTGTACCATCTAGGTTGTCTGTGACTCCCGTTATCCCATTATCCCGTTTTCCCGTAATCAAGTTCGTTCCGAATTTGTTTTTCCTGAAAACTTTTCCAGGACCATAATGAACGAACCAAAAAAAGAATTACGCATATCCATTGTTTGATTTGTGAGTTATGGTCTTGGGTTCAATAAAAATGAATGTCTTTTCGTGTTCCTAACCGATATTGCCAATTTTTCTTAAAATGCTCATAATGTCCAAGTAAGGTTTTGAGGAAAAGAAAAATTGGAAAAGTTTCCCGGAAAATTGGAAAATTCTGGGAAGTTAATACAAAAATACCATAGAAAAAAGCACTTTAACGAATTTTCCGGCAACTTTTTTCCAATTTTCCCTATAAACTTTCCTTAGAATATCACGAACTTAAAACAAAATAGGCAAATCCAGCGCTTACCAACACTATTAGACCAAACAATAGAGAAAATACTACCAGGAAACCGACTGTGCCATCATACGAAAGACGGTCCGTAGTTATATCTTGCTATGTTTCCTACTCGCAAGTCATTGCTAAATTTGTTATAAACATTTAAATGCAAAAAAACTTTTTTTCTTAGTTTTTTGCTTGAAACCTGAAAACTAATGAAGCAATCTTGATGCCCTCAATTGTTGTAGAGAATTAAAATACAAAGGAAATAAGTTTAAGCGCAACTCGATCGGATTATTCGTAAAGGAGAAAAACCGAAAAAAACGCTTTTGTATTCGAACTGAAAATTTTGCGCGACAAGCTCTTGAATCTATAACTCACGGAATAACCTAGTCACACATCCAAAGCAATTATTTTTTACTTTTTAGTACATTTGAATGAAAGCTTGTCTTTGAGTAAAGATATTTTTTATTAATTATTTTATTTTGAGCTTTTTAGTACTTAAAAACGCCTTAATCTATGCATTTTTATTAAAGCATCTTTATTATGAGGCCTTTTTTTCCTGTAAGTTCTGAGCTATCTAGTCCTTCAATGAGGAGACCATCTAAAGATTAACTCATCCGCCATCTTGGAGTTGCCATCTTCAATTTATGAATTTTACCCAAAAATCAACAATCCTCGACTATATTCATAATATCCGACCCCAAAAACCCCGACATACCAATTTTGAATCGAATCGAGCCATAATTACAAAACTCGTCCGCCATCTTGAATTTGTGATAAAAATTCATAATATCCGACACCGAAAACCCCTACAGACCAATTTTGAATAGAATTGATCCATAAACACAGAGTTCATCGACCATCTTGGAGCCGCCATTTTGTTTTTATGAAACTTGAAGAAAAAATCACAATCTTCGACCCTGAAAACCCCCACATACCAATTTCGAATCGAATAGGACCATAAACCTAAATATCGACCGCTATCTTGGAGCACCATTTTGTTTTTTAAAAAAATTCCATAGCCCCATTTCAATTTCATGAATTTTTACAAAAAAATTTATTATCATAGACTCCGATAAACCCCCACATACAAATTTTGAATAGAATCGACCATAATCACAAAACTCCTTCGCCATCTTGAATTTATGAATTTTGACAAAAAATTCATAACCTCCGACCCCGAAATCCCCTACATACCAATTTTGAATCGAATCGAACCATAATCACAAAATTCGTCCGCCATCTTGGAGCCGCCATTTTGTATTTTCCTCTAACAAAAATTTCATAATGCATTGTCACCGGAATTATGAACACCTGCCAAATTTAATCCCAATCGGATGTCGGCAAGTGCTCCAAAAGTGGATTACAAATTCTAAACCCGAAAGAATGACAGATTTTTTTTTTATGTTCTGGTTTCCACGAAAAGTGATATCCTGTAATGTTCAGAGAACATCGTGGGAACCAAGGGAAAGAAGGTAGGAGTTGGTGTTCTCCTTAAATTTCTGGAGGTTGTATGCCTCGGGGAACACCTCCCTAGGCAATGAGTTCCAAAGCCTCGCTGTTCGTTGGATGAACGGGTCTTTGGAAAGTGATGTTCTGCAGGTCTCCAAAGTGACCACGGAGGGGTGTGATGACTGAACTTGACGGGTTAATCTCGAAGAGACTGCCAAAACAGGAACGATTATTGATATTTCAGAAGAGCATCGCCCATGAAAATATCTATAAAATAGAGACAAATCGCCAACTTTTCTACGGTGTTCCAGACAAGTGCGCGAGTTTGTAAGCGAGGCATCACCGACGAGACGAATTGCCCTTTTTTGGACAGAATCCAATAGCCTCAGGATATGTTTAGGTGCCGCGCTCCAAATATGGGAACAGTATTCCAGGACAGGTCGGATCTGTGCCTTATAGATCATAAGCAGCTGAGTGGGGGTGAAATAGCTCTTGGCACGAAACAAAAAACCAAGTTTTGGGATGCACTTTTGGCAATGGACCTCACGTGATTTTCCCAGGAAAGGTTATTGCTGATAGTAATACCAAGCATCGATATGGATGACTTCAGTGGTATGGTTACTCCTGACAAAGTTATGTTAGGCCCAGTGAGATCGGCTTTTCTAGAGAAAAGACATGCTTGTGTTTTGTTTGCATTGAATTCTACCAAGTTATTAGATCCCCACTCGAGAATTGTTGCTAAGTCCATATTTATATTATTAACATTTCTTCCTCGTTCATTTCTGGTTTCACGGGCTGATATAGGGGCCCTGGAAGAGAAAGCGGTATGGAGGGTACTATCATCGGCAAAGCTGTGTACTGGACATGAAGTTGCTTTCAACAGGTCGTTGATGTGAAGTAGAAATAGTGTTGGTGCGAGAATAGATCCTTGCGGAACACCAGCATTTATGAGTAGAGTGTCAGATGAAGCTCCATCGACCACTACATGGAGAGACCTGTTTGAGAGAAAACTAGCAAGCAGAGAACACAGCTGAGGGGGCAAGCCATAAGACGGAAGCTTGGCGAGGAGTCCCCGGTGCCAAACTCGATCGAACGCCTTGGAGATATCTAATGCCACAGCTAAAGTTTCTCCATACTTTTCAATAGATAGCTGCCATATATGTGAGACGTAAGCGAGCAGGTCACCAGTTGATCTCTGATGGCGGAAGCCATATTGCCTATCGTTGACAATTCCTGAGTCTTCCAGATATTTCATGAGCTCGATGTTGATGGCTTTTTCCATGACCTTTGAAATAATAGATAGCAGTGCGATAGGTCTGTAGTTGCTAGGTAGGGCCTTTTTTAGGGACTGGCTGTACTCTTGCAATTTTCCAATTGGACGGAAATACCCCCAAATTGTAAGAGTGGTTGAACAACTTGCAAAGAACAGGTGTTAGTTCGGGGGCACATTTCTTGAGAACAATCGGCGGATTCCGTCAGATCCACAGGCTTTGTTGGTGTTGAGACCCAGCAAAATCTTTCTGATAGTACGTTGGCGAAAGGTGATCTCGGGCATGTGACTGTCAATAGGTGTAATGTTCGGGGGTTGTTTTCCCGATGAATCCAGAGTGGAATTTCCAGCAAATAGGTGCGCAAAGATATTGGCTCTTTCCTGGGCAGTCGTTGCTAGTGTTCCATCTTCTTTGATTAGAGGAGGAAATGAGCTGGAAGTGGAGTTTTTTCCCACAGCTTTGGCGAAAGACCAAAATGAACGGGATCCGTTAGGACATTCAGCAAGTTTTGATCTTATTTTGGCATTGTGGGCATCTTTTGAGCATTCTATTGTCTCTTTGCATATGCCTCTAGCCTCGACATATGCTGCTCTGGTCTCAGGGCCCGGATTTTTTAGCCATCGATGGTATGCTGCCTGTTTGGAAGCCACAGCTCTAGAGCAGTTTCTGTTAAACCAGGTCTTATCGGATGATGTTCTTTCGGTATTCGGTATGTAAGTTTGCATCCCCAACATGATGATTTCAGAAATTGTCTCAGCACATCGTGTTGGATCTACTGAAGAGAAACAAACTCTCTTCCATGGAAACGCTGAGAAAAACATACGAAGACCTTCCCAGTCGGCCGAATTGTAATGCCACATGAGACGGGGTGGTATTGTGCAGCTCGATGGTAAATGGAAAGAGCATGTTGTGGAGATGAGGGTGTGATCAGAGTTTCCAAGTGGGGCACAAACTTCTATTCTATACGGGTCAGGATTGGTGGTGAGGAAAAGATCTAGTGTATTGGCAGACTGGTTGTTGACATCAGGGATGCGGGTTGGTAGCTCGACCAGTTGTTCTAGACCATGAGTGATGGCGAAGGCCTCGGCTTGACGACCCGCATCATCTGTTTTGTTAGAGAATTTGAGCCAGGCAGCGTTATGTACATTAAAGTCTCCCATGATTATGGTTTCAGCTGTTGGATGGTTCTCCTGAATGTAGTCCAGTTTGAGTGATAAAAACTCAAAGAGGTCGTTATATGAAGGTTCATTGGGTGATAAGTAAAGGCAGCAGAGGAACTTAGTCAGTTTGGTATCAGATAGCTTGAACCACATTACATCAAAGTCATTCGGTTCCAAACTCTCTTCACGCTGGCATGAAAGGTTAGCCTTAGCGTAGAGGCAGACTCCACCTTTGAACCTGAATCGAGAATGGAGTTCGTAACCAGGACAAAGCATATGGACCTCGTTGGTGGACGAGTTTACTTGTGTTTCTGTTAGACCCAGAATATCCGGTTTTTTCGTCTGTAGGTGATGGTGGACGTCATTGATGTTCTTGTTGAGTCCGCGGATGTTGCAAAAATTAATCTTTAATGTTGAGTCCCCTCGAGTACCTCTCGCCCGGAAATCCGAATGGAGAGGTATTTTGCTTCCGGAGTGTTTTACACTAGGAGACTTCATCATTATTACTATTAGGATGCACCTGAAAATAAAGGAGGAATTGGGGAAAAGGAAAGAGGGAGACCGGAAAGTATCGACCGAACACTGAAACATGGAATGATCCATTTCACAGCACACAAAGTCGATATGGTGGTATTTCACCGGGCGATGGGACCATCTTCCACCTACGGTTATCCTTTTAGTAGCCTCTTACGACAGGCAGGATTTACCATGGGGCTATTCTAAAGCCGACCCCATACAGCTAACCTACGGTTATCCTTTTAGTCGCCTCTTACGACAGGCAGGATTTACCATGGGGCTATTCTAAAGCCGACCCATACAGCTATGACAGAATGACAGAATAGACCATTCTTATTTCACGTTAAAACGACTATTCTCATTTTGCGTTAAAATTCTGCGAAACTGGTGAGAAATACTTGTAAACATGACCGAAAACGGGCGAGTGCATAAAAGCGGCTGAGGAGTGGGGGTAGAGCAGCAGATTAATAACAGGCGCAGCGCGCTTATATTACTATACAAACGCTTCCCCGCGTCTGCTGCTCTACCCCCACTACTCAGCCGCTTTCACGCGCTCGCCCATTTTCGGTCATGTTTGCAAGTATTTTACACCTATTTTGCAGCATGTTATCGCAAAATGAGAATATACGTTTTGTAGTACTATACTTCTACTCTCGAAATCTTTTTGGAAAATTTCAATCATGACACCTATGACGCATCCAGATCTGCTGCAATAAAGTGCATTAAAAAATTCAGATTGCAATTATGCCAAAACTAATGATCCGACAGCGCCTGAGTTTTTCACACATAAAGTACATTTTAATTACTACTATGTCGTGGAAAGCTTGCACTACAACTTAAAAAGTGGTGAAGTTATGAATTTAAAAAAAAACGGCGATTTTTTACGGTTTTCCCGTTTTTTCTCATTTACTAATAATCCGATCGAGTCGCGATAAAGGTCTTTTTTTTTGAATTTTGATTTTCTACAATTCGTCCATCGAAAGTATTGGAGAATGCTTCATTAGTTTTCAAGTTACAAGTCAAAAAACTAAAAAATCGCTTTTAAATGTTTATAACAAATTAACCAATGACAGTTGGGAGTAGGAAACATAACAGGATATAACTACGAACCGTCTTCCGTATGATGGCACAGTCGGTTTCCTGGTAGTATTTTTGTCACAAAATCAATAGAGCAGACAATCTCTATCGATTGGCCTATGTATGTTGTATGCGTGTGTGCGCGGCGTGGTGCGCAATCGTCTGCATGCTTATGTTTACACGAGTAGGTGAATTTCGGAGTCAAGATCAACACGTGCGTAAATCATTTTTCTTGCTTAACTCTTTCAGGGGCAATGGTCCACATTTTGTACCACTTCCAAAAACAGAACATATGCGCAGTGGTTTAAAGGCTGTCATTTCATTATTGGTGTGTTTTTGGTGGGAGAAAGGCGTCTGCCGTAAGGTTTTTTCGGTACCACCTCTTTTTTTGTAGAAAAGTTGAAAAAAAATAATATATTTTTTTGTTTAGATCAGAAAATCTCTACTGATTGGCCTAGAATGACATACGAACGAAGCAAGTTAAATAAAAGCTTGTCAAAAATAAACTGCAAATACTGAAACTTGTTTCATTGGAAATTGGATATCGAATGTACTTCGTCAGTTCAATTCTACAATACGGAGTTATTGTATAGGTAAATTTTGCTTTGCAATTTGTCTTTACTTTTTACTATTCTAGAATCTTATACTATGCTCTAGTCGATGCATATGTATCAAAAAGGTCAGTCAGTCAAAAGTATGTGACCAACAATACATCCAAGGAAAATGCACAATAAAATTATTTGAAAAGTGAGATTTATGAAAAACTTTGTATTACAAGTAGATCAATTGATATTTAAATTTGGAACATCCTGTATGATAAATCTTATCAACAGGAAACCCACCAAAGAGATGTCGAGAGAATTGTGAGGGAAAAGTGATGAAATATAAAAATATGAAAGCAGAAAATTGTCAAAAATAAATTTTATACGAATTTGTACATAGTATAAAAGGTTTAGGATTAGATTTCATTAATAAAATCATTAAAATTGATTAGAATGACAAATAAAAAAAAAAAAAAAAATTCCGGAAAAAAAAAATTTTGGGGGAAAAAAATGAGAAAGGAAGCAATCACGACAAATTTTTGAAGAGAAATAATAGTGAATTTCAAGAAAAAACTACTAAAACCATTCCAGAACGAGATCAATTCAATTAAGGCACAACTGGGAGAAGTAATATATTATAAAATTCCACTCACCTATTGACAGAACGAGAAATCCTGCAAAAGCCAGTCACGGGAGTGAAATTCATTTTGGATGCAAGGAAGCTGTAAGTTCCAATGACACAAGTATTTCCATGAGGCTGGGAAACATCACAAAAGAAGAATAACAGGTATTCTATTGGCAGAACTTTCTAAAGTGCAACGCTTCAGTTTTATTAAGTAACACTGAGTATCTGATTCACTGTGTTACTTTTGATTGAACAATTCAACCATTATCGATGCTAAAGGACTGAATAACTTTCAAATTTTCTTTCAACTAATGTTAATCACTCAGCAAACTGCACCATATCACATTATTGTTTTCTTTTAATCCATAAGGTAATTTTCGCAGAGTAGGACAGTTTTTGAGGTTTCATCTGAATGAAACAACCATTTGATTATTTTCTGCAATATTTGTTTTATCTTTGAACATCTTACCACACTTTTTCCCCACTAAACAGTATAATTGATATCAAGCCGTTCAACAAGTTGGCACTACTGAATCTGCTAGTCAAAAGGGAGGAGTCTCTTTATTCATAGGCGTACCGATTGAGCTGGGATAAGGTAAAAAGAGGTTTGGAAAAGGGTAAGACATCATAGCCGGAGTTTCCATTCTGTTATGATAGGGATTCATTCATAAAATCTTTGAAACAAATACAAAAAAAATATAAACTCAAAATCAGTCCCTTTATAAAAATATTTTTAAATTTTTTAATGTAAAAAGAAAAATAAGTATATAATGATACTTATACATCACATAAATATCGGCTATGTTTGTTTTGCAATTTTTCTGTACATGTTGCTTTTCTGAAACCATTTTCTAGTCGACGCAGATGTCTCAAGAGTTTAGCAGTGGAGATTTTTTTTGTCATGAGTATGTTGCCAACAATTCATTTAATTTGCACAACCTATAAAAAATATAGAAATCAAAATTCATGAATAAAACTTTAGATCCAAGTAGACAAAAATAATATTCAAGTTGAACATCCTGTATGCTAAAATCAAATCAGAAGGAAACATGACAGCGACATGTCAAAACATTTTGATGGAAAATGATAAAATATAAAATTTTGAGTACAGAAAATTGTCAGATATGAATTTTAACTAACTCTGTATATATTATGTAAGGTATAGAAATGTAAATTGTATATAAAATACATAGCATAGTTTAGAATAAGGAAAAGTGTCATAGAAAGTGAGTAAAAACCTAAAATTTGTGAGAAGAAACAAAAAGTGATGGTTGCCAGGAAATTTGGGCTATGTATTTATTATGTAAGGTATAAAAAACAAAATTTTGCTAATCAATAAATACGAAAGTACACCAAGAACGGAAGCAAATCAGCCATTTGACAATCTAAGCCAAAGAAAACCACTTACCTCCAGGACACAGCCAAATTCCTATTCGAGACGCGGCCGACAACAAGGGAGCCTGCCACAGTGAAGCTGCAAAACTCAAATAGCCAAGAACACTTCCAGGATTCGAGAGCTGAACGAATCACAGGTACTTTAATAAAAATAATCTAAACAAAGTGAACGTATTTGGGTCAGACACTTATTTGAGTTAATTTTATGATACTTTTTCATTGTTTTTTTAACTGTATTTCTTGTTTGCTTTCATAATTTAATATAACCTACAATTATTATATTTGAAAGTTACTTTATTGCACATGAGCAAGGTATTTCACTTTTCATATTTCACTGTTTGATCAGAGTATTACAGATAAGATAGATTTCGCAGGCTAGGTATATTTAATCATTCGATTCAATATAAGAATAACTATTTGACTATTTTCTGGATTCATTATTTATCTGTTAATCACATTACAACCAATATTTCCATAAAACAGTACATTGAACATTGACTTCAAGCAGAGCAACTAGATGGTACCACTGAATCCTGCTTTGAGAGGGAGTAATAACATGTTTCCATAGGCGTACCGACTGAGCTGAGATAAGGTAAAAGAATACAGGTAAAATAGTATTTGAAAAAGAGTAAGCAACATAGCCGGATATTTTATTACTGTTATGGTAAGTATTTCTTTTCAAAATTTTAAAATAAAAATAAATCAATTAATCAAACTTATCATAACAAATGGCAAATATTCTATTATGAAAAAAAAATAACTAAAAAACAAAATACTAGCAATAATAATCATCATATTAATTGTCGCCAACGCGGGCAATAACAATAATAATATTAGTATCATCACAATAATATATATATATATATATATATATATAGATCAGTGGATTCTCGAATCTTGATAAATATTATTTTTTGAAGTGTTCTTGGGTATAAGGATTCGTAGAAAATCAGAAAATTTTTGCAGTTATGTATACATTTCGCCACATTTCGAAAGTAGACATTTTAATTGTTATTATGTTGTAACACCATTGGATTTATATGGACCTTATATCATAACCACTTAGGTCCATATAAATAACTATCATTTCGTGAATTCAATACTTATAACATATATTCTTATTTCAGCGATGGTATTACAACATAATAACAATTAAAATGTCTACTTTCGAAAAATAAAATAGTACTGAAGATGCCTCCCACCGGTGGCGAAACGTATACATAACTGCAAAACTTTTTTCTGATTTTTCTACGAATCCTATATATATATATTGGAGTGTTATGTAGGAGAGAGGAGTATTTGCTGGACTCGTTTTATATATATATATATATATATATATATATATATATTGTTACCCACCTGCAAAACTCTGCTCGTTGCGGCCGATTTCAATATCAATTTACTCTCTACTAATGCATCTGTTCAACTATTCAATGATTTTGTACAAAGTTATAATCTCTCTCAAATTGTAACTGAACCCAAGAGAGTCACATCCCATTCGCAAACGCTAATTGATATAATCATTACTAGCAATCCAGAAGTTATTACCAAATGTGACGTATTCTATCTCCCGGGAATCTCCGACCACTTTGCAACGCTTTGCACCATGAAATTTCCAGAACTGAAACCGGAAACTCGTTACATTACTTTCAGGGACTACAAAAATTTTCAGAATGTCGACGAACAAGTAGAATTTTTCAATCGAGAACTTATCACCTTATTAGATGCACATGCACCACTTCGAAAAATAAAAGTGAGCAAACCCTACTCACATTGCTATACTTATAATATTCAACAAATGATTAAACTACGTGATGAAGCCCTTCAGAAGTTTCGTAAAACAAAGGTAGACAGAGATTGGAACTCATACAAAGAATTACGTAATTACGTAACATGTGCTATTAAGCGGGAAAAACGCGCATACATGGAACATGTTATGAGGAGAAAAAATAGCAGAGAGATTTGGGATACTCTCAGTCGGATGAATGTCACAAATAGAAAAGTAAATCCTCCCATCCCCCCTAATTTATCTGATACTGACTCTATAAACTTTCATTTTAACTCCGTACCTGATGTGGCTCGGTTACAATCTAATTTGATGTTGAATAAGTACAACGAACCGAGCAAAGGAAATGAAAAATTCATTTTTAGAACGGTAAACACCTCTGTAGTGCTTGAAGCATTAAAAAAAATTAAAAGTAACTGTATTGGTTCAGATGGTATTTCACTTTGAAATCAGTCAGCGAATTTTTGATATCCTATATTACATTTATTGTTAATACTGCCCTAGCTACCAATTACTTTCCTTCAGCCTGGAAGCACGCCAATATCACACCAATCCCCAAAATTTCTCATCCTACTGAATTTGGGCACCTGAGTCCGATAAGCATCCTGCCAACTATGTCGAAAGTGCTAGAAATTATAATGAAACAGCAGATCTCTGAATACGTTTTTAGCAGAGGTATAATCCCTGATATTCAATCGGGCTCCAGAGAACACTACAGTACAACCACAACGTTACTTAACTTGGGCGATGAAATTTTAAAATCTTTGGATAATGGTCGATTGGGCTGCTTAACTTTGCTGGATTACAGTAAGGCCTTCAACACCTTGAATCATGAATTACTTTGCAAAAAACTAAATTTTTTTTGGATTTGACGAAAATGCTGTACAATTAATCAAGAACTATCTCTCACAACGGACTCATCGAGTTAAATTAGATAATAAGATGTCGAATGCCTTACCAGTTAATTTTGGTGTGCCACAAGGCTCGGACTAGGACCATTGTAATTCTCTCTATATATATCAAATTTCCATGAATTCATAACATCTTGCAAAATCTACCACTACGCTGATGATACCCAAATATATATCGACTTTGAGTATGAGGACTCGGATATTTGCACTACACAAATCAACAAAGATTTGGATTTTTTTTTAAGATATCCTCCGCCCACAATTTGAAATTGAAAGCCGCCAAATCATCGGTGACGTTATTAGGCAATCGAATTAAAAGGGCCTTGGTTGAGCAAAACTTCGCCATATCACTTGATCGCGACATTATACCTTCAACCGCGGAATGCAAAAACTTGGGTGTTTGGTTTGATTCTGAGCTCAAATTCTCCAAACATATCCAAATGCTATGTAGTACCTCTTTTGGCACACTGAAACAACTATTTCCTCACAGGCACGTCCTTCCTCAACAAATTAAGGTTAAACTATGTGAAAGCTTAATATTTTCAAAGTTGTCTTATTGTGACCAGCTTTACGGGTCTGCAATAATGAACTCTAATCTGAACAGGTTACAATTAATCCAAAACTCTTGTGCTCGTTTTTGCAGTGGTCTCAGAAAATACGATCGAATATCTAATAAAATAACAGAATTGGGTTGGTTGAAAATAGATAAAATGTTCAAACTTCACACTCTCACTCTTACGCATAAAATTATAAAAACGGAGAAACCCCCATATATATATGGTGAACTTAGATTCCTAAAGCATAATAATGTTAATACTAGGAAAAAACAGACTTTACAGATTCCCAAGCATCGCACCTCACTCTATAAACGAAGCTTCATTTACACTGCTTCCAAGCTTTATAATGATCTTCCGACTCCTTTTAGGGATTATTCAATAATTAATTTCAAAAGAAGACTCAAACTTTCTTTTTTTTTGGAATCTTAGTCACCCAACGTCTCACGAACCTTGCCATGTAAATCTAACCTAAGCCATGTATTTAATAGTTAGTATTATTATTTAGTAGTTATTTATAATCGTATATATGTTTAATGTGAATATGTATGTTATAGTGATATTCACTTAAAGGGTTTTTTTAAAAATAAACTTTATTTTATACTTGTTTTACAAAAATGATATGAAATTATATGTGACAACTAACGGAATAGAAGTGCCGAATAGAAGTGACGCTCTTCGGTTCTTGGGGTCCTCTTATAGATGCGGTGGTGCTGACTCAGAACTGCGCCTTGTTTACGGCTTCTGGAGCCCAGGTGGATGAATGCTGACTTGGCTTTGTCCTATTTGCTCTTGCAACAATGTTGCAACTGCGTTGTGGAATTACTGCGTAGAATGCCTGGATTTTTGGATATAACAGCTCCCATCTTTTTGAAAAAGTTGATGCTATTGGATGCAGCAACTTTTAGACTGAAGTTTTGCTTGGGCCGGAATTCAAGATTATTCTTTCTTCTTCCTCGACGTCTTCGCCGATGTGGATACTAGGTCTTCTTCTTGAAGGTAAGAACCTAGAAAGGGTTCTGAAGGGTTGACGTTGGCCTGGAGGTCTTGGGGGTTGATCATCTCCTCTTGGTGACAAAATTCCAATTTTCATGGGATAACGTTTTTTGCATTTACAAAAAATATATAAAATTATCAAACATATTATCAATATAATTATAAAATATGTAAACCAGGATATATGTTTCGTGATAAAAGGTTCATTAATAATTTTGTCAATATCTTCAGAATATTGATTCAATTTATGTTGAGCTATATTCAAATCATCAACATTTAATTTACTCAATTTTAATGGTTTCAAAATTGGCATATTGTGTTTTTCAGGCAAATGTTCACAGCATTCGAATGGAATTAAAATAGCATGACTATTATAAGTTACATTCTTTTCAATATTATTCATATGTTTTGAATGTACTCTGGTATTCCCAATAAAAGCATTACATTCTGGTTGAAGTTTCAAAATTGAATTCAATTGAATAATTTTAGTAAAAGGTTCAATGTTTGAACAGGTAATTGTTAAAGGTAAAGGATCTGATAAAGTTATTAACCAAATATTTGTGTCTAAATTGAACACATTATAATCTTTAGCAAAAAGTAAAGACATTTGACAGGTTCTTGGTAATTCAATAGAATGTCTGAAGAGTTGAGCCTCACATATAGCATCTTTGTCTATAGGGTAAGGTAAAATATCAGAACAAATTCTCATATTGATTCCTAAAGGTTTACAATCATCTAAATTTTGCAATATAAAATATAACATAGAATCATCATCTCTCGCAATATATTTTGAATTGGTTGGTAAAATATGTGAAAGTCCGGTCCTGTTATCAAGGATGGGGATTGGATATAATTGAAAGGATGTGTAAAATTCAGGTTCCACTAGAGGAATTTTCAGAACCAAAATAACTCTGTTTTCTGTTTGAAAAGCTTCAAGTTCAATTAAATCTAGATATTGAGCAATAGACGAGGTTTTTGCAGGAAGTGGTAAATTATTCTTTTTTAATGATTGGGTAATGTCTTGAAGAGCATATTCCAAATCTCTAGGGTAATAATTGATGTATGAAGTATTTTAAGTCTTGCGAAAGTGATTGAATTCAAAATATCATTCAAATAGGATTCAATGTATAAATAACTTTCCATGAGAGTTTCACAAATCTCTAAAGCTCTTAGTTTCGCTTCAATGATTGCCATATCATCTGAAATCTGAAAAATTGATTTTTCAATCTCTTTAATATCCTTGTTAAATGTCTCTTCATCTATTTGTAATTTTTGTATAGTAGAATTAAACTTCTAATTACTGAAGTGGTAACTGAAATTTGGTTTTTCAAAAGATTTTCCAATTGATATTCGTCTCTGGTTATTTTATTAATGCATTCATTAAAATATTCTCCGTCACTACTATCCAAATTACCAGTAATGGCTTTCCAAAAGGTACCAATACCGTTGATTAATCCTCTTTTAATCCTTTTATTTATTGATTTCGTATCAACGTATATTTCTTCTAATTTTAGATTTAAAGAATCAGCAATTTGCGTTAGCAGGCTGATATGTGTTTTAACTTCTGTATAAAAATAGTTCATTCTTGGATTATCTGTTTCTAAAAATATCATTAGATTATTAAGTATCTTATGATTACGTTCTAATGCACTACTGATTAGGGACGTATCTTTAAAGGCTAACAACGTCCACTTATCGTTTGATAGCTTCAAATAGGATCGTTCATGATAGTACACTCCAATAGTGTTGTTGATCGGGATAACTGCAAACTGGCTTAACGCTGCTGTCGCAAGTGATATCAAAGCCGCGATGAATAGCATTTCGATCTGAAATGAATTATTCGAAATAAGGTTTCATTCTATCAAAATTAATTTTAGAGTGTTGATTTGTTTCAAGATTTTCAAGAAGGGCAGAATTTTGGAAAAGTTCCAAAATTTTATTAGGACCATTAAATTTATTTTGTAATTTGTTTCCTATTTGAGACTCTTTAACGTATACTTTGTCTCCAACTTTATAGTCTGGGGGTTCATGTTTTATGTCTTTGTCATATCTTATTTTGGCTTTTTCTTTACTTCGGTTGGTTTTCGCTCGCGCAATTTCATAATAATACGAGATTCTGTTATTTAAATCTCGAACGTATTTAGTGATTAAATCTTTTGATTATATAAGATTTCTGGGGTCGTGAGGTGTGTCCGAAGATCAACTCATAAGGGGTAAATCCGTGTGTCTTATTTTTCGTGATGTTATAACATATAACAGCATAGGGGAGTACATTTAAAGGATGTTCTTCGGGATTTTCTATTTGTTGAGATCTAATCATTTCCATTAGTGTAGCATGGAATCTTTCTAAGCTTCCATTACTCTGGGGATGATTTATGCTTGAAAAAGTTAATTTGATGTCATATAAAGTACATAGGTCTTTCATGGTATGGTTATTGAATTCTTTTCCACTGTCACAATGTATTCGTAACGGGGTTCCATAATGTTGGAAATATAATAAAAGAGTATTGACTACTGATTTAGCGGTTTTATCTTCCATTGGATAGCTTGTGTAAACTTTGTAAGTTCGTCTCTAATAGTCAAGGCATAATTTTTTTGTTGGGATTTCTAAAAGATCGATGTTAATTCTTTCGAAAGGGTTTTCGGAGTTTCAGTAATGACTAAAGGGTTACTCAAATTTTGTCTACAGATTTTAGTTTTATGACATGTTTCACATTCTTTTATGTATTTTTCTACGTCTTTAGTAATACCAGTCCAGTTATATTTTTCTCTAATTCTTCGTAAAGTTTCATTAATACCACGGTGTAAATTTGCTTTACCATTGTGATATTGATCTAATATCAAAGGAATTTGATCTTGGTCTGGGGTTTGAACTACGTTCTGACAAATTTGAAATTTAATTTCATCCTTGTCTGCAAGAATGTATGAGAGCATTTCTTGAATGGGAAGATCTGAATTATTTTCGACATAATAATTTTGTGTTGGTTCGAAAACATGTTGATCTCTATATAGAGAGCTGAACATATATTCTATGGCATTATTAGGGTCGTATGGTATAGGGATTATAAAGTATTTCCTATTTTTGATCGTTTTGCTAGTTAAAACATTTATTTTATTATAACGAAAATCTGGTTCGTCTTCAAAAAATATCTTCAAAATGGTTTCATGTATGTCTGTCGTTTTGTTTCTCTGTGGAAATATTATTATATTTTTATGGCTTTGTCCAAAAGTTGTTCATTTATAAATGAAAATTTGGAATACTCAATTAATGATTTTTCTTTAAAAAATTTGTTAATTCTTCTAAGATGGTTTCAGGGGCTATTTCTGTTTCAGTATCGGATAATTCTTCATTTTCTTCATTTGTCATTAAAATTTTAGAATGGAACTTAGCGCATTCTTTGAAGTGATTAATTTTGATGCGAGATAAGGCGTCTGCATTTTTATTGATTTTGCCAGGTTTATAAATTATTTCATAGGAATATTCTTCGAGTTTTAGCCGCCATCGAGCTAATCGGCTACCAGGATCTTTTATGGAAAATAACCAAGTTAAAGGTCTGTGGTCAGTGATCAAGATGAATTTTCTACCAAATAAATAAGGTCTGAAGTGCTTTACTGCCCATACTATAGCTAGTAATTCACGTTCAATTGTTGAATATTTAGTTTCTGCGGGACATAGGGTTCTGGATGCATAAGCAATAGGAAGATCTTTGCCAATAGGTCCTTGAGAAAGAATGGATCCAATAGCAAAATTACTTGCGTCACACGTAAGAATAAATGGGTCATTAAAATTGGGATAAATCAAAATGGGGCTTTGAACTAAAAAGTTTTTCAATGTTTCGAAAGCTTCGACACATGTTGGTGAATTGGAAAGGTATATTTTTTTGTAATAATCGTGTTAAGGGTTTGGAAATTTTTGCGAAATTAGGTATAAATCTTCTATAGTATCCTGTCAATCCTAGAAATGATTTTATTTCTTTGGGACTAGTTGGTAGTGGAAAATTTTGAATACATTCAATTTTTCTGGGTTTGATTTTACTCCGTCTTTTGTTATTAAGTGTCCAAGATAAGCGACTTCTTTTCGTAAAAATTCGCATTTATCAGGTTGAATTTTTAAGTTAGCATTTTGTAGTCTTTTGAAAATATATATTTTTTCTTATATTTGCTGGTTATGAATAACTATTAATTCAGGGGGTCTGCCTGAAATGTGACCAATGATTTTCTTTCAGGAGGTCTACCTGATGTATGTCCGAAAGTTTTTATATCGGGTGGTCTACCTGATTTGTGATAAAAATATGTATTTCAGGTGGTCTACCTGATTGATTCAAAAACATTGTTTTGGATTTATCAAAATTCTGTTTTATGGTTTCTTTTCTGGAATCTGGGTGTGGAAAGCAATTTTTAGTTTCGTGATTCTGATATTCATTTTTATTATTTGTTTGAATATTTTCAAGAGTTTGAATTGATTTTATTATTTTTTTCGGTTTGTCAACTATTTTTGGAATATATTTTTTATTAGATCTTATTTCTAAAATTTTTTTATTTTAGAAATTCACATTCTTCAGGTGCAAAAGAATTTGGAATTTTTATTTTTTTCTTTGAGTTTACCTCTTTGACAATTTTTGATTTTGGTTTGAAGTAGACTCGTGTTTTTTGTTCAGGAAAAATGTTTTCAATAATTTCAGGTATTTTAGAATTTTCGTTCGAATCGATTTTGATTGGGTTTTCCTTTTCGTGGGCTAACAGTATAGCCTCATTTTTCAAATCACTTTTCAATTGAAATATTTGTTCAGTTCTTGGTTCGATTGAAATAATATTTTAATTTCTTCTGGAATTTTTTGATCTTCAATTGGGATATTTTTTTCAATTTTGAAAAGGGGAAGTTCCTTAAAATTCGTTATTAATTTTTTATTTTTGATATCAACTACGCCATCGTAGTGTTCGAGAAAATCTGAACCTAGAAGTCCGTCGAATTCGATATCTAAATCGTGAATGTAAATTTTATGTAGGTCTGTATCATTAAAAGGAATCATGACAGATTCTTGTATCATGATTTTTTCATTAGAAATTCCTTGAATAGGTAAGTTTTCGGGAGAACGATATAAAGGGTAATGTGCAACTGTTTGGGGTTTAAAAATAGAAATTCCTGCTCCGGTATCTATAAGAATTTTGAATTTTCCTGTACTATCTAATATATAATATAAATTATTAGCGTTTACTGTATTTAAATGAATTTCTGAAGAGAGTTTTGGAATGAATTTTGGGATTGTGGTGTCATTAGATTGGTGCAATTGACTTTTTCCGTGTTTTTGTTTTCTATCTGGAGTAAATTTGTTTGGTCGACAAGGTTGTTTATTTCCTTCTCGTTCAGACAAATAGGAGGACTGTCTATAGCTAGGCGTGAATAAAAATCCGATGTGTCAGGATCTTCATCAAAGTAATCATTATATGTTTCGAAAGAGTCGTCATAATGTTGTGATGAATTGCAATCATAAGATGCATAGTTACTGTTATCAAGTTCTAGAAACTGAGAGTCGTTTTGAAAGTAAAAGTCATTTGACTGATATTGAGGTTCATTGTAAT
Source organism: Gonioctena quinquepunctata (assembly GCA_018342105.1). Taxonomy (NCBI): domain Eukaryota; kingdom Metazoa; phylum Arthropoda; class Insecta; order Coleoptera; family Chrysomelidae; genus Gonioctena; species Gonioctena quinquepunctata. The sequence goes on along the minus strand of JAFIRS010001475.1, from coordinate 150,448 downwards.
CCTCATTGAAATGATGAGTTCTCTGATTCGAAGAGTATGATGGATAATTCGGATTTCTTTGAATTACAGAGGGTCTTACTTGGGTTTTGATTTGGATAAAATTGGGAATTTTGTGGATTTTTGACTAGAATATGATGAAACGTTTGTATTTTGGTTTCTAAATTGATCATGTCTCGTCATGTTTGGTTGATTCATATTACTCATTTTTCTTGGTTGAAATGATGTTGAAGGACGATTTGATTGATTGAGTTTTGATTTTCAAAATATGATAATTGAAGTTCTCGTTTGATTCTAATTGATGCTTCTAGCATGTTAACTGGGTCGCTTGCACGAATTATCTGACCTAATTTGGATTCAAGACCAGTTAATAAAGTGTTAAGAACCATAGATTCAATTAAATTTGATTGAGCAGTTTTCTGCATTTGAATTAGATTTGATTTTGGATGCAAGATAACATTTTGCATGATGAGTTTGAAGTCTCGAAAAAAAAGGCAAGGGCATTCTCTCCGGTATTTTGTCTAATTCTCTGTAAATACTTGGATTAATGAGTTGAGATCTCTTGAATCTCCAAAATGAGCATTAAGTAGAGTTTTGATTTCACCATAAGTTTCAGGATTTCGAGAGTTTATCAATTGGGCTGCTTTTTGTTTGAATTTATTTCTAATGTGAATCGTTAGCAAACGTTTTTGTTGACCGACTGCCATTTGTTGGGCATGGTCGCAGGCATTTAAGAAAGTATTTAAAGAGATTGGATCTCCATCATACTGAGGGACGATAGAAAAAATTTCAGATAATTTGTATGGTTCGAGTTCGGGATCGTTTCCTACATCTGCATTATGATGTTCGCCATCGTCGGAAACAGACATTTTAATGGGGTCTTTTCAAAATGGGTGAAATTGTCAAAATAGGGTATAATGGGTCAAAATTGGGACAATTTGCTATTAACAAAACAGGACTTTTTTTTTAGATTGAAATTGAAAAAGAATGGTAAAAAGTTTCAGTGAGTGAATTGAATGATTTAAATAAAACTAGATGATTCGATGTCACTTAGTTATTTACAGGTGAGATTTCTGAAGTTCTCTGCCAGGGGCTTCACTAGGTGTTCCTATCCACAAAGCTTCAGGGTGCTGAGGATGAGTGCTGAGTTTCTCTGTCAGGGGCTTCACTAGGTTTTCCCTAATCCACAGGAAGTCTCAGGAGTGCTGGGATGATTTTCTTACTTGCTATTTTCTTGTTCTTCTTACTTGCTAATTTCTTGTTCTTTCGCTGGGTGTTGTTCTTTCGCTGGGTGACGGAAGATGAAATCCGGCTGGATGAGCGTTGCTACTTTGGGATGAGCCTCGTTCTGCGTGTTTCCTCAAAGCTCAGAGACCGTCTTCTCGTCTTGCGTTGGGTTCTTCTCACAAGGGTTGGAAACCTCCACTCTGGTATTTCTAGGTGTTTAAATCAGGGTGTTGAAAAATCCGCACGACTGCCCAATTTGTTATAGTGATATTTCATTAAAGGGTTTTTTAAAAATAAACTTTATTTTATACTTTTTTTACAAAATGATATGAAATTATATGTGACAACTAACGGAATAGAAGTGCCGAATAGAAGTGACGCTCTTCGGTTCTTGGGGTCCTCTTATAGATGCGGTGGTGCTGACTCAGAACTGCGCCTTGTTTACGGCTTCTGGAGCCCAGGTGGATGAATGCTGACTTGGCTTTGTCCTATTTGCTCTTGCAACAATGTTGCAACTGCGTTGTGGAATTACTGCGTAGAATGCCTGGATTTTTGGATATAACATGTATGTAAATTTATGTGATATGTGTGTGGGTATATTTATTGTATTAATTGCATTGATGTATATTTATTGTTTGTTATATCTATGAAATATTCATCTCTGCCACCACTATTATATTCTGTTTGCATTTGTACATTTGATCGATGTATTCTTGTTTATTTTATTTTATTTTTTTCTTCAAATTGTTTGTAAAAAAATTGGTAAAGTTGAAAAACAGCTCTCAGCTGACACTTCACCATTTCATATTACCTAAAATATGAATAAAGGCGATTTATTATTTATTATTATTATTATTATTATTATTATTATTATTATTATTATTATTATTATTATTATTATTATTATTATTATTATTATTATTATTATTATTATTATTATTATTATTATTATTATTATTATTATTATTATATTATTATTATTATTATTATTATTATTATTATTTTTTCATTATCATTATCATTATTATTATCATTATCATTATTATTATTATTATTATTATTATTATTATTATTATTATTATTATTATTATTATTATTATTATTATTATTATTATTATTATTATTATTATTATTATTATTATTATTATTATTATTATTATTATTATTATTATTATTATTATTATTATTATTATTATTATTATTATTATTATTATTATTATTATTATTATTATTATTATTATTATTATTATTATTATTATTATTATGTTGTTCATTGTCTAAGACGTCTAAAAACCCTGGTGCCTCTACTTATACCTTTAAAAGTTTGAGACAAATTTAGCGGCCCCTGCCTGCCTGTCAATGAAAGTTAAAGACTGTTTCAGGTGGCATTTCATACCACATAGGGTGTATTTATTGAATATGTGTATAAGGGAATTTATAATATGTGATCGTTTTATCAATGTTATCATATAAATCATCTCTCATTTCAAGGATATGTTCTGATGGGAATATTCAATATCAATGAGAGAGTGCATAGAAATGTTCACTGAAGGATAAGGAAATGTATGTATCTTATGAAATTCTCTAGAGCCGCCTAGAAGTTAATCAGCGAAGCAGTAGCTCATTATAAAGTGAAAACAGCCGTGTTGGTCTCACAAGCTTATGCAAAGTAGATTTAATCTATATGGGCGTGACACAGCTTTGCAAATGAAGGTATCTGATTCACTAGCACACTCGTGAACTGCAACTCTACGTGGGTTTGCGAATTCGGATTAACATGTAGAACAATGGACAATCTACTTTCGAACCCTTTCCACGCCTTCTACTCAATAAAAACATTGGTATCAAAAATAGTAAAATAGGGATAATCTTATTGGGAATTCAAAATAACGGATACTCCCTCTGGTGTCGATTTTTGTAACTATACATATATACATACATACTATATACATATATACTATACATTGTTTACTTTTCGAAACATTGATGTTTATATGATTTTAGCCATTGTACACTTAAAACTTGTCGAATCTCTTGTGATTGTTGACATTCAATGAAATTCTGGTTTACCTGGTGAATGTTCTGTTGACTATTGTACGTCCTCGAGTGAAAAAATTTGTTATTCATTCAAATCATTATAGTTGTGTACCTCAACGATACCGTTGTATTGTAATAAGTTTTCGTAACGTTTCGTAACGTTCTGGTGCAAAATAATCTTCCTGTATCGTCTGTGACCAAGAAAAAAAGTTAAAAAGAACCTTCAAAGAGAGTTGAGAGGAAAGAAAAGAGAGCTAACAATAGAAAAAAGATTCACCGTACCGAAAATTATTCATACAATATGGAAAAAGAGTGACTATATATATACAGAGTGACCCATTTGAAAGCGGGCCACCTCTCTAAAACTGTTATTTGTTATCCGATTCAGAAGTTTTTTTTTCAGTAGATAGAGCATCAATAGTTCTAGTTAAATACATATTTACATCAAATAGTAATCAATATTCAATAATCAATAATAACCAATATTGATAACATAAATGTACTACAACAAAAGAATGGATTGAAATGAGAGTGCCTACACATTAATTTTCGTACTTTTCAAACAAATCCCGATTTAATTCGATACATTTATTCTAATGCTAACTAACCATAAGATTCGATCAACATTCGATCATTGGTTTGGGGTAATATCTGTGCAAGCTTGTCTTATTCTTTCACGCAGTTCCTATTTGGTGGTTGACAGTTATTCCAAATATCAATCTTGGTTTCATTCAAACATGCTTACCACATCTCAAAAATATTATTTTTATTAGGAGGCTTTGTAACTTAGAACAATAGACGAAAATACACAAATTTGTCAGTGTTAATAGTGAAGTTTATAACTCCTCAAGTACCTACACTAATCAAGAAGTATGGCTGATAATTTGACTTTACAGGAGAAAATTGAAATAGTAAGACTTCGTGGTAACAACGACAGATCCGAAAGGGAAGTATGTAGAATTTTCAATAACATGCATCCGGAGCGTCGAAATATTAGCAGAGCTACAGTTGGCCGAATAAACCAAATTTTCAATCAGTATGGAGCTGTTTGTAAATATATTCTGAAGAATAGTAATATTGTATAAAGACAGAGACGAAATAATTCTGAACGAATTCGAAATTATTTTAATAATAATCCGAAAACAAGTGTGATAATTGCAAGTTTGGACATTAACTTACCGCGTGAAACAATAAGGAGAAAACTTAGGAAATAAAATAAGATGAAGCCCTTTAAACCAAAGTTTCTTCACACCTTAGAAGAAGGCGATAATGAAAAGAGGATGGAGTATAGTTTATGGGCTCAAGGAGAACAACTAAATAACAGGAATTTTCTGAAAAAAAATTTGTTCAGTGACGAGGCAACATTCACAACCAATGGAACAGTTAATTCTCAAAATATAAGGTAATGGACGGAAGAAAATCCACATTGGATAATAAATTGCAGAAGACAGTACTCACAAAAAATAAATGTTTGGTGTGGAATATTACATATCAAAATAATTGGCCCCTTTTTTTAAAAACAATTTGAATGGTCAACATTTTTTGAATTTTTTGAAAAACGAATTTTCCAACGCTATGGATGAACTTTTACTGGCAGAAGAGGCTCATCTTCTATTTCAATTAGATGGCTGTTCCATCCACAATAGCAGGATTGTGAGAGATTGGTTGGAAGAAAATTTTCCTAATCGGTGGATAGGGCGAAATAGTGCATTGATCGAGTTTCCCCCCAGATCCCCGGATTTTTTTATGGGGCTTCGTTAAAGAAAAAGTTCAGGTTATTGAAGATAACCTGAACACACTGAGAAACACAGCTGAAAGCACATTTAACAGTAATTATTTGGTCTGAAAAAAATTATTTGCAAATGAATAAAACAAAAACCAATATGCTACAGTTCATGGTAAAAGTACAACAAAATGTGGTGAATCTGTTTGAGAATACCGATTTCGAATTGAATTCAATAACATCTACAAAAATGTTAGGTGTTGTGTTCGATAACAAATTGCAATGGATGCCACAAGTTGATAATCTATGTAAAAAATTGAGGAAAGTCTGTTATTCTCTCAGGTATCTCTCAAATTATTGTTGTAAATGATCCTAATAACCCTATGTTATGCAAATTTCAATTCTCATCTCAGGTATGGTATTTTGAACTGGGGCACAAGCTCCTCTGTAGGCCGAGTTTTCATCATTCAGAAGTATGCCATAAGGGTCATTGCGAAGCTGGGATTTAGGGATTCATGTAGGGAAACATTTTGGAATATTAACAGTTCTAGGAATATACATCCTTGAGGCTTGCACATATGTATACCGCAACAAAAACAAACTTGTTGCCAATAGATCAGCATCTAATTACTGTTCACGCAATGCCCACTCAATCCTATAAAACTCTATAACAAACTTCCCGTTGACATTAAAGTTTCAGGAAATGTATACCTTTTCAAGAAAAAATTTAGGGAACTACTATTATCAAAAAATTGCTACACTGTAGAGGAGTTCCTGTCGTGATTTGCCATTTGTATGTGACGTGTATGTTTCCATTTATATACATCTAAAGTTAGTTTTATTTATACATATTTGTGATTATTTTATTCATGACGTGTAGGTTATTCACCTATATATATATATATATATATATATAGGTATATTTATTCATATTTGTCATTTTATCTATACAGGGTGTCCCTGGACTTCCTCTTTTCCTCTCGGGAATGTATAGATGGGGTCAAAATATCACCAGTACTTCATATAACTTTTGTTCCTAAAAGCCTTCGTTACCAAGTTACGGGCCCTCAAAGTTAGAAAATGAAAAAGGTTTTTCTTTGATAACTTTCAAAGTGAATATTCAAAATCATCTAAATTTTGGTGATTGACCAAACAAATGAATTCCTTCGATGAGCTTCCATGCAGGTGTCAGTTGTTTTGCTACAAAGTCAGGAACGGACTACCCCCGATGGTCCACACCCCAAAACTTTGAAATGACAGATTATATTTCAATAGTTTTCAACAAAATAAGGTTACGTAGACAATTTTCTAAATGAAAGTACTCGTGTGGAAAGTCGATCGGAGCAACGATTCTTAATAAAAATGCAGTTTTACTCGACGACATCAAACCCGATCGCCCACCATTATTTGAAATGAAAAATTTTCACAGTAGAAATACTAATGCTAACGTTAATTCAACAACATTTATAACAGGTATAATACAAAATATGCTAAAATAAAGTCGTAAACAAAAAGTACAGTACCTAGTTGAAAGTTTCATTCACAATGTAGATATTTTTTCAAATGAAATATCAAGTTATGTAGATTCGTGGTGTTTTTGAACTAACAAGCTACTCCACTATGAAATATCGAATTCTGTCCATATTTTGTATGTACGCGTGAAATAAGCACGTTTCGTGTTGTGTTATCTGAATCTCATGAAACGCAACATTTGGATGTTGCAAATTCGTATTCACAGCTTAAATGTTGAGGAGTTTCACTGATAAGTATAATTTCATGGGAGAAAATCTTCAACCCGAAGATAAATTCAGCTGAAAAAAGGCACATCGGAAGACATAACTAATAAAAAGCAAACGAATAAACTACAGAAACAGCTGCACATGGATAGGTGAAAAATATCCGGTGAATAAATTTATGTTCCATTCCTTCCACAGATGTTGACAAAAACACCTTGTAGAAAGAAATAAAATTAGTGTGGATAAAAAATTACAACTGGAATGCGATTTTGTTTTGTTGAGTGGTGCGTTGTCATTGTATTGTCAATATGACTTTTATTACTCGAGTTTTATTCACTGATGAAGCAGGTTTCAGTAGAGATGGAGTAATCAACTCTCATAATCTCCACATATGGACCGAAGAAAATACCCATGGAATATTGCAAACCAAACACCAACGGAAATTCAACGTGAATGTTTGGGCTGGTATTATAGGAAACCATCTTATAGGACCATTCGTTCTACATGACCGATTGAATGGAGAACGTTATTTGGAGTTCATTCAGAACGATTTGAATGGACTTTTGGAACATGTTCCATTGCAAACCCGAAGAGATATGTGGTTTATGCATGAAGGCGCTCCTCTTCATTTTAGTTTGATTGTGCGGGACCATCTGAACCAGATTTTCCCCAATATATGGATTGGTAGAGGTGGGCCATATTCATGGCCACCGCGGTCTCCGGATTCAAATCCATTGCATTTCTTTCTGTGATGGCATCTAAAAAGCCTCACCTATTCACACCAGAGATGCCTTGTTGAATAGAATTACATTACATTGTGAAGCTATACGAAACGACCCTGGCATGCTATTTCAAGTGCAGAGAGGGTGTTTGCGCCGACTAAGAAAATGTATTGAGAGAGACGGGGGTCATATCGAGCAGTTTTTGTAGCGGATTTTGCATTTCTGTTTGCTCTTGAGGCTTTCGATTGATTATTTACACCATGAGTTTTGTAAGGTGAACGTGTTTGCATGATAAAAATTCGTTATCAGAGCTGAAAACCACCATCAGTGCTGATTTCGTGACACTCAGGACCAGAATTGAATGCTTGGAGGGCGAGAATGAAACTTTGAAACAGCGCCTCCTTGAAACTGAAAGAAGATCAAAAAAATTTAATATTAATCCATGGATTAGCTGGTGAAGAAAACCAACACTTCATCTGATCTGGTGAAATGCATCAATAAGGAATTGAGTATTGACTGTCATAACCACATTTCCTTCATTACCAGGATAGGAAAAAATAATGGTGACAAACCAAGATCAATTTGTGCGAAGTAACTAACTTCACTTTGAAACCCAAATACTCACCTCTTTCGAAACAAGAACGCCAACCTGAAACAACTAGGTGTGCTGTTTTCAAGACTATGCCAAAGAAGATTATATGAAGCGTAAATGTATGTACGAACAACTTAAACTGGCTAAAGTCACTGACCCTAATGCCAAAATTGTCAATAATAAATTATTGATCGATGGTACATCTTACTCCTATGAACATTACTCAAAGAGACAAGCATACTGAAAACAGAAGAGCGAAAGGGAAGTTGGAAAATTCTCCTGTCAGCAGCTTCCTTGAAAATCCAAGAACAAGACTCCGTTCTCAATCCATACGTCCAACGCTTGTACTTGCAGGTACCTCTTCTCATGTATTTACTTTTTTGTTGCTTTTTCCTGTTCTCATTTATTTTATTTTTTATTGTGATCTCAATGTTATCGTATTACATTAAATGCTTACTAGTATGAAAATCAAGATTTGTCATATCAACTCGCGATCGCTAGTAGCACATTTTCAGCAATTTAAAGATTGTGTCTATCTGAAGTTTGATATAATACTGGTCACTGAATCATGGCTCTCTGCAGAAATACCAGACGACCTGATTGCACTTAATGGTATTTATTGTATAGAAGAGATCGTCTGATAGGAGAGGTGGCGGTGTGGCATACTTGAAATCAAATTTAAAGTAACTCCTGTGCGATTAGATCCTAGTAACACCGAACAATTATGGGTATCGTTCTCCGTAAAAAATGTCAAATACGCTAATTTGGTGTTCTTTACCGTCCACCCAAGCAAAAATAAACGAATTTATGAATGATTTTGAAAGCTCTTTGAGATGATTGCTCCCAAATACGATCACCATTATGTGCCGGGACTTCAATATAGACATGTTGGATGTGGGTAATGCTACTATACTTTTGAGCAATACCATATCAAGTTATGATCTCAAGAATTTAATACTTGAACCAACTAGACTCTGCCAAACCAGCGCCAAAGCCATCGATTTAATTTTATGCACTGAATCTATCCTTGCCAACAATGTACTGGTCAGTGACGCCTCTGACATTTCTGATCACTGCCTTGTATCCTGTTCGATCGGTACTGGCGACGTGTCCTCTGGGAAATCAATCTACGTACATTTCGGATTTCAAAAATTTAATCATGACTCTTTACAACTGATTTGATTCACACTGATTTCTCCCAATCTACCACCTTGAAAATATTGACTCTAAAGTAGAATGCTTCAATAATACACTCTAGCCTTATTTGATTATCATGCACCTTTTAAAACTGTCAAAGTAACCAGGCCACCAGCACCTTGGATCACTGATACAATCAAATTTATGATGTCATTTCGAGATAGAGCACTGATTAAATATAAGCGTACCTAGCTAGAGCGTGATTGGAACTACTATAGAGATCTCAGGAACCTAACTACACATGCAATAGTTCGCGAAAAAGGGCGTATACCCAATTCAGAACTAGAAATTGTGGAAATGACAGTAAATCTCTATGGAAAGAACTCGACAAATGAATATCCACTCTAAAACAGAAACCTAACAATCCCAAGCAAATTTGAAAAATGCTAAAGTTATAAATGACTATTTTACCAGCTCTTCACAGAGCGACTTACAACTAGAAGCTGATACTATCAACCACTACTCCAACAACAATCTGCCTGGTGCAGGACTATTTAGGTTCACACCTATCAGTGAAACTGACATCTATAAGCACCTTCTTTCTATAAAATCCTGAGCTATTGGTGCGGACTCTATAAGTGTGAATATGCTACTTCAGCTTGTCCATCTGTCTTAGAGCATCTCTGTCACATTTTTAACTACTGAAAATAAAAAAATACCTACCCATCTATTTGGAAACATGCTGTTGTCCTCCTTTACCAAAAATCAGTAATCCACTGAACTCAAATTTCTTAGCCCTATTAGTATTTTATGTGTTTTGTCCAAAGTCTTTGAGAAAGATCATACATGCACAAATGAAAATCTACTTAGAAGATTATAATCTCCTACCTCGCACCAAATCAGGATTCAGGACTCATCACAGTTGTAATACAGCACTTTGAAGGTGACAGACGATATTCTCAAATTTTTAGACGATAAAAGTTGGTGTTACTTGTATTTCTAGACTATACTAAAGCATTCGATAGAATTAAACATGACCTATTACTAGCCATACTACACTATATTGGTTTCAGTGATTCTTCTGTTATGTTTTTCAAAATTATCTATACTATCGTTATCAAACAGTCAAACTCGATAACCAACAGTCTGATTTCGTACACATCAAAAAATGGGGTACCACAAGGATCAATTTTGGGCCCGTTGCTCTTCATTTTGTACACTATTGATTTACACAGAACTTTACATTATTCTAGTAGTCATTTTATGCAGATGATGTTCAACTATATCTTCCTTTAACCGAAAGTAACTTAGCCCCTCGGTTCAGCATATGAATGATGATCTGACTGCTATAGTCGACATGTCGAGCAAACTATGTCTCTCTATCAATCCTTCAAAATCAAATGCCATACTGTTTAGCAGAAACAAAGACGTCCGAATCAGGTGTTTACCACATATCAACCTCGAATCAATGACGAACTCATTCCAGTCATAGATACCGTTAAAATCTAGGCTTATTTATGGACTATACTCTGAGGTACACGAACATGTGAATACTATCATCAGAAGAGCATTTTGCAATCTGAAACTTATCTACTCTAACAGATCCTTTCTAGACAAAAAAAGTAAAATAATCTTATGCGAAGCCCTAGTCTTGTCTCACTTAAATCACGCAGATGTTGTCTTCGGCCCAGCCTTACTCAAATCAGATATAAACAGACTACAATTGGTACAAAATTCATGTGTCCGTCTTATCTGTGGTTTAAGGAAACGAAATAATATATCAACCCTTTGAGCGAGCTGGGTTGGCTAAGTGTTCAAAACGCATCTATCTGCATTCATCTTTTTTGTATTATAAAATCATCCTCTATAAGAATCCACTATACTTATTTTAAAAAAGTATCGTTCCGAATAGACGTCCACAATTTTAATATAATATTCAATTTCAAATTGACACCACCTTTGCATAAAACTCTCTCTATCAGTCTTCTATTTTCCTACATGATATCAAGGCTATACAATAGGTACCAGATGCTCTAAAAAATACTTCCATTGGACTCTTCAAGAAAAATGAAAAACTTCTGTTGATGGATGATATACATTTATAAGTATTCCGCTGTACATCTACACTTATAAATAAAATAATTATCCATGTTTAATATATCCCATTCTACGTGTTCAGACATACTAACATATCATTACTTACATTGTTTTTTTTTTAAGCCTTACACATTAATATTATATAGATATATTGCTAGATATGTAATTTAGCTTTATTATTTTTTTTTCTCTTTTCATTTCTATTTTCCATTAGTATATTAGTATAAAGGTTGAGTGTAAGAAAGTATTTACCCATCTAACACATGGGTAAACGCTAACTCTGCCCTTTGATAGTACTAGAATCACATTTCATGTATGATTTATGTCTCACTTACTATCAATAAAAACGATTATTATTATTATTATGAACATTGTACCTATCATTTCTATTTTCATTACAAATTAATCTTTTCGAATAATGGTAGACATCTCAGGTTGGATGTCGTCGAACAAAAATGCATTTTTATCAAAAATCATTGCTCCGATCGATTTTCCACACGAGTACTTTTATTTAGGAAATTGTCCAGCTAACCTTATTTTGTTAAAACATATGGACAAATCCCAGTCATTTCAAAGTTTTGGGGTATGGACCATCGGGGTAGTCCGTTCCTGACTTTGTAGAAAAACAACTGACTCCTGCATGAAAGCTCATCGAAGGAATTCATTTGTTTAGTCAATCGCCAAAATTTAGATGATTTTGAATATTCACTTTGAAAGTTATCAAAGAAAAACATTTTTCATTTTGTAACTTTGAGGGCCCATAACTTGGTAACGAAGGCTTTTAGGAACAAAAGTTATATGAAGTACTGGTGATATTTTGACCCAATCTATACATTCCCGAAAGAAAAAGGGGAAGTCCAGTGACACCCTGTATGTTTTGTATTCTGTATGTTGTTTCATGTCCACTATTATTCGTATTTTACTGATGTTTTACTCTTTTCTATTTGTATTACCACGCTGTTGGTGTGCTAACTAATTTGAGGAAACTAATTATTATTATTAGTTTTATTTTTTTATGCGAAAACCGTACGTCAAACAGAAAAACGGAGACAGGAGACCAAATTTGCTCGAAAAGGAATGAGGATTTCAATTTGAGGAAAAGCAGTGGCGTATCACTTTTCTCTTTAAAATGATTCAGTGCAAATCCCGCGGAAACGCCACTGGCAAAAGAAAACATGTTGTACAGCAGAAAATGCCTTTTGATGCAAAGAAGATGCGTACTACGTTTCGCAAAAATATCTAGAGTCATATAGTTATTCTAATCCCAATTGGAACGGCAATAAAAATAAGAGCACTACGAGGAGTATTCATATGCACTGCCCGGCAAATGGGAAATGTATATACTACCAGTGTTTTTACTTTCAAAGCACTCCTGGTACAATCATAAAAAAGTTCTGGCGCATGTCTCTAGTTGCCCAGATTATTAGTAAAGGCGCTATCAAATATATTTGCTCGGCTAGCTGGATTGGACACCTGTTATCTGAAGCCAGTTCACAATATTCCTTAATCAGTGCCGTGTGTTGGTGAGCATAGGAATTATCCATTGAAAATAATGTTATCAATATGGCTTTCTGGAGACCTTTCGAAACAAATAATAAATTCAGTTGAGAAAACATGTGTCTACTTTTACATGGGGTGATCAATTGCTATGATTGCAAGAATAAGTAACTGAAAAAATACCACAAAATAATATACCGACGCCTATGTCAAGGCGGCAACTCCAAAGAGAATTCCTTCTCGAAACTTTTCATGTCGGTCCAATTGGGATTGGAACTTCAGCACCCTGTAGCTCAAAAGTTAAGACCTTTGAGACATATGTTCATATGAAGTTTTTTTTCCTCAAAATGGACCCAAGAATGAGCTTAAATATTAGCATGTTATTAAAAAAACACCCTGTATATTCCCGATAGGAAAAGGGGACGTCCTGGGACACCTTACCCCACTACAGAGAAAAAACCGCGTAGCAAACTACAAAATAATCATTCAGGAAAGAGTTTTTTATCAAAAGAAGAAAACGATTGACCCCAGAACTCACCTCGAGCACTATCGAGGAAATAAATAACAGTGCATTAACACGTCATAACGATTCGTGTAATTGACGTTGTTTTGTTCTGGATTCAAATTACCCATGTAGTCACGTTTCGAAACGAGTTTTTCAATCGTCATTACCGGGCCATAATGGCCTGCCTCGACAACCCAGTTTCTCGAAACATTTTGATAATTACTCAATTTTCGGACGTTCCTCGAAATACAATACTTCACGAAGGTATTGAACTCTTCGGATTTCAGACATATTTTTTATATGATGAGCTTAGCGACTCGCAGCTACGAAATATGGATTCAACTGTTGCGGTTTCTTTTCAGACCGTTTTTTATGTTATTACCAAAATATTCAATAATTATCATGAATAAAATAATTTTTAAAGACAAAATTTTATTCAAATGCGTTAAAGAGTAAAAAATAATTGCTTTGGATTGCGACGTAGTTTATTCCATGAGTTTATAGATTCAAGAGCATGTCACGCAAACTTTCCAGTTCGAATACAAAAGCGACAAGCTTTTGAATCTATAACTCACGGACAATGACAAAAAATCAATAAAACCCCAATTTTGAATAGAAACGGTCCATTATCACAAAACTTGTCCACCGTCTTGGAACCGCTATTTTGAATTTATGAATTTTAACTATAAATTCATAATCACCGATCCCGAAAACCTTCACATACCAATTTTGAATAGAATCGGACTATAATCACGGATATCGTCGGCCATTTTGATTATATGTATTTCAACAAAAAATTCATAATCTTCGACCCCGAAAACCCCTATATACCAATTTTGAGTTGAATCGGACCATACACACAAATCTCGTCCGCCATCTTAGAGCCGCCATTTAGTTTTTTCCTCTAACAAAAATAATATAATAATATATTTTTATTTACTAGGTAACGAACAAAAAAGTTTCCAGGAGAAAATATCTATAAATACCAAGTAAATAAACGGAAACGCCATCTAATCCTGGGGAGGACTGTCTATGAAGAGGTTTATGTTTATTTGCGTTTATGAATTTATGTGAATTTATGTGCAATATTCAAATTGCTGATTTATTCCTTAACTTATAAGTATGTTCCTATAACTATATAAGATATAATATAGAGAATACAACCAAGTCTACGTAATCTACATAATCAATAAAATGTAGAATATAATGAATAACACATACCTGATTTGAATTTATTTTATTTTATCATTTAATAAATAATTGAACGAAAGTATGCCCTTCCACGTTGCAAGATCCATTTTTTCAAAGTCTTTTTATAAAACACTTTCGATTTAATGCATCTTATATTTGCTGGAAGGCTATTATACCTCCCTGGACTTCCTCTTTTCCTCTTGGGAATGTATAGATGGGGTCAAAATATCACCAGTACTTCATATAACTTTTGTTCCTGAAAGCCTTCGTTACCAAGTTACGGGCCCTCAAAGTTACAAAATGAAAAATGTTTTTCTTTGACAACTTTCAGAGTGATTATTCAAAATTATCAAAATTTTAGTGATTGACTAAACAAATGAATTCCTCCGATGAGCTTTCATGCAGGAGTCAGTTGTTTTGCTACAAAGTCAGGAACGGACTACTCCCGATGGTCCACACCCCAAAACTTTGAAATGACAGATAATTTTTCAATAGTTTTCAACAAAATAAGGTTACGTAGACAATTTTCTGAACACAAGTACTTGTGTGGAAAGTCGATCGGAGCAACGATTCTTAATAAAAATGCAGTTTTACTCGACGACATCAAACCCGATCGTCCACCATTATTTGAAATGAAAAATTTTCATAGTAGAAATACTAATGCTGACGTTAATTCAACAACATTTATAACAGGGATAATACAAAATATGCTGAAATAAAGTCGTAAACAAAAAGAGTACCTAGTTGAATGTTTCATTCACAATGTAGCCAAAGAAAAAAGTTGCTCAGTTGCCAATTTTATACCTTTGCTCCAAATTTGGACTCTCTACTGCCACTTCGACTTTTCTCCAATTTTTTTAATTTTTGGAATTTTGATTTGAACTAAACATGATTCAAATATCATAATTTTGCTGAATACGAGACTTCAATGTCATACATGCCTAGAAAATACCCACGTTGGCCTGTTACCAGAAAAAAAAATAAAAGCACCTCCAGAAATTCGTCTTTGTTGTTGCAAAGTTCATCTAATTTTTTCATTTCATTGTGAAACTGATTCGGATTTTCGAAATATGGACGTTAATATGTCAGTAATCGAATAAACGAATTTCTCTTCATTCTTATTACACTCGTATTCCTTTTTTTAATAGATTTTTATCCAGTTTGATTATTTTTCTGACCAATAATTCAGTTACGAACGAACCCGAAATATTATACTTTTCTGTAAAAATGACAATGACCTACAGTTTCATAACTATTCAAAAGACTTTCGTTCTAGCGATTTGTACTATATATGATATAAAATTTCGTTATTTTAAACAATACAAGACTAATGCAACATCTCGGGAAGACAATTGATCGAATCGAAATAAAATTTTCCCTTAGTAGGCTTTTGAAACAAATTTTTAGTTTTGGTTAATGTCGAATGATTGGGTTTAATAAATCGAGTTGTTTTGTGTACAGATTTTCGTACATTTATAATTCACAAATACGTTTAATGTACAATGTTATCCACACAAGACAAAGTGGAAATCGTTCTTTTATGTGATAAGAATGTGCCATATCGAGATGTTGCTTGTATTTTCATTCACCGGCATCCAGGAAGAAATATTCACTTTAGTACCATGGGAAGGATATTGAAAACATTCAAAGAAACTGGCTCTGTGGACAATCGTTTCAAGAAACCACATAATCCAATAAGGTAAATGAAGAAGAACAACTCAATGTTTGTTTGAGCGTTGTTGAAAACGGAAAAACTAATATTAGGAGTATTAGTGAAAATACAGGGGTTGGCAGATAAACTGTGAGAAGAATTTTGCACGAAAATAATTTCCATCCCTATAAGCCAAAGTTCACACTCACTCACACTCTTAAAGAAAGAGTTTCCGATATTCGAGTAGGATTTTCATTTTGGTTCCAAGGTGAGAGAGAAAATGATATCACATTTCCCTACAGAATTTTATGGACAGACGAGGTAACTTTCTCGTCGAGTGGGACAGTTAGTTCCCAAAATTGACGGTGGTGGTCCAAGAAAAATCCAAATTTTGTAATAGAATGCCGTGACTAGTATTCACTCAAGACAAATGTGTGGTGTGGTTTATTACATAACCAAATAATTGGACCATATTTTTTTAGACAAAATTCGAACGCAGACATGTTCAGAAATTTCATTATGAATCATTTGTCTGAAGTTTTGGATAATCTGCTTCTAAGTGTTAGACGAAATTTGTGGTATCAGCTTGACGGGGCACCGATCCACCAAACAGTAGGAGTGAAACAGTGTCTCAGTCAGATGTTTAGGGGAAAAGTGATAGGACGAGATTGGAAAGATTATTGGCCACCAAGATCACCGGACTTATGTCCAAAGGACTTTTTTATATGGGGTTATAAGCACAGACCATTTGCAAACAAAGAACGGTTAGAGAATACCTTTTGGGAATGTTGTGTTAACATAAATTCCCTATTTATTAAAAATGCCACACTTTCTGTGGATGAAAGGACTATAGAACGGGAAGGACGGCATACTGAATGATGAATTCGGGTTCTTTATAAGATTATTGAGATAAATCAATAAATGTTACGATGTTTTGTTGTGAATTTGGTTATAGTTATTTTGGTTTAATGTTTTTTACACATCTAATGGTGAAAATAAAGAATATGAGATTTATGAAATTAATTCAAAAACGTTGCGAAAAATTATTATTTGCTCGAAAATTACATCTAACAGTTTACGTCCAACAGTCACACTGTTGGGTGTAAACTACATCAAAATATTTCGAACTATCTGCAGCTAACGGGATACAAATCTGTTAAAAAAAAAATACGAGTGTAATAAGAATGAAAAAAATTCGTTTATTCGATTACTGACATATTAACGTCCATACATTGAAAATCCGAATCAGTTTCACAATGAAATGAAAAAACTAGATGAACTTTGCAACAACAAAAACGAATTTCTGGAGGTGCATTTATTTTTATTTCTGGTAACAGGCCAAAGTGGGTATTTTGTGGGCAAGATATGCCATTGAAGTCTCGTATTAATCGAATTTATGAAATTTGAATCATGTTTCGTTCGAATCGGTAGAACGAAAGATTCGAAAAACAAAAAAGTCGAAGTGACAGAGAGTACAAATTTGGAGAAAGGAAACCGAGCAACTTTTTTCTTTGGCATTTTTCAAAATTTAAAAAAAATTTTTGAGGATTTTCGAAAAAAATGTCAAATTTGACAGGTTTAGAGTAGCACATGACAAAAGGAAAGAGGCTGTTTTTCACTCATTTTTCAAGCACAAACTAACTGCGAAGTCAAATTTTAATTATATCTATTAATAAAAGAAACTTCCATATGTTGCGAACTTTATGTGTGACACTGTAATATGGTGGATTTACTCAACAGGGTGCAAGGTATCCCCCCTTATGTTAATCTGCTGCGCTTGAGTAAATCCCAAAATTCCCAATTGGGCTCCCCTATTATGTTGCGAAATGTGATGCGAAACGCAATTGATGGAGCCAGAAAATGTCAGGAACTTGGCAGAATGCACTTCGAACATTTAATTCCCTTCAACTAATCCTGGTATTATGGGTAGTATTGGAATGGATTATGCTGTTTTTTATTGGGTTTATTCAATCTTATCCACAGCATACTTGATGAGGATATACCCCAATTTCCTCAAATTTTTCGACAAATAATTAGTGAAAAGTAGAATTAAGGAATGTGTCTAAAATATGTTGTCATTTGAAAAAAAATGCCTTCTTTTTTAAATTAGTGGTTTTAGAACTATCAAACCGCCATAGGTACTCAACTACTGAAAAACACTGTCATATAATATTTTTCACTCATCATTCATGTCCATCAGATAGGTTGGAGTGGGTCCAACGCACTCTGGATGCATAAATGAAAATTCTATTGAAAAATCAAATGTACCAATTTGAATGAAAGAATATTGTCATGTTCGTAATTTACAAGTTGCGTATGCCCGATGAGAAACAACAGAATGATTTTGTTGACTTCACTTTGTTCACATTATGTCTTATGGAGTGTTATCAATATTGGCAGTTAATAAATACGGGGTTATTCAAAAGTAGGTGATTTCTCGCCATATTCTAATATGAATTGTCTGAATAAATATATATCTGGAACGCTTTTTCCAAGATACAGGGTGTTAAGTTTTATTTTTATTTTTGTTTTTTTTAATTCACTTTCGAAATACAGACCTTAATTAAACGAAAATTGGTATTGATGAGGTTTTTGAGGTGTCAAATTCGAACCTGATGTTATTATTGCTCTTACTCGTAGGGGGGCGCACCTATACGTCTTTTTCTTTTTTAAAGATTCATAACTTTTTTAAGCGTACTTCTAGAACATTTTTCAGTAAAAAAATCAATTTCTCTATTATATCTACGTAAAAAAGCTACCCCTGTTATGAGTCGCCATAAGCAACCGTTTTCTGGATATTTGGACTTGAAAATTTCAAGTCGATTATTTGATAATCGATGCGTGTTGAAGTTATTACCATTATTTTGCATTTTTCACAAGAATGCTTAGGAAATGAATTTTACGTTTAAGTAAGTAGTTTTGGTTTTCTGTAGGGGGTGCCACCTATTCTATTCATTTTTACTCGTTTGAAATAGTTATTTTTGTATCAAGAGTGCAAAATCTGTATATTTTTAATAAAAATTGGAAGACATATCAACATTTTATTTCAAGAAATTCTGAATATATAGAATAAAATAAAATAAAGGAAACTAAATTGTATTCAAATAAATTATTCAAAGTGTCCATCTTCAGCGAAGATACAGGCATTCAGTCTTCCAGTCATTGAATCTCGTACCCGCTCAAAAATTATTGGTGTGTTTCTTATTGTTTCACAGGCGTCTACTATTCGGTTTCTTGGATCTTCCTCGTTCGCTACTGGAGTTTTATAAACTAGTGACTTCAAATGTCCCCGAAAATAAAAATCTAGCGGGTTTAGATCTGGGGACCTTGGTGCCCATGCCTGGATAGGTTCTTCTACATCCCTACCGATCCATCGATTTGGATAGACATTGTTGAGGAATTCCCTGGCTACAACGCTAAAATGGGTCGGAGCCCCACATGCGGATACGAATTTCTAATGATACATTCTGAAGTAGTCCCGGCAATTCATTTTCTAAAAAGTCTCTGTAAGTTGCGCCATTCAGACGGAACGGAAGAAAGAAAGGACCTATCAGGTAATTATCAATTATTGCCGCCCATACATTTACAGAAAATTGATAATGATAATGTCTTTCACTAACTGCGTGCGGATTTTCCAGAGGCAAACATGTTTGTTATGAAAGTTTGTGATTGTCTCGTCCGTGGAGAGTACATATCTTAAAAATTGAGGATTTCCAGCCAATTTTCTCAAAAACCACTGACACATAGTAATGCGTTGGGGAAAGTCTCGTGGCAAAATATTTTGTACCCTTTGAATATGGTATGGATAAAATTGTTGATCGTGGATAATTCTCCTAACTGTGGACTGAATAGAATTGAGAGCTTCAGCAATTATTTTTTTACTTGTTTCTGGATTCTCCTCGAGAGCGTTCAAAACAGCTTCTTTCAATTCTGGGGTTCGAACTGCTCGTGGTCTTCCAAACCCTACTTTTTCATGAAAAAATCAAAGCTAATAGTTTCAAAATGGCGGCTGAGCGCCATCTTCAATAATTTCTTTGAATAGAACACCCCGTATATCATTCCATTTACGAAATTTGCTCATAATTTCCAACAGTTTTCTCCAATACACTTTACTCCTAAATTCAATTGTTTTCGAAATATTAACGTTTGAAAAGTAACATTTCGGTCATTTCAAACCCAACCAAAAACACCAATGTTGCTTTCGATCAATTTTGCATTGGAAAAATTCGTTGTCGCGGTAACATCTTGTTTACTGTCAAACTGAACTGCTAACTGTCAAATAGTCCGTTGAGAGCCTAAATCCTTATATGAAAAGTGTGATCATGGCTCGTAGTTTAGACGATAAATTTGAACCAGTTTTGATATTTGGAGAAACTGGAAGAAATTATCATCTAGCAGCCGTATGTTTAATGATAGATTTACCTAGAATCATATTTCGAAGTCATATTTGCGCAAACTATCAAATAAGCTCCAAGCAACTGGTACGCTGAAAGATGCTCCAAGATCAGGAAGACCGCCTCTTTCAGAAGAAAAAAGGCAGAAATTGTTACTGAAATGGTAATCAATCGGACTCAGTCGACGTCTGCAGTTGCTGAATCCTGTGGAGTAAGCTCAAAAAGTGTCCCAAGAGTCCTAAAAAAAGAAAAGTTTCATCCCTATAAAATGAAAATCCTGCATGCTCTCACGGAGGATGATCCAGACCGGAGGGTTGAATTTTGTGAGTGGTTAACAAGAACAATTGAAGGAGAACGGGGCTTACTAAAATGTGTATGTTTCGCAGACGAATGCACGTTTTTTTTTAATGGAAAAGTCAACAAACAGAATGTACGATACTGGAGCGATACTAATCCGCATATTTTTAGAGAGGGACATACCCAGCTTCCTAAAAAGGTGAATGTTTGGGCGGGGATTTTGGGCAATCGCGTTGTTGGACAGATTTTCATCAGAGGCAATCTTACAGGAGTTCTTTATAGAAATATTTCAGAAACTGAAATTGAACCTCGAATAAGACAAATTGTAGGTATTAAACAATTAGGAAGAGTTTGAAAATCGTTAAATCATATTTCAGCAGTATGGGGCACCTCCCCATTTCGATCGCATGGCTAGAGAGTTCCTCGATGCAATTTTTCCTTGGCGATGGATAGGTCGCAGGGGACGTACAGAATAAAAATCTAGCGGGTTTAGATCTGGGGACCTTGGTGCCCACGCCTGGATAGGATCTTCTACACCTCTACCGATCCATCGATTTGGATAGACATTGTTGAGGAATTCCCTGGCTACAACGCTAAAATGGGCCGGAGCCCCATCATGCATAAACCACATGCGGATACGAATTTCTAATGATACATTCTGAAGTAGTCCCGGCAATTCATTTTCTAAAAAGTCTCTGTAAGTTGCGCCATTCAGACGGAACGGAAGAAAGAAAGGACCTATCAGGTAATTATCAATTATTGCCGCCCATACATTTACAGAAAATTGATACTGATAATGTCTTTCACTAACTGCGTGCGGATTTTCCAGAGCCAAACATGTTTGTTATGAAAGTTTGTGATTGTCTCGTCCGTGGAGAGTACATATCTTAAAAATTGAGGATTTCCAGCCAATTTCCTCAAAAACCACTGACACATAGTAATGCGTTGGGGAAAGTCTCGTGGCAAAAGAGCTTGTACCCTTTGAATATGGTATGGATAAAATTGTTGATCGTGGATAATTCTCCAAACTGTGGACTGAGTAGAATTGAGAGCTTCAGCAATCATTTTTTTACTTGTTTCTGGATTCTCCTCGAGAGCGTTCAAAACAGCTTCTTTTAATTCTGGGGTTCGAACTGCTCGTGGTCTTCCAATAATATCAGCTGCCCTCTTAAAGCTACCTGTTTCTGCCAAACGACGGCGGAGACTGGTAAATGTTGGCGCCGAAGGCTGTACTCGATTAGGAAATCGCTCCTGGTAAATGCATTTTGCTTCCCAAGGCCATGAACGAAATTCATATCGGCTAAATAAGCATTATTGTTTAAATAATCAATTTTCTCGAAATTAGTGTTTTGAAGCTTACAGAAACTTCAACAAAACAACAAACCGTTTAACTGTCACATAATATGTAATTACCAAAACTACTTACTTAAACGTCAAATTCATTTCCTAAGCATTCTTGTGAAAAATGCAGAATAATGGTAATAACTTCTTCAACACTCATCGATTACCAAATATTCGACTTGAAATTTTCAAGTCCAAATATCTAGAATACGCTTGCTTATAGCGACTTGTAACAAGGGTAGCTTTTTTACGTAGATATGACAAAGGAATTGATTTTTTCACTGAAAACTGTGCTAGAAGTACGCTCAAAAAAGTAATGAATCTTCGAAGAAGAAAAAGACGTATAGGTGGCGCCCCCTACGAGTAAGAGCAATAATAACATCAGGTTCGAATTCGACAACTCGAAAAACCTCTCAATACCAATTTTAGTTTAATTGAGGTCGGTATTTCGAAAGTTATTTAAAAAAAAACGAAAATAAAAATAAAACTTTAACACCCTGTATCTTGGAAACGAAGCGTTTCCGGCCATATATTTATTCGGACAATTCATATTAGAATATTGTGAGGAATCACCTCCTGAAGTTTGTCAAAGTACTTTTGATTCACCCTGTATATGGCGTAAAGCAAAGGAAGGATTAATAAAAATGCATAGTTCTGTAACGAAAAAGATATTTATTACATAATCTGAACATTTACAAAGTATTTCAACCATCAATCAATTCAACTGAAAAAACAGTACCAATCATAGATTTCATCTGTACAAACCATATTACAATAAATTTACAAACATACGTGTATGCGATCCTTGGAGTTGGACAATTCAAGATAATAATAATGGGATGATTTTGTTCAATTCATGGAAGTAAATTCAAAATGCAAATTAGATAAAATGTAACAACTGAAAACAAATCAGTCTCAACGGATTTCTTAAAGTGAATTATTTTTAATGGGAAATTAATGCATATTTATGTGTGTTTCATATATAAGACATCTTTATATGCACCCATGAGCATAGGCGAATATTTGAATCAATTGTCTTACCTTCTTGATACACCGTCACTATAAATTGTTTTTGATAAATAATGTACATTATTTTTAGTATCACCAAAAATTATATATTACACAAACACAATTTTTTGAACTATCCAACTCCTTTTGTACAACATAGGGTCAGAATCTGCTAGAAAATCTCAAATATACATGGTAAGAAGTGCCGGCCTGTATAAAGCCCAATTTTCGAATAACTTAAAGCTATATACAGCTGCAAGCCTTCTTTGGTTATACATATTCGGAAAATTAACACATTTGGCAGAATCAATTTTTTTCACTGGTTTATGGTTTTCCTTTCGAAATATACAAAATTATCCTACGCCTATCATCAACTGTACAATTTACAAAACATATCTTGAGTAGATGGTGAAACCTCAAATCAAATATATACAGGGAGTTTAGGAACTCCAAAATGAAATTTAAAAAACTTTATTCATCAGAACTTTGGTCGATATAATGTACTCTTTTGTTCAAATTTATTACACTTAAACTATTCCTGTTTCATATGGAACAATCAATTATACGAGGTGGTTAAAGTGGTCAAATCACATTTTCCATCAAACCTTCAGTTTCGTTGCATCTTTCTAATAGAGTAGTCATGATATTGTCTCATGATGACATTTTCAAAAAACTCCACATTATAGTCTACATTAGGAAGAGAATGACGTCATTTTTTGGTAATTATGTATATTAAATATTGATGAAAGTAGTAAAATTTAATTTTGGAAGTTGCCAGACGTTGCCGAAGCGAACGCTCAAGAAAACATTCGTGCCATTCGTCTGACAGCTGTGTTCAGTTTGTGTATTATTTCGTTTGATTCCTCAATTTTTTCTGTTTGATGATAAAAATATTTCTTTTCAGAACTAATCGATTATTTCGTTAAGACCTGCGAATAATCAATATCAATATACTTAAAGGAAGTAGCGTCTTCGATATATTACTTTGAAAGAGAAAATGAAACCTGTGATTTTCACAAGGCGCAATATCAAATGTATGAAATTACAAAGTCAATATCTTTTTACTGTTTTCTGTAGCTCTTTAAAAATGTAATTGGATCATAACCTACTATACGTTCTATAGGCTCCAACATAGTGGTCCCCATGGAAAAACTCCAGTGCATGAGAACTAACCTAACATATTATTTTGCATATAGTGAAAAATTAAAAAAAAAACCTTTATCGCTCAACGAAGAAGAGGATAGTAACGGAGGGAAATATTGTTTTCGGTATAGTTCAACTGATTTCAATACTCACTGTTCAATAGTACGAAAATTCGTAATATTGCACACATTGGCAACGCTGTAATCTGTCATCTTGTGACGTCATTCTCTTTTCAATGTGAACAGACTATAACATAATATTATCACTTTTTCGAAGTTGATAGACTGAATGAACATCGAAAATCCTTGCTATACCACAGTAAGACACATTAATAGTTAGTTTGATCTCAAAAGTTATGATGGAATAAACTCAGTTGTTTTAACGTTTCTATATTGTTCATTATGTTGATTTTTTCACCGAAAATTATAAATTGAGAATGATGTGATTGTGCCAATGAATTGTAGTAAATACGTTTAAGTTGCCGTATCAACCTCGGCCATTTCGACTTGGATTTTATAATACAACCATAAAATCATTTTTCTATAGTTAAATTTTTTTCATCGTTACCGCTAACCGATAGCTTTAGAATCACAACTTTGAATAAATAAATACTGTTATCTGTAACGAGGTAGATTCAATAAATAAATTAGCTTAAATTATATTCAGGTCTTGTTCAGGTTACGAGTGCTACCAATATTGTTACCAACACCGCCCAGCTGATAGTTAAGCTGACTGCTTTTCCGGCAAGAATGACGGTTGGCTCTATTTCCACTTGTTCTTTGTCGACAGTTGGTACAACTGCCTCTTCTTCTCTCTGATGGGTTCTGTTGTGGTGCCTGGAATGCTTGTGGAAACAGAGCTTGTCCATGTTTCTTTGGATTCCGTGGCAATCGTAGTCTTCCATACCTGAAATGAATTATAGTCTTGACAATTTTGAAACAGAGGAATCCATTACACTGAATGATTCTACATAGTGAAAATATATCTGTTCAAAAGAATGAAAAGGCGAAGGCACATAAGATACACTAGTAATACAAACAACTGTACATACAGTGCTCGTCTAAAGTCCGTTCTCCCCCTACAAATTTTTGAACCACCTGGTATATTGCAACGAAATTTTGAGGGCTCAAAAAGGAGATGAAACCCTACTTTTTCATGAAAAAATCAAAGCTAATAGTTTCAAAATGGCGGCTGAGCGCCATCTTCAATAATTTCTTTAGATAGAACACCCCGTATATCATTCCATTTACGAAATTTGCTCATAATTTCCAACAGTTTTCTCCAATACACTTTACTCCTAAATTCAATTGTTTTCAAAATATTAACGTTTGAAAAGTAACATTTCGGTCATTTCAAACCCAACCAACACCAATGTTGCTTTCGATCAATTTTGCATTGGAAAAATTCGTTGTCGCGGTAACATCTTGTTTACTGTCAAACTGAACTGCTAACTGTCAAATAGTCCGTTGAGAGCCTAAATCCTTATATGAAAAGTGTGATCATGGCTCGTAGTTTAGACGATAAATTTGAACCAGTTTTGATATTTGGAGAAACTAGAAGAAATTATCATCTAGCAGCCGTATCTTTAATGATAGATTTACCGAGAATCATATTTCGAAGTCATATTTGCGCAAACTATCAAATAAGCTCCAAGCAACTGGTACGCTGAAAGATGCTCCAAGATCAGGAAGACCGCCTCTTTCAGAAGAAAAAAAGGTAGAAATTGCTGCTGAAATGGTAATCAATCGGACTCAGTCGACGTCTGCAGTTGCTGAATCCTGTGGAGTAAGTTCAAAAAGGGTCCAAAGAGTCGTAAAAAAAGAAAAGCTGCATCCCTATAAAATGAAAATCCTGCATGCTTTCACGGAGGATGATCCAGACCGGAGGGTTGAATTTTGTGAGTGGTCAACAATTGAAGAAGAACGGGACTTCCTAAAACGTGTATGTTTCGCAGACCAATGCACGTTTTTTCTTAATGGAAAAGTCGACAAACAGAATGTACGATACTGGAGCGATACTAATCCGCATATTTTTAGAGAGGGACATACCCAGTTTCCTAAAAAGGTGAATGTTTGGTCGGGGATTTTGGGCAATCGCGATGTTGGACCGATTTTCATCAGAGGCATTCTTACAGGAGTTCTTTACAGAAATCTTTTAGAAACTGAAATTGAACCTCGAATAAGACAAATTGTATTAAACAATCAGGAGGGGTTTGAAAATCGTTAAATCATATTTCAGCAGGATGAGGCACCTTCCCCATTTCGATCGCGTGGCTAGAGAGTTCCTCGATACAATTTTTCCTTGGCGATGGATAGGTCGCAGAGGAAGTACAGAATGGCCACCAAGATCTCCGGATCTGAAGTCAAAAATCTACGCCCCACTGAATTCCAAACAATAGAAGAGTTGGAACGCAGAATAATAGACACATGTGAAGAAATAGATGAACAGAGAGAGAAGCTATTTATAATAGGGCACTTTATTCTCAAATTTAGGAGAGGGCCACATTGAACACTTGATGAAATAATTGTTGGGGTTAAATAAAAGTGTTATTCTAAAATAAATTATAATTTTTCAGCTAACTGATTTGTTTTGAATTTACAGAACACATTCGTAGGCTTCGAGATTTTCTGGTAAGCGGTACTGTTTATAAACTCTCTAATAAACTCTCTTTACGCCTCTTATTAGTCGAATTCATTGAGAGATTCAACTGCAAATTGATACTAACGTTTAGTTAGCAAAATGATTCACCGAAAGTGACTAAAATCCATACTTCATTTTAAACTGGAATGTCACTTTTCAAACATTAATATTTCGAAAACAATTGAATTTAGGAGTAAAGTCTATTGAAGAAAACTGTTGAGAATTATGAGCAGATTTCGAAAATGGGGTAATATACTGCGTGTTCTATCTAAAAAAAATATTGAAGATGGCGCGCTCAGACGCCATTTTGAAACTTTTAGCTGTGATTTTTCCATGAAAAAGTAGGTTTTTATCTCCTATTTAAGCTCTCCAAATTTCGTTGCGATATACCAGGTGGTTCAAAAATTAGTAGGGGGAAACGGACTTTAGACGAGCACTGTATAACACAATATTTTAAATAAATGCGAAAAATGTCAGAAAAACAATGAAATGATTTCATTGATACATTCCTGTTCCTCTCTTCACCGCACATCGATTAAAAAAACACAAATCTTATGAGCAAAGAAACTTTTGAAGGTCCATGTAACTTGGCCAAATGTCTCAATACTCACCATCACACTTGCACGTCTTGAGCTTTGCTGCTTTCGTCTGCCGCCGCAGGATGTTGATCGAATTGTTGCATCGCGGCGTGCACTTTTTGCCGTGGAACATCGCCTTGCAGTAATCGTTGTAGAACTCGAAGGCTTTGGAACATAAGGCGTCCGCCGCGCATATCCACTGGGCCACTCGACAAGGCACCACGAGTGCTCGCATCGTTTGTAACACCAACGGCCTGCAGATGTCAGCGCGATCCTTCTGGTCTTGGCAGAATTGGTCGCTGCATTCGCACTAGAACAATATTTTTTGTTTAGTAAAAAAATCAACTAGCAATCATTTCGGAAAATAATATTACTGAATGTGCACTGTGGGGTCAGATACCCTGTAACGTCACAGAAAATGAATGTATGGTGAATAGAAAGAAAACGTCTGAAGGATTTTATTGATTGGTTTATGATCGCCTGCCATTCAAAAAGTCAAAGAAGCAATACCCTATTAAGGTATGCCCAATGAACTAAATGATAGTGGGTCCTTAGCCCTGATTCCGAACTGAAAATTTCATCATCTTCAAGACTTCATCAAGGTGATACACATTTTTTTCATTATTTTTCGGAAAATTTTATCGTGCTCATTGATATAGCGCCCGTAACAATATTCTACTATGCTGCAGTTATACGGGCTTTCTAAACGCGAATGTTCTCTAGGAGGCGGTCAGCATTCCAAGTACCAACCGCGCTCAGCATTGTTTCAGTTCAGATACCGTCAGCCTGACCAGCCTGTTTAAGTATCCTGAAAAGGCAATCTTTGAATTTGGAAATGTTCTATCCGATAAACATTTTTCTTCTTCCATCTATGATATGGACAATATATGATCGTCAATGGCTCACAGCACCAATACAGATAAATGGATGAATTTATTTATCATCAGTTTACAGTGTAAAAGCAATAAAAGAAAATGATATAAATAATGACAGAATTTCACAAGGATCTATGTATATTGATATGATTACCAACACTAAGAGTCAACTTATATAATATTCAGTTTGTGACATATTCCATCAATTTAGATTTAAAAAAATTATGGAAGAAGATTCTTTGATTTCACGAGGAAGTGAATTCCACAATACCTTTATAAAACACCAATATTTATGTATAAATACAATATTAGATGAAATAACATTAATAAGTCTCATAAATCCATTCCTTTACCGAATTATTTTTAACCGACGAAACCAAAAAGGAGGAGGTTCTCTATTCGACGCGTATATTTAATTTTCTTTTATCATTTTTTTTATGTATGATCACGCATAACTTTTCACTGAGGCATCCGATTCCGATAATTTTTTTTCAGTGGATAGGGTCCATTTGGATTTAAAAATGAATCCACCCCTAAGGGTAGCAAAATGAAGGATATTGATCACTCACCCTCTGAATTCTGGTCCGTTTACCGATTCTATCAGGCATAACTTTGTACTGGGATCTTGATTTGGATTATTCTTTTTTATCAGATAGGGTATACCTCATAGTTGATCAAATTTGGATTTTCGAATGGAATTATCCACCCTTACAGGGTAGAAAAATAGGGGATAATTGATTTTTCACTTGAGAACATTGGCACACATATGTAGTTGACAATGACAGATCGCTTATGTTATATTTTTGTTCTCCTACATCCGTCACAATCATTATATTCTATGAGAGGATGGAATGATATACAAAGTAATGAAATAAACTAACCAGAACAACAAAAATAATTTATATAACAACAAATAGTAAAAGTAGATAATCATATTATTTAACTGGTAATAGTTGAAGTAAGGTGGGTAAGTAAGTATTTTGGAAGTAATAAAAAAACAAGCAGTGAGTAATTAGTAGATTCCAGCCACAAAAAATTAAAAATAAAAACTTTTTAACAAAAAATTAAACGACGAAATACGAACTGAAAAGTAAAAAAAAAAATAAACCTTCTTAGTCTCAATAACTGAGCTCCTGCCACAAAAAATAAAATAACCCCAACTCGATGCCATCATTTTACGCCTTACTTAATTCATTTTCTTGTTTGTTTGGCGCCGACTCAAAATTAGTTACTTTCATTAATTTAGGAGCTCAGTTATTGAGACTAAGAAGGTTTATTTTATTTTTTACTTTTCAGTTCCGTATTTCGTCGGTTTAATTTATTGTTAATTTTTTTTTTAAATATAGGTTATCAAATTTTAATTGGGTATCAGTATGGATCGTTGATCATTGATTTTGATATTTTGTCCAGACTCAGAAACTTTTGATGAAGAAAATGATTACCAATTAACATATATTTACTTTTAGTATGATTAACTTTCAGTTTTTTGTTTCAAATTTAAAAAAGAGTTGTTTATTTCTTTATCAATGTGTTCATAAGTTCATATGTCAATTTTTTTTATTTTACTCAACCCTATTAGTGAAACGGAAAATCCACATTTCTTTAATTTTATTATTAATATTTGAGATCAATTATTTTGAATGCCCTTTTCAATGAATGTAGCTCTTCGAATATATATCAGCATAGTAAGAATAAACACAGAACTTTATATTTTCTTCTTTTTACTATGCCAAATTGTATGGGTTCTAAATTCGATCACAAATAGGGCAGTTACAAAGGGAAAAATAGAAAGCTGGAAATATTTTCTAAGTTTAGCAAATTGATTTTTTGGGCTTAATTTTCGGATTTGATACATCCGCATCCTAAATCAAGCAAATATAAAATGTGTCTACTTTTTTCGCTTGAGAAGTGTTTTCTATCAAATCGATAGGTACTTCTGTTAATTTTTTTATATCCATTTCCATGGCATACTATTAAATTGGAAACCAAAATTTCAACCATATGTGGATGATTTGAAACGCCATTGAATTTTTGATTTACGGTTATGTAAAAGATATGTGAATAGTCATGAATTAAAATAGGATAACTGGAAATTGATTTTTAAAGCTTCGAAAAATTCGAAACCAACCAAAATAATGTTTTTTTTTCACAATAAAATACCATTTTGATTAGAAATTTGAAGAGGTGGTAGTCATTTTCTCGAAAAGAAACCCTGAAGTTGGGGATTTCTGACAAAAAAGAAGAAGAGCCTAACAAAAATTGATTGTAACGGTAGATAGACTAGATGGTCGCTGGGACATCATTCATTTCCTTGATTTCTCCAGAAACTTTCAGAATAAAATATTAATAACCGTTTCCAAATGAGATTTTACTTTCTGTGTCATAATTTAAAAAAAATTGGGGATGGTTGAAGCTAAGGACGAAAGTGCACATAGGAAAGACCTTAACATGATCCACTCCATTTTTTTCGCAAAGGAGAAATTTTAATCAATGATTCGTAATTCATTTATTCACAATCGGCTTTCCCGAAGCATAATTCATTCATCAAATTAGCATTCGACTTTGTTGGCAGTTTCCGAAGCAGGATCGCATTCCATATGAATGTGGCACGTCACCTTGTTAGGCGTGTACCGAAGAAGAAATGGCTTAATTATGCAAATTTTGAAAACCGTTTAAGTGCCGTCCTTCCTTCATTGCTCATTAAAGATACGTCCTTCACCTAACATCTCATATCAGCAGGGGTTTTTTCTCGAAAGGAGATGGGAAAGAACTAATGGCATATCCATCATTCTATCGTATTGAGGAGTCCGTGAAATACTGAATCTTACGTACCAATAGACAGATGGATCAACCAAGTATAGTATAGTATAGTATAGTTTTATTCAGTTCAGAAATATTCAAAATATGTTGAAACACGTCACAGTAAAATTGGGACAATAGTCCAAATAGGAATAAAATATTTGTAGACAAAATATAAAATAATATATACATAAGTTAAAATTTTATGTTTAGGTTGTTGGGAAGATGTCTCTGTCTTTGGTTAACTTGAAATATTCATCAAATGAGTATAAACAGTTTTCAGCCAAGATTTTTTACAATTTTATTGAGAATTTGGAAAGTGGCAGATCACGAAATTTGGTTGGTAATGAATTGAACCATTCAATATCTTTGTTTGTGTGGCTGCGTAATCTAGTTTGTGGTTGCAATAGTATAGATTTATTTCTT
This sequence comes from Gonioctena quinquepunctata, assembly GCA_018342105.1. Lineage (NCBI taxonomy): Eukaryota > Metazoa > Arthropoda > Insecta > Coleoptera > Chrysomelidae > Gonioctena > Gonioctena quinquepunctata. The sequence continues at coordinate 118,835 of JAFIRS010001475.1, read as the reverse complement.
GTGTCGTGTCTGTGATCGGATTGTGCTTGATGATCACTCATGTTTTTTTTATGAACAGTAGGTTTTGGTACAGAATAGTCGAGAATATGGACATAATTTTCAGTTGTTCAAATATTGGTCTGCAGCTATCCCAATTTACTTTTTTTGCGGGCAGCTTTGAATGATTAAGATTTTGTAGATAATAGTTTGATGATTTCCCATATTTGGGCTCCAATTAAACGTGGTGCGAAAGTTTGTATGACTGATTCTCCAAGGTAACTAATTTTCTGATAGCGAACACTGTTTGAGAGTTTCACTAACACATTTATATGTTCTGACATAATTAATATCTAATATGACCCAAAATTTACATTGTCATTTGCATTCAGAAGTGAAATTTATAGAAGTTTGGTTTACTTTCATATCGTTTAATAGCATATCATTGATTCAAACCAGGTCCCAGCCTTCTCAAGATAAGTGAAAGGACGAGTTCAGTATCCTCCTTCCATGTCAATGCCAAAAGTTGTATCGTCCGATACATTATGGTTGATACGTAAGGATTTATAGTGAAGGGTAGGTCATTTATGATATCAAGAACAGAAGGGCCCAGTGATCCTTTGTACCTCTCTTAACAATAGCTGTACACTGTGTTCTTCGCCATAAATCAATTTGCTTCTTTGGTGAGTATGACTTATGATATCTAGTGGCTGCTACGTATTCCGTAGAAATTTAGTTTCAATAATATATTGTGATTAACACAGTCAAATGCAGATCAGTTAGTACAGCAAATATTTTTATTGTCATTGAAAGCTCTTTTGATTACATTTGTTAAGAAGTACTGCATCAGCGGTGGACAGCCTTTCTGAATCCATATTGATGTGGTGATATAATTTTAGAGTATCAAAAGACAAAGATTTGAGTGTATTGCCTTTTCCCTTATTTTGGAGAAGGCTGGGAGAATCGATATCTGTCGAAAATTGTTTAGTAGTGACGGGTCACCTTTTTTGTAGGCAGGAATTACTTTACCCATTTTGAATTTTTCTGGAAAAACTCCTTCCTTGAAGCAGGCATTAATAATTTCTGTGAGAGGTTCCAATAAATACATTTAAGATTTTTTTATTATAAATGTGCTAAAATCGTATATGTCTTCTGTTTTCTTGGATTTCATTTTGTTAATGAGTGTTCTAATATCATCTGTGACCAAAGGTTTCAGAAAAATTGTATATACCGACTTTTGGTTTTTGTCCAGTAAATTAAATGCATTTTTGTCAGTCCGATAAGAGTTTTGTGTAAGAGGTTTTGAATTATTTACGTAGTAATCATTCAGTTCATTTGCTGATAAATTTTGAGGGTAAATTTTTGCTTTTCGTTTTCTACCTGTTTCAGTGTTGATGATTTCCCATGTAGTTTTATTGTAGTTGTTCGTATTAATAACATTTTTTTGTATTGATGTTTTCTAGTATTTCTAAGATAATATGATACTTTTTTTTTTAAGGAACGAACAACTAATTTAGTCTTAAAAGTCTTCGTTATAATTTTTCTCATTCTCCATCTCAAGTGAATACTTCCCCAATATATACAAATACTTATTCTAGTCTCTGTCCAGAAAATAACAAGTATAAAATAGTTGATAAATTACAGAAATATAACAAAATGTTCCAAGCAAACGTTTAAACTTTTCAGAATCTTTACATCCTGGAATTGTGAAAGACGAATTTGATTTTTCTATCTATATGAAACGTACCCATACAGATCTGGTTATCTCATCCACTTGTTGCCACCCCAATGTACACGAACATGCAACTCCCTACTCAAGAGACTTTTCACCATCCCGAAGTCAGATGACAATTACAATAAGGAGCTTAATATTATCAAACAAATAGCTTTAAACAACAGCTATTCCCCATACCTCCTGAACAGACTTTATGACCGACATGACCAATTCTTTAAACCGTCCTCTTATTTCTTCTCTTTCTGCAAGATTGAAAAGTTCCTCATTTACTTCACTTCTTTTCCTTGGCAAATAGTTTCCTATGATGTTCTGAAAGATACAATAAATTATTCATGTCTCGTTTTCACTTGCCACACCCTATCAAAATCATTTTGTAACACCAAAGATAAATTCCTTTAATAACAGGTCTGGAGTTTACTTGATTTCATGTTCATTCCCAATTTGCAATACTCAATATATCGGTCAGAGTGGAAGAAATATCATAACCAGAGTCATGGAACTTGTCAAGAACAAAAACATCCTGATTCTAACATTCTCCAAGGTAACACACAAAGTTCATTTGATAATCAATTCGGAACACAATTTTCAAATCGATGAGGACCTAAAAATCTTACATGATTGAGAAAAAAGCAGATAATTTAATCTTTTGGAAATTTTTGATATACTACTCATTAATAACATTAATGTTACCTCGTTGAATGAACTGATCAACTTCGATTGTATTGTTTTTTTCAACTATTGATCTATTTTCATACTTTATCTACTTTACAGTATGCTATCTGTTGAATTTGGATATCACGTTGGTATCTTCCCAATAATTTTATCCTAGATTTGTTGAAAATATGAACAGGATGTTCATAGAATCAAATGTAGAATCATCTGCGACTGAAAGATAAACTTTAGTCACTATCTTCCATCGTCAAGATAACCTCTTGTGGGGTATTCATGTTGAAGGAACATTCCAATTGATATTGATAAAATATTTTCGTGAATTGAAAATCACGATAAAATGAAGTTATTTTTTGTGAATGTCTAACAGAAAACAACTATTCTGTAAGCCTGGACATTGAACTACATCTGATAGATATTCTGAAAGACCCTAACTCAAAAGAAAAAATCTGAAATTGAAAATTTGCATTTTCATTCAGATAGTTATTCGATTTTCTTTGAGTTAGGGTCTTTCAGAATATCTATCAGATGTAGTTCAATGTCCAGCGTGGCTTTAGCCGGGGAAGTAGTTGTTTTCTGTTAGACATTCACAAAAAAATAACTTCATTTTTATCGTGGATTTTTCAATTCACAGAAAAATCTTTTTATCAATATCCAATTGAGAATGTTTCCCTTTTCAATTTTATCCTACTTAGCTAAATGTCACCTTTATTAAAAAATATCGCTCTCTACTTTTGTTTCATATCCTCTCTTTTAAAATCACGTTTAATGTCAGGTTATGTATACGAATGTTTCTTTTTTGAACATATCTCGTCTGGGGTGCATTTTAGGTGTATGACATACTAATGTAAGTTTTTCAGTGGAATTCAAATATGATCGAACACGATATGGTTTTCATTGAAAAAACTAGTTCCAGTTGTTTTTTTTTTGACGTTATATTTTACTCATTGTGTAGAATATTCTAGGGGAGTCAGAGAATGCATTAAAAAAGCGTAAATCGGAAAAATTATCTATTTTAGGTTCTAAAAAAAAAAAACGATCACTCTAAGTCTCAGTATTTTTATATATCTGCTGATTCTAGGCTGTGACTGAAAGTTATAAAAAACTCAGTTAAAATGCCATATTCATAAATGATGATTCTTCTATTGAGCCATTGAAATCTAATGAGTTGTTACACTCAAGTCAGTGAGAGAATTCGTTCGTAATGAAAGACAGCGGTAATCATTGAATTAATTATGTAATCGTGCAATACGAAATGGAGATAATCATCAACTGAATTGATGTTCGTTACACAATAGCGTTTTTCTGTGTTGCTTCTCTCAACTCAAGAAATTATAATGATTATTATTTGCATATTTTCATTTGACAGAATACACACAGAAAATAATAGAAAATATGTATTAACATGATATTTTTGTTAATTAATTCTGGACATCATGTCTTCCACATAATTATCAGAATTAAAATTTCGCGCTTGGCGCTGTCAAAAAATAACTGTAATATGAATTTTACAATATATAGCCGTGAGCTAAACAAACCGATTAAAATTGTACTATAAATCAGACCAATTACAAGTACTATATAAGTCCGTGATAATTCTTTATCACCAAGATTTATAACCTCTTGATTTCTCTCATCTACCAATTATTTTATTGCTGCTTTCATGATGAAGTTGTTAACGGGAAAGATAAAATGACTTATGTCGACAAATTACTACGGATAAATATTTATAATGCCCCTAGAGGTCATATGCAAAGCATTCGAGTTCATCAGAGGGTCAAGGGATCCCGATAACGGGATACGTTTCAATTACTGATAAACAGCTATTTTATTTTATCATCACTCCATTGATCATTTGATAGCAACTGCATTTTCATTCAAGAATATCAAATCATATTGGAAGAATTTAATAAATATTTTTTCAATTCTCGTCTTTGTTAATTTCTAAGCTTTCTGGGATGTTGAGTTTTTGACCTTTCTTTTCTACAAGTAATGCTTTTCAATCAGGAGATGGTTGGGGGAAAGTTGAATTAGATTTGCCCTTAATGAAACTGTATCTATGCTCGGATATGTGTTGCTTGAAAGTTCTACGTGTTTGTCCAATGTAAAATCTTGAACAAGTACCACAAGTTAGTTTATATACTCCTGATTTGTCAGACTTTTCAATTCGATCTTTGTTGTTTTTGATAAATTTTTGATCGCGATTGATAAGGCTGATTACTTGAATTCGTTTTTTTTATATCTTGAAAGAAGATCCTACATGTTTATACCAAAAAGAAGTTGAAGAGATACTTAATTAAATCAATTCAATATGTTCTTAACGCATATGAAAAAATTAGATGGATTATTATGAACCCTCAAATTCCACAACTCTATTCACTTATAAAAAAACTTCATAAAGCAAATTATCCTATCCGGCCAGTAGTATCTTCATTACAGCACCATCAGTGAAAATCTCTGAAAAATTATTAGATCTCATCAAGAGTAATTGTAAATTTGTTCCTAAATATAGTTTGAAGAATTCATATGAATAATCGATAGAATTAAGAACATGCATCTTCCTGAAAATTTCAAACTCATTTCTCTCGATGTTCAAAATATTTTTCCGAATGTACCACCAGATGAAACAATCATACTAGTTGGTAACCTACTGGAGAAACCATGTTAATCCAATCATCACCCAAGTAAATTTATCACTCTTAAGCTCCTCCCATCATAAAGTGCCCAGTGGAACAAACTTATTAACTTTTCCACCACTGGAAATTGGCACCCACGTCGCAGGCCCATGACTCACCACTTCAAAGTTATAACCTAAAGATTACAATAGGTTTCATACCCTTGAAAGGGGCGAACACGTCGAGCTGTTATAACCTGCCACTTCAAAGTTATAACCTCGAAATTGCGGGTACACGTTCATTAATTGTTAAAAAAGGACATGTAGCAAGTATAGTGGATTTATGCAGCTCCAATCAATAATTATCAAGCAACAATCATCAATTAACAAGTGATGAAAATGATGGCATTTATGCAAACAGAATTAACAATTAAGTATAAATAGTAAGCAGGAGCACAAGTCAGAGATCCGATCTATTTAAATGAACCTTTTTGACACTTCAAAATTAAGGAGAATTGTCTATTGAAAACGCATAACCCATTTCATATTGAATGATGAATATCATTCACGTAACAGATAAAACGAATTTTTTGTAAGCCACAATAAAATAATTTGAGAAAAGTTAGGTTAGTTTTCGTCATCGAACGGACCAATCCACGGTCACTTCAAAATCAAGGAAAATTGTCTATTGAAAACGGATAACCCATCTTATATTGAATAAATATCATTCATGTTTCACGTAACAGGTTAAACAAACTTTTTGTAAGCCACAATAAAATAATTTGAGAAAACTTAGGTTAGCTTTCGTCATCGCGCGGATTTTTTTTTTTTATGTTCTGGTTCCCACGAAAAGGGATATCCTGTAATGTTCAGAGAACATCGTGGGAACCAAGGGAAAGAAGGTAGGAGTTGGTGTTCTTCTTAAATTTCTGGAGATTGTATGCCTCGGGGAACACCTCCCTAGGCAATGAGTTCCAAAGCCTCGCTGTTCGTTGGATGAACGAGTCTTTGGAAAGTGATGTTAATGGTGAATTTTGAAGGTTATTGTAATTTGTAGTGACTTTTATTAAATGCGAACTGTGATTATCGCTTATGGAGATAGCAAGAACGTGGCAACCATAACCACATATCACAATCGAGTGCTTGCCACATTGAAGGTTTTATGGAAGTTACCAAAACGTTACAAAACTATCAAACTCTCTTGAAATTGACTGTGACTTCTAAGTGATATTTAAGTGGACAGGATGGTTACCGCAACGGTTATCGCAACGGTTATTTTCCACTTTTAAGTTTGAAAACCTTTAAAGTGATTTGCTTAGTGGCCATAATGTTTCAGACACCTCAAATGACACTAATAAGTTATAGAACTGTGGAGTGGCTACCATAGATGGGAATTACGTGACTACAACAATACACATATAAAATTTCAGTTATTCTCACTGTATAGTGGTAGATTTTGTGGTGATTACGTAATAACCACCGAGTCGAAGTTGCAGTAACAGTTTCCGTCACTATAATGCTGCTTGGGCAACGATGAGATATTGGATTTATTTACAGTTTGTCTAATACAAAATTATTTCCAATTTAATAACAATGTTTATTCTTCTAGTAAAGGTTCAATAATGGGAAATCCTTCACGTCCGTTACTAGCGGAAATTTTCATAGATAAAAAACTTCTCATACTGGCATAGATATGTAGACGACATCTTATGTTGCTTTGTAGGAACTGATAGACAATCAAATACATTTTTTGACTTCATTAATGGCAATCAATCTTTATTTAGGAAAAGCATAAAATTCAAAAGACTGTCGCTTGGGTAAAAAACACATAAATGAACTATTTCATAATTCTTCTACCACTAGAGCCTATAGTAATAGTTTTAGAATAAAACAGGCCTATTGAGAGCATAAGAGTACGATTGGTTAAAATTCTAAATACTAATATTTGTTAAATTTTATTTAAAATTTAGAGACTAAGAGAAAATTTCAAAATATTTGCAGGTATAGGCTTTGCTACAATTTGAAACATTATCACTCCCCTATTTTTCACCTTTCAGAGCATGACACAGATTAAACCAGCTATCATATCACGACATTGTGGATCCAGAGGCATCAACAGATAAACTCATTTATGTTTAAGTATTAGTTTATGGTGTAGAGTTCTAGTGTCATAAGATATTGAAATACATTTTTTTTTTTTAAGAAATTGAAATGAATGATTCGATAAACTTTTTAGATTTGACCATAACGAAAAAAAAAATAAACACGATTTTTCATTTTTCCACAAACCTTCGTATATATAATATATATTATATATATATATATATATATATATTAAATAATATACACTACCAACAAAAAGTTGCCGCATATAATCGTATGATCCACAGACTAGTGAATGTTCCTATGTCAGAAGATAATTTCAATAAAGAATTAAATATAATTAAACAAATTACAGCCAATAATACAACTCAGGAAGTTTATCCAACCGATTCAAATACAAAGTAAAATTTCAGGGTTATTAGTTATTTCGGCAAATCTTCACAGAAAATTTCTAATTATTAGGACATAAAGATATTAATATTGCTTACAGAACAAATAATACTTTCTGGTAAACAAAATACATATTATTAATATTAATTTCTTCGCTCTTGTACAGTTGTATATATTTTCTATGTTTACTATTACTTTTTTCAGTTTGTGAAAGGTTATTATACACAAGAAATATTTCGAGGAAATATGCTAATTTAATAATTCTCTCTTTTGGACCACATACATGAGAAGTGTTTCAGTTTTTCATAGTCATCATTAAAGGATACAAGTATCAATAAATCTATTCGTACTCGTGTTCCGAATGTCATGTTATATTCGGCTCATTTTCTACCGCACACATTTTCAGTTATTTTCTCTGCATTTTTATGGCGCATTGGCGTTCTTCCAAATTGCTGTTGGCCTTCATAGTTCAAAGCCTTTTCAGTGACATTGTGACTGCAGTTTTGATTTCAATCTCCGGTGTTAGCTCATAAATATTATTGATTGGTAATTATTTGTCGGAAGAGAACCATGGAAACTTTCATTCATGTACGTTTTGGCCAATCAAACATTTTATAGTGGGAATATTCTACCTAGAAAATTGCCGCGGGAATAATTTGAGGTATTTTGTTTCTATAGTCTGTCATCAATTCGCATGAAAAGTGAGAAACGAATCAAAACCGGTTTAGTACATTGTATCATTGTACGAGGAAATGTCTTTATTTATGATCGTAACATCGAACAATAATCTATAGAATACCACACGAGAGTTCGATAAAGTAGAAAATAATTCTACAGATTTCTTTCTCAAACTTGCCATTGGGCAGTAGCCACTCGAGCTGTTGGGCTCTCGTGTCTATGCCTGGCAACAAGTTTTCGAAAATCTGTCGAATTATTTTACTTTATTCTCACTCTCTTGTGATATTACAACTGAAAATAATGTTCCTTTTTGGGCCAAATCTTTGTTATAAAATGTTTTTAGAAGTTCGTGTGAGACTGTGTTAAAGACCTGAGAGATCTGAAAAAACTACCACAGATTCTAGTGATTTGTTGAATGAATTAAGTGTTCCCGAAAATCCACATCAGCATTTTCATTGTTCCATTTTTGGACTCTCCATCAATTATGAACTTGCGACTATGAAATTATTCCATTAATATTTTCTCAACAAGCTCTTGAAACATTTTTGTTAGGTTATTGTGTGATAATGATAATAATAATAGCGTTTATTGCCCAACAGATTCCCATTTACAGAGCAATGTTATAATTAGAGGATTGATTAGTAGTACACTTTTCAAATATGAATGAAAATCACAAGTCATTTTTGTATACCTTAAAAAATTCAAAGATATGCACGAGATTTATTGTTTAGTTCATATATGCTGCAACCAAAGATGTCACAAATGCTAGAGAGTTTGTTAGCATTACTGAACATCAGAATTATTTTTGTTTTCAAATTTAATTTGTTTGAGCTCTTTTTCACAAAAGGGCAGTGTTGTATCTGGATATTATTCTAGGAACATTAATATCAATGTGCGACAGTAATGCAGGACAGTCAATTTTACTATTGAGTAATTTATATAAGCATAAAACAGATGCCTGATTTCTACGTTTTTCTAAAGACACAAAGACAAATCTATGTAGCAAATCAAGATAATTACAACCTTTTGGAAGGATAAAGCATATCAATTTTGAGGCTTAGAAATTTTAAGAGTTTCTTCTGAACTTTGTACCAGATGAATATTGAATATATATGGGATTCCATATCATGGATCCATATTCCAGTTTTGATCTAACTGAAATATAGAGAGGTTAATGATAAAATGGTATTGAAATTCTTACAGTTCCTGATAATAAAGCCATATGCACGGTATGCTGAACTGACAATAACATTAATGTGATAATTAAATGTGACTTGATGACGATATGGACATCTAAATAATTATCTATTACATAAGAAATTGTAACGTATTAACTTTGCGACTAAATGATGAAATTTTATATTTAGATATATTCAAATGAAGGTAATATGACAATCATCCAAACTGGTGATGGAAGCGTATAACTTTAAATCATCTGCAAACATAAACCGATTCCATTCTAATGAAATGCACAAATCATTAATCAATAATAGGAATAATAATGGACCAAGATTGGACCCTTGAGGTACTCCGCTAGTTGGCGTTGATGAAGGTAGGGTTTTAGAAGATGACGATAAGTTTTATTAGAGCTCATACTTTTTTATTTATTAAAGCCCATACGTTTATGAGGAAGTAGTTTATGATTGATCTGCCTCAGAGAAATCCGTGTACACCGAACTAACACAGCCTTATCATCCTAGAAGTGATTTAAACAAATACGAAAGGGGCATTGAGATCTCTTCGATCAGAAAATCAGATTAAAATACTTCCAGCTGATAAAGGTAACGCCACAGTCATCATGAACACTACTGATTATGAGAACAAACTATCACAAATGATCTCGAACACCACATATCACACAATCAATCAAAACACTACCATATCAATAAACAAAGTATACAAAAAATTCAACAAAAATCCAACTCCATCAATAGAAAGCGAAATATACCGAACTTTAGCTAAACACAAAAACATACTCACGAAAACAGAACGCAGAGACCTAGTATCACACCACAGCAAACCATTTTTATGGATTACCAAAAATACACAAACCATCTCATCCTCTACGCCCTAATATTCTGAAACCACTATCTGAAAATGGAAATAGTTTCATAAGGAATACCCCTCACTTTCTGGAGAAATTGAATGAATTACAAATTCAAGATGGAGATCTCCTACTAAGTTTTGATGTCGAAAGTTTGTCCCTATTGATAAAACTCTGGAAATCGTGAAAGAAAGATTAGAAAATGACACATAACTGAAGACAAGAACAAAACTGGATGTCAGCGCAATCATAGAATTACTGAAACTATGTACAGAAAAAACATATTTCCAATTCAAAAACGAATTTTATAAACAAGGGTTTGGTATGGCGATAGGTTCTCATTTTTCACCCAGTTTAAGTAACATATTCATGGAATACTTTGAAGAATCTTCCGTTGAAACATTCCACAATGGCCCAGAAGAAGAATTAAATTTTTTTTTTGGATCAAATTCTCTTTAGAATCAGAACAAAACAACCAACTTCCCTATCTGTACATAGAAAGAAGACACATACCAATCGATATCTGCACTACAACTCAAACCATCATGCCAGTGTCAAAAAAGGCATAGTTAAATGTCTGTATAATCGATTCCAAACAGTTTGCAATTCCAACCAGAATCTACAGGACCCCCTACAGTCCAACGTTTCACACAAATATTGATTGAAGACAGCCAGGTTACTAACGGTTGATCTGGAATTTATAAAACCATGCTGGTATTTGGATATGATATGCCTGGTAGACAGATAGACGGCTGTACAAGATAATCTCCAAGATCTTCGCAACGTTATTTATAATTTATATTGGTCTAATTACCTATGACATTACGATAAAACTTTGGCAATTTTCCAAGATTCTGCAGAAACTGAGGTTTCCAAATTAAATTGAAAATGATTTGTAGGTGGTGAACTAGTACTCCCAAGTAGTCTTTCGGAAGAAATGATAGTATTTTGTTTGAACCTGAAGTCAACTTATTCTTTATTTTTTTCCCAGCTTCTGAAATTCTATCTTAGTGATTGGTTCACAGTAATATCTACTAGAATATTACGATCAGAATCCAAAACAAAGTTTTCCTCTTCGATTACAAGTGATAGTACGCGCTTTCAAAGAATTTTCCAAAAGCACTCTATAATTATAGCACAGGTAGGTTCATATAATCAAGTAGAGGTTATAGTATCAATTGTACAACAATTACTCACATCCATTAGATCTTTTCCTTCTTCGGTGGAGGTGAGCGCGGTGAGGGAATATTGACATATCTCCGGACAGTACGTGGGAAAATGTTCACCCTGTAGTACACCCGAACATCCTACAGGTAGTTTTGCAGAGCCATACCGCAGCCGACTCTGTAAGCGCACTTCATACGAGCTTCTTCACAAGGGATGGCCGATGTTTCTCCCGCTAACCACGCCACTGATAGCATGATGAACCACATACCGCCTGAAACAAAAATATGTATGAGTAAAATTTTCGAAACCAAAGCCCAAGAGAAACACAGAGTATTACTTTCCATAAACATGAACAAATAAAAAAAAAATTTTGTTCAGAAACTAGTTTAGCGGTTTAGTGTATTGGCAGTGATGACCGGATCGGTAGATTTTCACCACTCCCTTAGAAACCCCTTAAAAACCCACACGTATTAGTTATTGGGTTTTTAGTTTGTTGTAGAAAATTTCGTCATTCAGAAAAAAAACTGTTAATTTTTGCAAAATATTTTTTCGGCCACCGTCCAGGATGTACCCACTTCCGGCCTAGTCCGGGCCTAGTCCGGGAAGTACGTACTTCCCGGACTAGGCCGGAAAGAATCACGTCGTTGTTGTCATTGTAAATATGAAAATCTTGGTAGGTATGGTTTTGATGTAGTTGATCATTACCATAGCAACGAAATAACGGCTGACAGTTCATATGAAATTAGTTGTCAATAGTTTGAATATTTTTTACCAATGCAATAAAACATGGAAGCAGATCGATAGTGACTTTTGAGAATGTCCTTGGGAAATTTCCAATAAGCAGGCGCTACAGCATATTGCCTGAAAAATCAAAACATCCAGGTACAAAACGTTATGATTTGATCAAAATGGAATTTCATATTAAAATGCAAAACTATTACAGAGGATGTCATTTGACTTATTTGGCCAAAAATCTGAAGGCCGTCAAATCTCTCTACTCTTAGAAGCATGTAAACTCTATGTTGAAAAGTACCCATTTTAGGAAGACAAATTTAAACATACCACTTTTCCAAAGGTTATCGCATTTCTTAAAAGGAAGAATATTGGTTACAAAGCCAAGAAATCAGAAGTCTTCAAAGTAGAGCATGATCAACAAATTATTAGGAAGAGATAATGAAAATTCTAATTGAATGTAATTTTAACAAAATATTACGATTGTAGGATATAGTATCAACTTAATTTTCAGGTAGCAACAATCATTGGGTTAGCCGGTGCGTGTAAACGAGAAGAACTGACAAAAATGTCAATTGATCTAATAAACGACAAGGATGACATGTTGCTTGTGAAAATACCGGATTCAAAAACACATATTGAGAGAACTTTTGTTGTAATTGGGCAAGAAAACCTGCTGTTGTATAGGCAATATTTATCTTTACGGCCATCCCATACTCCACATAACAGATTATTCGTGAAATACAAAAAAGGAAAATGTTCGATTCAGCCTGTTGGTATCCACAGTTTTGGGAGTCTCGTAATAAAAATCGCAGAATTTTACATTTACCCAATCCTAAAAATTACACAGGCCATAGCATTCTGTCGAACTTCGTCGACGTTCTTTGCTATAATGGTGGAAACATCACAAATTTGAAAGAGACACGGTGGCTGGAAGTCTACAATTGGCTAAGGATATATAGATAATTCACTTTACAAACAAAATTAAAATTGCCAAGACCATTCAAAAATCATCAGATGAAAACAATCAATGTGAAACGGAAACTTTGCCTTCTTGTTCTGGCTTCAACAAAAGGAATTTAAATATACCAAGCATTTCAAACAAATTGTATCCCTTCAATATTAGCAATTGCTCGAATTTTAATATAAATATTAATATAAATAATAATTAGAATGTTTCTGTTAATATATAGTATTTTCTGTTCTGTTCTGTTTAATTCAAATAAGAATGTATAAAATGTATAATAAAGAAATAAAGAAATATGTCGTCTCATTGATTTGTTATTCTACACGGTTGCCGAAAAAATATTGTACGCAACACGCCCGAAAATAGTTTTTTGGACTCACAGACTTCCAAGACTCGCCTACGGCTCGTCCTAGAATTTTGTCTATTCGTCCAAAAAAAACCTATTTTCCCAGTACTTTGGAATAGAGAATTAAAAAAAATGTCACAAGCCCCTGCTCCCAAATTAAAAATGTGGGGTTGGTAACGGTCACTCGAAGAGGGGTTAATAATAAAATAATTTATTGACCATATCAATCACAATCTGTGAAATACTTCTACAAAACCAAAGTTTTAGGGTAAATAGAGTATCACCCAAAAAAGCTGTCGAGGAGCTTGTCCTTGTGAAATTCCTTACTCCATAAAAACATCTATCTAGTGATGTACGAATGATAAATGTGTTTATGATTTTTTTATAAGAGGGATCGGTGTTTGAAATTATGCAACTATAGCACTACCTGGAAACATTCGATCTGATGACAGAGTGCCAACATGGAAAACTCAGAAACTACAACCTAATTGTACACAACATATACATGATTTAATAGACGAAAAAAATATTGTTGTGGGAATTTTCTTTGACTTAGTTGGGCCTTCGAACTTTTAACACTGAATTTGTAGCAGAAAAACTCTTTAACATAGGAATTCGAGGTAATATAAACCAGTTACTTGTGTCTTTTTTGACGAATAGATGTTTCCAGGTGAAGCAGAAAAACGTTATGTCAGATACATTTCTTGTAACAACGGCCAAGGCAGCGTTCTTTGACCACTATTTTTTTAATTATATGTGAATGATCTTCCTGAAAACATAAGTTATGGAAAAATATTCCTTTACGCAGATGACACGTCTATCATCTTCTTAGTAAAACATCTGACGATATTACACAATTATTGAATACAGTTTTAATTGAATTTAATGACTTGTGTAACAAGAACAGACTCATTGTGAACCTAAACAAAACAGTATGCATGCATTTGCGAATTCATCTCGAAGTCTACATAAACTCAATCTCAATTTCCAAAACAAATCTTTAGAATTGGCCAGTTCGACAAAATTATTGGGAACAATGATTGACTCACTCTGCACATGGCAAAAACATATCGACTTTACATGTAAGAAATTGGGTAAATTATACCTCTTAATAAAATCTCCCAAGTGTAAGTTAGATTCAAAATCACTGATATCAGTTTATTATGCTAAATTTAACTCGATTATATATCATTAAGCCGGCGTTACACGACGCGAAACTTGGCAAAGTCGGCTTGGGGATTATCGAGATTTGTCAAGCGTGAGCTCGGGGGTTCCGTTTCCAAGAAATGTCGGTAAATTCCTAAAGATCAAAGGCGCGAGGGTTTCGTGTCTGTCCACAGCCCGGTCACTTCGGAGAGGAAGTTTGGTGGTGGTAGAGCATAGTTGAGTGTTGTTTTCATTATTGAGTATTAACCTAGGCTCGTGTACCAAATCCTAGTAACTGATAGACGCCGTGAGACTGATCAGGCTCGAGATTGCACAAACCTCAGCCCTGTGCACCGAGCACAATCCCCAAGCTGAGCTCGTCAAGTCTCGCGCCGTGAGACGCCGGTTGATATTGCTGTCTGGGGCTAGCTACTGGATCAGACCACAGAACTCATAGAACTAGAAGGCCAATACCGTTTTGCTGGAACGAGCCCTACTGTACTACATGGTACACACATGAGCATGCGCAGTAACACCGCTGTCATGACAGGGGCGGTTTCAGTGAAATGTATGACCTCTATTAACTGAAACATATTGACTTCTACATGAGAACTTTCTAAAGATGGGTACTTGAGCTCGAATTGAATAGTGGAGTGCAACTGAAATTTTGAGGAATATCTGAAACTAATCTCCGTAAGGTTTCGGGAAGAAAGACTTGTAAAAGAATACTTCACTGAATTATTTATTTGACATGAACTAAATGTATGCAGTATTTCACAAGATATAATATTTCATTTCAAAGAGAATTTGGTTTTATGCATTAATGGGTAGGTATGATGGGGACAGAATAACAATCACAATTGACGTCTCCCTTGCAGTTTTGAAGTTAAATTAAAAAACAAATATTTTGGAACAAATTAAAAATATTTTGAGGGATTTGAATGTGAATGCTATGACAATAGCGTGTCCCAAAAACTATGCAACAAATGGAAACGTTTTCCATGTTATAACAATGAAATTTATCCTTGATAAAAGTTGGTGCCCATCAAGAAACCTGTAATGGGCTATCGAAAAGAAATGTTGAGTTTTTCGTTGGTGAAGCGAATCCGTTTGATACAAGCTTTTATTCAGTTTAACTTGTTAGTTTGTTCGGGTCAAATATTGCAAGTGAATTTTGACAGACTTCTAGTCGTCCGATTAGTTTGAAATTTGGCAGGTGTTCATAATTCCGGTGACAATGCATTATGGAATTTTAGTTAGAGAAAAAACAAAATGGCGGCTTCAAGATGGCGGACAATATTTGTAATTATGGTCCGATTTGATGAAAAAAATTGGGGGTTTTCGGGGTCGGAGATAATGAATTTCTTGTCAAAATTCAAGATTGCGGCTCCAAGATGGTGGATGAATTTTGTGATGATGGTCAGATTCGATTCAAAATTGGTATAAGGGGGTTGTCGAGGTCAGAGATTATGAAATCTATAAATTCAAGATGGCGTCCCCAAGATGGAGGACGAGTTTTGTGATTATGGTCAGATTCTATTAAAATTGATGTATGGGAGTTTTTGGGGTTGGAGATAATGATTTCTTTCAGCTCAAAACTTACAGGGAAAACACCTTGTAATAACGATGCTCTACTAGAAATGAACAGATCAAGGCGAACTAACTAAAAAGCAAAAAATAAAATAATTAATGAAAAAACTTTTTAAAGGCAAGTTTTTATTTAAGCCGCGCACTAAAATGTATAAAATAAGTTTCAGTCATCGCTGACAATGATTTAATTATTTTTTGTTGAATTATTTGGTTTCAAAAAGCTTGTTGCGCGAATTGTAATAAAATTAACACTTTGACAAGTTGTTACTTATCAATCAATCATTTATAAACACTTCGCGCGACAAGCTTTTTGATACCAAATAATTCAACAAAAAATAATTAAATCATTGTCAGCGATGACTTAAACTTATTTTATACGTTTTAGTACACGGCTTGAATAAAAGATTGTCTTTAAAAAGGTTTTTTATTAGTTATTTTATTTTTTGCTTTTTAGTTAGTTCGCCTTAATCTGTTCATTTCCCACGTGCACGCATACATAAAATCCATTGGAAATATTTCATTGTCATCCAATGGACAACTCAGATTTATAATATCAAAGGTATACTAATAAAGTTATTTTTATAGATAGATAGATAGATGTTTATTGGTCATACACCAATTTTCATTGAACAATACAAATATAGTGGGCGGTACCTATGTCACCATCAACTTTTTTTTATCAGGGATATTTTTTTTGTTAAATCAATAATGACAAAGTTTTCCATTTATTGCGTACTTTTTGGTACACGGTATAAATACAAAAAAATAAAAAACTGTTATTTAAATAAAACATAATTTATTGGTATAATATTATTGATGTGAAAAAAGTATCAGTTTTGATAGCTTATTCCTTTTCAATTCCCCCTTACATTTTCTGTTTGCAACCTAGCAACACTATGGTAACGTATTTTACTGTAAATTTTTACAATAAATTTTATCAATTTCATTTTATGGTTCATCTCGTACATAGATATATCAAACACATGGTTATCTAATTCAGAAAACAATTTTTTATCTTCGAAAAGAGTTCCTGAAATAGTAGTTACAAAAACATCCATAAACTTTTTTTCTTGCGGCATTAAATTGTTCGTCAGACCCATTATTTGCTTAATTTTTCTTTCTGTAAACATACAACACTTCACGATATCTGCAGAAGGCTTGATTAGTCCAGAAAAAGAGGCAGCTCTGTTTTTTCTATGTAATAATTTGAAGTAATCTAGATCTACACTTGCTTTTCTCTCTTCTTCTAGTATGTTTAAACACTGGTCAATTATACTCTGAATATACTAAAAACTAGCGTGGTCTCTTAAATACTACACGATAACACAATGAAAACAACACAAAGAGTATATAATAGGATAGGACGGAATTAAAAAACACTGAAGCAAGAACACAAATGAACAACAAACGCAAAACCGGCCCTGAAGAAAAATGGCGTCAGACTAAATAACAGTTGCTGACGTTAACAGCGTTGCCAAATGAGTTTGTAGGATATCATAATTCTTATTAGGGTTAAATCAGTTGTTATATGCTACACTTATCTTGTATATTATCTTCTGAATACATATAACAAAAGAATTTAATGATCCTGAGTAATCGATAGTTGATGAGTTTCGGCTCTTTTAATGGGAATATAATGTAATACATTACATCATAATGTCATTATATTAGATTCTCATACAAGTACATGAACTGGCAATGTTGTTGATGATATGCGCATGATTACGTGTGTCCCATCTATACACGTTGTTATGAATCATATCAATTTCTTCCACTTATATTAGCCTTCTAGTTCTATGAGTTCTGTGGATCAGACAGGATTTTTATAAAGCAAAAAGCACTGCTGAGATTGAAATTCAACTTGGATTATAGAACATCCTGTAGAGAGACATTCCAACAAAACACAATATTGGCAGTTACAAGTTTGTTGATTTGGAGAACACTAACATATATACATGAAAATAAAGGTATCGTACAAATGAGAGCAGAAACGCATAATTATATGTAAGGAGTGAAAATATGATCACAACACCATAACATATGGAAAATCTCCTCTAAATTTGTTGGTATTCGCATTATTAACTTACTGACAAATGATATGAAGACCTTGTCACCTCAAATAAATTTTTTTTTTTTTTTAAATTCCATTTTTAAATGTTTTTGTCTCGGTAGAGTGTTGCAATGTCGTTTTCTAATTTGTTTTGATATTTATATTGTTTTTGTAAATGACGATGTGTTGCTTCAATTATTTCCAATGTGAAATATCATTGAATCTCATTTTATCTGAACTTGGTGTATTTCATATTGTTTTTTTAATAACGATGTGTTCGATTCAATTATTTCTACTGTGAAATGTCTTTCAATCATATTTTATCCAGACTTAGAGTATATTTTTATGTATGTATAAACCTATGCAACTATGACTTGTCCCATCTACATAATATGTAGCGAAAAGGATTAATAAAATCTATATATCTATCTATATTACCCTTTTACTCAAACATATAATGTATGCATATACATAAATATATTGGACACATATTAAAAATATGATATATAAATTATAAAAGTATAAATAAGCAAAAGCTGAAGTAATACAATGAAATACATGAAAATAAATCACGAATACATTAGGAGTACATTGAAACGCAATAAAGGTGCATATCAGGGATCGATGAGATTATGATAAAAGGTTCTATTCATAGACAAAATCACCTTCTTTTTGTATAAATTTTTCGACTTTATAATTTTCAATGTGCTAGGTAGTGATTTTATCAACCTTAGAGCATTGTAGATGAAAAATCGTCGGGGTATTGACTTATGTGCCCTTGGTAATATTTCATTTGCAGCTAATTTCCTCCTGGTTTGGTATTGATGTTCTATCAGAGTAGACTCGGGTCTATTAAATGTAAATAATACAATTATTTTGGAGTATTTTGTAAGAATAGTATAATATCTTCAAATGTGTTAAATGTAAGAACTTAATTGTTTTAACTTATAGATGAGTCTGCGGAGTTTGTTGACTACAGTATGAACATGGATGTCCCGTTTCAGATACGATACCGAGATATTTAGCTGAATTAGCGAGGGATATTGATATGTTGTTGATTTTCATCGCGGGTAGGAATTTTTCGTAAGAGGTAAACGGTATTATTTTAGTTTTGGAATTATTAATTGACAAACTATTTTCATTGACCTAATTTGAAATGAGTTTTAGGTCATTTTCATCTTTTCCCTGCACTAAGTCAGTGTCGTTGGCGAACGAAATTATGCTGCCTGTGGAATTCATCGTTACCAAGTCGTTTAAGTAAATGATGAAGAGTATAAGGTCCCAGGACTGTTCCTTGTGGCACGCCAAAAGTAACAGTACTTTCACCACTCATTTTACCGTCTATCAGAACTTGCTTGGGTTGAATTAAAGGAATTTTTACATAACAAGGTGACATTTCAAAATGTAGAATTGACGTGTCTTGGGATTGTTTCAAATATACAGATTAGTCGAGATACTGAATTTATTCCATGTGGCTGTTGCACACTGTATGTTACCATATGGTCATGGGATGATGGATGATGATAATGTGGAAAACGTTATTTCTAACATAGGCACTTCAATTATGAAAAATGTTGAATCATTTGAACAAATAAATATATTTTCAATTCGTTGTCTCATAAAAATACATAAACTCAATTAACATTTAGGGCTATCACAGTGTCAGCATCTTCAAACAACATTAAGCTACATAGCTGAATTATATAAATCTCTGATTTTCATCAGAACACCTCGTGTTAATCCTTTAGTCATTACGTCGTCAACTAACGCAAAAATCTTGTTGATTCAAGGTGATAGTCCTTAATTCCTGAAATATTTAACGTTCTCTGATCCGTGATCTTTGTCTCGATGATGTTATAGATAAACGAATTTTTCGCAGAATAAATGGCTTTTATTGAGCCATCATTTGAATATCTTATCAGATCATGGGTAAACACTTAGTTCAAATAGTAATTGAAATGGTAACATTCAAAATCATTCCGAAATTACATTCTGAATGAATATAAAGTACAGAATGAACCATACCAAATGGTTATTTTCAATTTCACTCATCTTATCAACACCATACTAGGTATATAATATATTTTATTTTCGAAAGTTCCTTCATAACTCTCCTTTTTATGTTTGTGGTGCAAGAAATCAATCTTCAAACATACCAATCTCTTCATGAAAAAACAATTCCATTTCATCGTAAATTTGTTTCGTTTATGTATGTTCTGTTATTTTTGTTCCAATATTTTTCTGTTTTTATAACAAAGTTCATGGTAGCGTATTTTCAGCCCTGAAGACGCCAAAGAACGGCGAAACATCGTAAATTTTTTAAAATTCAGAACACTATTTCGGATACTGTGCCTATGGGCAATTCTAGCTATTTCTCTCCATTATTTTTGAAACAATCAATTGCCAAAATATCAAACTAGAGAATTAATCAGGTCAGTTCTATAGTGATAGAACGTCTTCCTCGCTGTTTTATACTGAAAATTTTATACCAGTCATTTTCAACCAATCAGATGCTTTATTTCGACATTGTTACTATGGTAACCAGCAAATTTTCTGAAAGTTTTTCATCCACATTGGAATGTAGACGTAAAATTAATAAGTGGAAATTTCCCGGCACATGACAGCTATCATATAATTAGATAAAAATAATATTGAAATAATATTGACAATATTTTTTATTTACTTACTTTATAAGTTCGAAATATTACAACAATTTATTAAGGTGTACATTCTATAATATCATTAATTAATTTTAAATTCTTCAAAAATTCCACTTCTACCTCCTCTTTCCTAAGTGGTGAATAAAACACAGAGCCGGTGTTTTTTTTAACAATATGCATGTGTTTCATAAAATAAAAATTATACTGAGACACCAGTTTATTTCTTTGAGTATTAGATTTGTGTCCAAAAGAAGGCACAATATCACGCAGAATGTTGCCAATCTCTTTAAATATATTTTCTTGTTCAGGATTTAATCCAGATTCTTCCACTAGGTATGTTAGATATTTTACATTTTTATGGTACATTTTAATGTGCTGTGAATCTTTGCAAAAGGAACACAATTCATACGATTGAAAGTTCATTTTATTATCACTTTTTTACCATCTCATGATTGAATACAATGTTATGAGGAACTTATAATGCTACAAATAAAATATTGATTGACAGGAGTAGTGCATGTCAAATCCATGGCTAACTTTACAAACTTTTTTTTTATCCGGCAACATACGCCAACAATATTCTATTTAGAATAAAGAATAAAATATCCCGATTTCCTGAATTATTTGAAAAACAAATTATTATGGCTAATATCAATTTTTCTTAGAATTAAACCTAAAAGAATATGAAATATATTTAAGTATATATGTATAGGTATATTATATATTTTTGGTGTATATCACCTTTTTTAATTTTTCCCTGAAACCTAGTAAGAAAATTATATGAAATCAATGATTTTTATATAATAATATTATTATTTATCTGATATTATAAATTTTATTTTACTAGGGCACGGGAAAAAAAAGAAAAATATCCCGCAATACGAACATCCACTTTTATTTTTAATCAATATTGACATTTCCCTGAAACCCAGTAACAAAATTGTATGAAAACAATCAATTTCATATAAAAATTTATCTGATATTATATATTTTATTTTACTAGAGCACGGGGAAAATCGAAAAATATCTCCCGCAATACGAACGTATCCACTTTCATTTTTAGTCAATATTAACATTTTCCTGAAACCTAGTAAGAAAATTGTATGAAATCAATTAATTTTATATAATAGTTTATCTGATATTATATTTTTATTTCACTAGGGAACGGGGAAAATCAGAAAAAAATCTCACCCAAAACTCCCATTACACACAGCCTTCTATTTATTTGTGAATAACGTAAAAATAAATTTTTACTTAATGTTTTCTATTTAAATATAATTCCGGTATAAAATTTTCTTACCGAATCCCCCACGTGCTTGAATTAATTGCGGGAAAATTGTCTCGTACATGAATTTAAAAAAAAATTATCCCTCGTCGCTTGGCGACTAGTGATAATTTTCAAAAAATTCATGTACTCAAAAAATTTCCGGCAATAATTCATGCTCTAGGGACAATCGTGACAATCCAACTCATGTATGAAAAATCGCATATGCCACAGTGCAATTTTCAGTTTGACAGCGGCAAAAGTTAGCTGCAACTTTTACAGCGACAAATGCACTAGTGGTTTTTTCACTTATTCATTTGTTTATCAATTATCGCGGTGTTGGTTGCCAAAATAAATAAAGTTTGCATTGATATGTTTCTAAATTTCTTATTCATTAAATTGTCCTGCCAATTACACTCGATGTTTTCATTGATATCGGGTAAATTTGTGTTGTTCAAATTCTAAACTGTTTCCTTTAGCAATTTGACTCGAAAAACTGTCAACCTAAAACCTTCGGTGACGCGTTTTTAATAGAGGACAGTTTTTCTCGTCTAATTGCTAGGCAACAGTTTCTCATTAAACAACCCAAAGTTACCCGATAAAATACAAACCTCTCGTGCAATTATAAGTGATAAATCCATTAAAAGATTCGATATTGTTTTTCGATGAAACCAGTAGTAGATTCGATATTGTTTTTTTCGATCACACCACAGTATGCCCTGTCACCTGTCATTATATGCCAACGCATTCAATTCATATATTTTGTATAATTCAATTCCTGTAAGGAAACAGGAAATACAAAATGGATTAAACAAGGGATTTT
This sequence comes from Gonioctena quinquepunctata, assembly GCA_018342105.1. NCBI lineage: Eukaryota > Metazoa > Arthropoda > Insecta > Coleoptera > Chrysomelidae > Gonioctena > Gonioctena quinquepunctata. Next base: position 95,881 of record JAFIRS010001475.1, on the reverse strand, counting down.
GAGCTCACTACATACAGTGATTTGATATTGGAATTCAAATATATACATTTTTCAGACTGTTAAATGAGACAAGTGAGGCTCCCATATTCTCATACAATCAATGGGTGTTGTGGAGTGCACGTGAAGCTAGAAATATTTCATGAAGAATTGTAAAACCACTAACAACTTCATAAAAATCTCATAATGGCACAAATCACACAAAACTCAATTAGTATATGCATAAAGTCAACAGGAATTCAAAATTATACTTATAACAAAAGCGAGATGGCCCAGTTAACTAAGGAGCAGGCCACGAATGAAGCAAACCGGGTTCGAATCCGACCACCGTCAATTTTTTTTTTTAATTTTCAAAAATAAATTTTAATAAAAACAGTGCAGATTCTACTAACCTCAATTCTCGTGTGAAAAAACACAGACGCTCGAGTAAGCTTAGCAGAAAACGAGCCAACCCTATCCCATTTTCCTCAAAATGATATCCTGATTGAATACACTAGAAACATTTATGTATTTTAAGTTTCTGAGTGAGTTCAAGAGCAGTGAATAATCATTTTGAATGAATCTGTGAAGCAAGAAAAATTTTTGTGACTTTCCACGTTGAAAATTCGAATATAACATGAATTCTGGTAGTTTTTTTCAGTTCCAAATGTGATTCGGAAAATATTCTCATCAAATATCATTCGTTCTAAAGGATTTTATGCATTTTTTTAATTTTCCCCAAGGAAATTCAACTCTTGCAATTTGCGGCCTTATTATCAAAGATGAATCAACTCAAGCTTCGTTTTCGTGATTAAATCAGATAATAAGACCGCAAATCGCACTCAGTAAAATTTCCAGGCTTTCTCGAAAATTTCAAAACATTTTCGAGCGATAAAACCCGTAGCACATATGATATTACCCTCGAAGATACCCCTCCTGATCGAAACTTTGCATAGACAGATGAACGACATCATTTTGTATACTTAATACATTAGGTTATCTTACTGAAATTATCGTTATTACCATAATTTTTTTCAAGCAACAATTTCAATGTTTACCAAGGTGAATAATCAAAAACAAAGGCTGTTGAATAGTCAGCCAGGCAATCTCTAGTTATTCTTAATTCACATAAGATAAAACTTTCCGGTTATAAATTTGAACTTTCTGTCCACTTTTCACTCCATTCGACTAAATATTTGAAGATATAAAATGTTACAAATTGAAATGACAGATTAAGTCACTTATTTGTTTCTTCTGATAAAAATATCTATTTCCGGACTTCGTGGTTCAGCAAGCAACTAAAGAAACATTATTAATCATATTTTCGTTTCAATAATAAACATATGTATTTTTTATGCCTGCAAGTTTTGATAAATATTAATTTATGTGTTGTTAGTAGTAAACAAATTACATAAACATCATGGCTGAGAAGACTTGGCTCCTAAGGATTTCAACCTGGCGCTTAGGCTATAATAGAATACTTCTTAACCTTGGTGTATAATATACTATTTGTAGATTTTAAACCTTTTCTAAAATTCTTCCCAGATATATTCTGCACAAAAATTCGCTTTCCTGATTTCTCAAATTATAATATCCACATATCAATTGTGAACTTGAACCAGACGAATGACTTACATAGATAAACAAAATCACTCACTTGATACCCTGTCTAGTGAACTCATCGCCAACTGAGACTCTCACCAGAATTCTCGTAAACCTATCGCAAAATTTCGATTAAGTATGTATATTTGTTGATTAGACCAGTCTTTCCATGGTATACGTGACCTAGTGCATGTGTGCTTCCTTGGGTATCATTGTCGAATATGTTTTTAGCTAATATTTGCACATTTTGAGCAGTAGAGCCTGCAGAAATGGAACATTTGCGTCATTTGATTAGGAGTTTGATTATGGTCACGCGGATGTTTGCCAGGCACTGGAAACGGATGAGCCAACGCTTCAGAGGGTTCCGTCTTGTGTATCCCTCAAACATCCGCCTATCTGTCACAGTTCTTTTTCTCAGAGACTGAGACCCTCATAGGTATTTGTATATCATACTAATAGCTGGTATCCACGACTTCGACTGCGTGGAATTTGTATTTTTTTCTATGTTTTTTTGTGTTGTTCCATCTAGCTTATGCCTGTGTTTTCCGTTATCCCGTTTTCCCGTTTTCCGGTATCCCGTTTCTTGTTGTCCCGTCATCTTGTTCCCCGTTATCTCGTTTTCTCCTTATCCCTTTATCCCGTTTCCCGTTAAGCCCGCTTTCCGTTATCCTGTTTCCCGTTATGCCGTTATCTCGTTTCCCATTATACCATTTCCTTTTATCCCGTTTCCCGTTACCTCTTATTCCTTTATATATATATATATATATATATATATATATATATAGTGTGACCCATTTGAAATGGAACCACCCCTGTGAAATACGCATTTTTCAGTCATTCTCAAAAAAAAATTTTTTTCGAAAATTAAGCATCAAAAACTGTATCTTGAAACAAATTTTCATAACTTTAGTTTCATTTCCAAGGCACTCTATGGTTTTTTTCTTCGTTGAAAACGGAAAAAGTTCATTAGGCAATTTTTGTTTTGAAATTTGACTACACCACTGGATTCGTAGTCGTTATAAATAAAAACCATGAGAATTTCATTAAAAAATATTGGTTAACAACGAAGTTACAACAACTTCAATTTTGGAAACAAAGTATTTGATATTAATTTTCATTTAGATTATAGACATATTTAAAATCTGGCAACACTGCCGATACAAAGTAGAACACCAGTGAATTTGTACAGCAAAAATCCGAAGTCAATAGCTCATTCCGTTCTACAGTTATAACTCCTGAAAGTATGGTAATGTGAGCGATTTCTGGTGGAAGCGATTTTGTAATAAAAATCTAACTACGCCACTGGATTTGTGAATTATATTCCCTTAAAATCATTTATTCAAGTATACCTTAGAGTGTATTCGAAAATAACAGAAAATTAAAAATTCATTTTCAAGCTATGCAGTTTTCAATAGCCGATAAAAACGAAATGAACCGAATCAAGTTTTAAAGTATCAAAATTATTTATTCAATAATAAAACAGAAAGCAGGACAAAACAATTTTCCTTTTTATTCTGCAAAACCCAACTGAAACAAGCTTTTAGAGAAGGTATCAATAATTTGAGGAAAGCTGAACTAATACATTGGGCATAGTACTACTAAATCAATAGTAGGCTGTGATTTAGTACACCACAAATCGCTCACATTACCATACTTTCAGTAGTTATAACTGTTGAACGGAATGAGCTATTGACTTCGGATTTTCGCTGTACAAATTCACTTGTGCTCTACTTTGTATCGGCAGTGTTGCCAGATTTCAAATATGTCTGCAATCTAAATAAATATTATTTATTATCAAATACTTTGTTTCCAAAATTAAAGTTGTTGTAACTTCGTTGTTAACCAATATGTTTTTACGAAATTTCATTTATAACGACTACGAATCCAGTGGTGTAGTCAAATTTGGAAAAAAAAATTGCCTAATAAACTTTTGCCGTTTTTGACGAAGAAAAAAAAACCATAGAGTGCCTTGGAAATGAAACTAAAGTTATGAAAATTTGTGTCAAGATACAGTTTTTGATGCTTAATATTGGGGAGAAAATATTTTTAAGATTGACTGAAAAATGCGTATTCTGCAGGGGTGGTTCCATTTTAAATGGGTCACACTGTATATACTGTATTCACTATATATACACTGTATACACTATATATATATATATATATATATATATATATTACATATTTAAACACTCTAGGACATAATTCCATTCTATGTTCGAAAAATATTAGTACGTATGAAATACATCAAGAACGTAATTCACCAAAATAATAATAATAATGATAGCAATGATAATGTCCCTTTCGCCAATAAATGGTATGAAAAGTATCTCTGTGAGCCAGTAAACAAGGCATTCACTGAATCAGTCATTGAAGTTCACTGCATGTTAGTGATACTGCGACTAATCATTTGAATCATGTAACATTCTATCTAACATAAATCCTGTATATATATAATATTATAATATAAAATAAATATACAAATTCACATTTACATGAAATGTGTTGAGATAAAATCAAAGCAGAATTTAGTTTTATATCAGTTTCAATCAAGTTTTTGTAATTGCCTACTGTATTGGAACGTTACCATGAAATGTTACTCAATAGAAACATCTACCAACACATACGAATATACCAGAACATACACACAACAAGGGGCAAAGAAAAAATCACATACTGTTTAATTTCAAAATCACTTGAAAAACATGCTACTCCTATATTGCCTCCAAAATGTTCGACTTTTTACCTAACCAAATTCAATTCAGTTGAAAAAATTATAGAAACTGAAATGAAATAGCTGCAATATGATATTATTCGTTCATTAAATATCTTTTGTGTATCCTATTTATGTATCGTTAACACTGTTGTCATTATCCTATAGATGTTATATCGAAACAAGTAATGAATCACCTATCGATTATTGTTATTTATTCATTATTTCTATGTATTTTTGTAGTATTTGAATAATAAATGAATATATTATTCTTCCGTTATCCACAGTACCTACACTTTTTCATATCTCAAATAATTTTATTGCAAATTTTTCGATTTCATGAAGAGACATTTGTTGATGTTTTGGTTCCTAACACGACGCATTCTTTTTTCAGTTTTTTTATTTCTTGGGTTGTGAAAGTAGATACATATTTCCTTTGTTGCTGAGTATACTAATACAGAATAGTTGGCGTATATCCAATAAAACGGCTTATTTATATATACGATTGTCACTAGAGTATGTTTTGCACTTGTGTATGTTATTTTTTATATCTATTATTGGATAGTATTCATTCACTCATCTCCGCCCTTACAAAACAGAAAACCTCCCCCCAAATTTTTTGATACAACATGTTGATTCCATCACTGTCGAAAAGGGTTCCTTCAATTCATGGCCACAACCATACTATGAGTTTGGACACAATAATTAAACACCCTCTGTTATTGTCCACATCTTAATACATTAACGCATATGGTAGTCTTTATTTTTCCGCTCCATATGAGTATCTAACTCTTGTTTACAATATCTATATAATTGAGAATATTTCATTGTAGAATCTTTCAATTAAGCTGGAGATGGATACTACTGGACCCGAAACATGTCCCCCTTGATTTCATTTACTGATATAATAAAAGTTGTGGAGATGACTTTGTGAATATATTTCCTCCTCCCCTATTCTCATGTGATTTGGCACTCTATAAATGCATGGTACAGTGTTTTCAAATGTTTAATATATGAGTAGTTTCTCGAGTATATATTTAAATCAAGAGACCCACCATAGTGATTCCTAAATATTTTATGGAATCGGTTTCAGGTATTTGATAGTTATCACCATTATTGAACTGTCCCATAATAGGCAATCCGTTCGTTCACGATGCAAATGGTAAATATTGTTTTTTTTCAAAAACAATAGTCTGTTTGTTGTGACGAAATCATCTTACAATGTTCATAAAGTTCATGTTGGCTCCCTGTGAAAGATATCGCCTGAACAGCTCAACATTCTCCCTCCAATTTCCAGATGAAGTTATACGTTTATACATATGGTGAAGGGGAGTGGCCTCCGAACGGTTCCATGTGGAACTCCAAAAGAATTCCTCGTCATGTTATCAATACAAATCCATATAGTTTGCTATGACTCTCTGTATCGAATGCTATAGAGAGATCGACAAGATACTTTTTTTCTATTCATATGTGTACAATTTTGAAGAAACCTGTTATGCGTCTTCTGTTGATCTCTCTTTTCTTGATCAGACCGTATATATTCAGAAAGTACTTGTTTACATCCGGAGATTAGTGTTCATTTATTGTTTTTCTATATTTGGGTAGAAAAAATGGCCAATGTACTTACTTGATACTGATCCAGTGGACATACAATTGTTTTTTTTGATGGTCGAAATATTCTTACCAAATTATAACTGCATTTTCTTGAAACAAATGAGAGGTTATAATGAATAACTTAATTCATTTATGTTTTTTTTTTATTTGGAAAAATATTCATTATTGCTTCTTATGAGATTTTCCATGAAGTTGTATGATATCGTGGCATGTGAAAATAAAATGGATTCATCTTATTTTCGATTCCCAGTACTTTCCATTTTTTATTAGAATATTTGTGAAGCCAAATCATGAAGACAATATTTTTTGTTTTTGATATAATGCAACGTACATGTGCTCACCACTGCCTTTTTAGACAATATTCTCTGAAATTCTATTGTTAATTTTTCAAAATCTTCATTCTCCGTAACGAATGGGATTGGTCTCTGTCATCCTTTGTTAGATATTTCCGCCTAATTTAATGTTCTATCGACTGACTTTCATTACCCTCTTTTTACGATGCCTGTCTCTTTTGACATTGATACAGGGGTCCTAAAATCGGTATTATCATCTATGGCATGCAAGCATGCCTATCTATAATTAGCTATATTCTTAGTTCGGGTTTGAAGTTTATGGTTTCCAAGAAAATATGGTGTTCGTCGAACGAATGTATAAACAGGGCTCTTCATTCTGAATATTTTTTTTTAAATATAAATGGAATAAAAAACACTATTTTTGGATCAAATATCAAAAGGCAATAATAAATATACAGAGTGGGCCATTGAAAACGAAACAGCGGCTCTGTAGGTCGGCAGAACCGAATTATATAAAAACGCTCGGACACATCAACTACATTTTCGAGGGGGACATCGTTCGCGATGAAATTCACCCGAAATACATTCCATCCCTCGGAGCTGTGACCGCCACCCCTAAATTTTTAAAGGCAACTTATGGCAAGTGATACCTCATTTGAAAGGTATTTTCCTTCTCAATATCAAACAAAAGGAATAAATTAATTCTATCGATTCGTTTTCGAGTTATAGGAACTTGAAGTTGGGAAATCACTTTTTATTCACTCAATCAAGAAAAACAATATCTGATAAAGCAACTGTCGCAATTATTATTATTATTGTCAATGAACTAAATGTTCAGACTGTCTACCACCCATTTCCATCACATTTCGTAGCATTTCGCGCGTTATTCGACGGCATTCTTCAATAATTCTCCCTCGTAAATCTTCCAGAGATTCTGGATCGGTTGCAAAGATTCTGTTTTTCAAGTGATCCCATAGGAAAAAGTCGAGTGGGGTTAAATCTGTAGATCTGACTGGCCACTCTATAGAGCCTCTTCTTCCAATCCAACTTCCAGGAAACATTCTATCCAAAAACGCCCTAACAGGCTGTGCATAATGTGGAGGTGCCCCGTCTTGTTGGAATATCAAGTGGTCTTCATGGTAACGATCGTCATTTTCAATTATGTCTACTAATTGTGGATAAACAAATTCATTCAATAATTCCAAATAAGTTTCTCCTGTCAGGTTACCGTCGAGAAATACTGGTCCAATCAAACAGTCCCCAAAAATACCGGCCCAGACATTGAGTTTTTGGGGAGTTTCAGTATGAACTTTGTGGAAAACATGTGGATTGGCATCTGACCAATAACGACAATTATGACAATTCACAGTCGAATTCAAAAAGAATGTAGACTCATCAGAAAAGCAGATGTTGAAAAGGAAATTCTCATCAGCAACTATTCCGTAATCATAATTTCACAAAATTCCTGTCGCCTATCAAAATCATTTTCACACAATTGGTGTACCAAATGTATTTTGTAGGGGTGGAATTTATGATGTTTCAGGATTTGGCGAATACTGGTTCTACTGATATTGGTAACACTAGCCAATTTCCTTGTGCTCAATGTTGGGTCTGCATGAACTTGTCCTAAAAGTGCAACTTCAACAGGTTCATTTCTCAACGGAAATTCACGTTCTGGGTCTCGTTTCTTGTTGGCTACTGATACAGTTTGACGAAATTTTTGCACTAATTCTAGAACGTATTTTCTAGCAACAAGTTCATCTGGATGCGTTTCATTAAATTAGCTGTACGGTTACCGCACTCATCATTCTTGAAAAAAATTGTTATTATTCCAACTTTTTCCGCGATCGTATATATCATTATTGCGGAAAGATATTCAGCAGCTTTAGTCAAGTAATTCTTTCTAATGTCGTTCAATCAAAGATCAGTTTGACACTGATAGACGTCCACAATTGCGATTTGGCGAAAAAATTTATCTCATACATGTTTTTGTTGTACTCGCATTTGAGTCGAATTCGCATTATCGGAACATGTTCTGACATTCTATGTTGACCACTTAGCAAAATGGAATAACACCAGCCTCATAGCGGACAAAAAGCGTAAACTTAAGAAATCTATTGAAAATTTCATCTTGAACTTTCAGATACAAAATCTCTATTGACATCAGGCAAACAAAAAACAACTCCAGCTAAACATCTGAAAAGATACTGTTAATATTACAATTTCCGCACTTGTGTTCTGGAAAGGGAGACGAAAGAATCGACTGAAATGTGTACAATAAAAAATATTTTTTCAGTTAGATTGCAGATGTAGATATACAGATTCAGAATGTAACAAGTTACTCACTGATTGAATATTCATTTATAATCTTGACCATAGTCAAATTTGGAAACTTTTCAGGAAAAACTTATTTATCGAGAAAATCTTACAACTGTAGAACAGGTTCTCTGATACATAATAGATTGGTAACTCATTACCATTCTGCCATTTAAATTTTGCTCCAGCTGTCAGTTTCGATAGAATTCGTTGAAAAGCAGTTGTGATAAATAATGCAAGCAGTTTCATTCAACTTTCCCCTTCTTAGATTTATTTTTCAGAATTTATCTTGTTCACCAATGGATATTTTTGGTCATGTTCTTTCTGACGTATCGTCAATAGTCTCGATGTTTCGCCTATATACTTTCACCACACCAACAATATATGTTCCAAACATATTTTTTTTGTACGTTGATCGGGTTTTTTAAATTTTGTTGGTGTTAGTATTTATATCAATGTGTTGAATCTCCTGAGGGCTGTTCTTTACATCATACAAGTTATTATTTTAGTTGTGAGGTGTGGATACATTTCAGTTCTTTTATTTGTTGTTTGGTAAATTGATGTTTTCAATTCCATGTGGTATTTTTTCTTTCTATAAACAACTGTATTAACTCTAAATGTTGATTTTTCATCATGGCATCCCAGAAATGTTATTGGTTATTCTGTCCTGATTCTGATGTGAAATTGGTTGTTGCTTACTGGTCTTTCTAATGATCCAAGAAAAGGTTCGGATCATCTTTACTCCGATTCCAAATAAAAACAACTTCATCAATCTCCACTATACTTTGGAACCACCACGGTGAGTTTTTGCTTTAGTGTTCAATAATACATCTATATGCAAGTTTCAACAATTTTGGTATGTTAGTAAACAAATTTCTGACATTCAATCTTAGAATACCGCTCCATAATATAATGTAACATATATTACTATTTACTTAAAAAAAGATTTCTTGGACTACCCACTAGATCACCCCCCTTGCCTGAACTTCGAATATTTCAATTATCATGTTTCTGTAATCGTCATGCCCCTATCCATCAGCCACATGTGAATGTCTAAATATATCCCATCTGTGAGATGAATGAATGGTTCTTTCAAACGTTTCACAAGAAGGCTATTCAGGGAAGAATCAAAAGAAGTCCGATTTTCCCTTCTCCATAATAATTCTTGTGCCATATGGTTGAGGTTGTTAAAAGCCAGAACGGAATTGGTAATATAAGCTCAAAGCTCATGTCGATCTTCAGTATTGAAATGTTAAGTAATTTATAGTTTCCATCAGGGGCGTCTGTAACAATATTGCAGAAGATACGATTTTCATGCTTTGGGGTTTTTGCGCAGTTTAACACTGTTGTTGGAATAATCAACCAGTCTATATACTCTTCTTACGTAATGAAAAGTATCATAAATGAGATTACTGAGTGGGAAAGTATAATATATCATAATTATGAAGGATTATTTGAAATGTAAATATGTCCAAGCACGTACCCAGAATATTCGGGGGGAGTCCAGGTCCAGGCAAATTATCAAAATATCGTGTGGATAAAAAAATAGAAACAATGGGGGGGGGACTCCAAGTCAATCTCTTCACGAAAACAATATATATGTAGTTTACTTTATGTCCAAAGTGTATGCATTTCGGAAGTTTATACTTTCATCATCAATACGAGTTTAACAAATGGTCACCATAAATATCAGTTATGGGATCAAAAAAACTCAAATTGTACAAAAAAAATGACAAAAAACTAGAGTGTTTTTTGTTATACTTGAATGCCCAACGTCTTCCTTCGCACTATGATGAGATTTATAATTTAATTCTTGACATAAAACCCCCCTTTGTTTGCATATCTGAGTGCATGTAACTGATCACATATTTGATTCAGAAATTAGTTTTAGGTTAATAATTTGAGGGTTAATAGTGACAGTAGACATACAGGGGGAGTCCTCATCTATTTCAGAAATGATATCAGAATTAGTAGTACACAATGTTTAGCAGTACCAAAAAAATATTGGTTAGGTGCAGTTACAGCATTCTATAACGGAAAACACTACTTGGTGGTGTGCCTATATAGATCTCTCAGTGGTAATAATTGTACAGAATTTTTGAATTTCTTCGAAAATTGGTGCGAAGAAAATTTATGTGACCAAAAAATGATAGTGGTGGTTACTGGCGATTTTAATATAGATTGGCAAAAGAGTGCTCCTGAAAATGATAGATTAAGAAACATGATAACTGACATGGGATGTAAAAATATTGTTAAGGATATAACTCATCCAACTGATAATGGGGGATGTTTGATAGATTTGGTAATAACCAATGAACAATTTCTTATTGATGCAGTAGTTATGGAGACACCAAAAATTTCTAGTCACAATAATATTATTTTGAATTGTGCTCAATGTTCTAATGGAAAAAGGGATGATTGTTATGGAGAGTGGAAACAGAAGGGAACAGAAATAAAGTATCAGATGAAATAGAATGTAATCAAGGAGTAACACAGGGAAGTGCACGGGGCCCTCTGTTGTTTCTGTTGTATGTCAAAGATTTGCCGGAGATAGTAGGTGAGAGCTCAGTTCATGTATTTGCAGATGATACACTGATTAATTTCTCATGTAATGATCACACGAAACTCACAGAAACCATCAACAAAACTTTAAAATCATTTACGTTGGTGTTGTGCTTATTATTTGAAGATCAATGTTGAGAAGACCAAGTACATGGTAATGAGTAAAGAAAAAAATCAGAAACATCTGTAACCAACATTTTGAGATGATGTTAGGTCCTGATAAGGTGGAACGGGTCAACCAATTTAAATATTTCGGGGTTCATGTGGATAGGGTGTTACATTTTAAAGAACATGCCAACTTCATTATAAAGACGATAGCATTTAAAATACATTATTTATCTCGTTGTGCACCATATTTGTCAAGTTGGACAAACATTTTACTGTACAATTCATTAGTGCTCCCTCATTTCACATATTGTTCTACAATTCTGTATCTACTGAAACAAAATGATTTAGCTCGTTTACAGAAACTCCAAAATGGGGCCATGCGCATAATTTTAAATTGCAAAAGACTAACACCAATAAGAGATATGTTAAAGCAACTAGAAAGGTTACCAATTAATTCCTTTCTCCTCTACCAAACAAACAAATTTTTTTAAAATAAGAAATAGAATTTCCCCAACATATTTACAAGAAAAAGTTATGTACAATGACCAAATCCACGGATACAATACAAGATTCAGAACTGACTTTCATATTCAACAAGTCACATTAACACATACCCAAAATTCTGTTTTTTTCAAGGGACTTGATAGCTATAATAATCTGCCAGTAGAGACCAAACGTTTAACATCCTTCAAGACAAAGTTAAAATCATATTTTCTCAATCAATAAATACCTAGTAGCCACATCCTCATTTTGTTTGTTTCGAGTTAATATTTAGTTAGGACAGGTAAACTAATGTTTTAGTATGTTTAAAGTATTTTGTGTATTCATTAAATATTTTTAGAATTTGTATGGGCGTATAGATGTATGGTGTGCAAATAGGTGTAGTAGTTGTGTATATGTGTTGTATATATATTTTTATTTTTTAAACTTAGTCTAAATTAACCTAAAAGCATGCTATATACCGTTCTCATTGAAATCATTGCAATGACTTGAAATTGTAAATTAGTAAATGGACTAAATAAAGGATTTATATATAAAATAACAAACAAATGGACTAAGAACAATTTCGTCATCTACACTTACATATATGTTGTTATTATATTATCTTTTAATTTGTGTATAATAATAAAAAGTAAAACAAAAGCAATCGAATTCATACGAGTCTGTCACTATGCCTCGTATGAATACGATGGCTTTTGTTTTCACATTTTTATTCTCATCGTTATAGACTAAATGATAATAATAACATATATTGTTGTAGAATATTGTGTTACTGGCAACCCTGGAAAAAATAGAACGCGAGAATTGTAAAAAAGAGGAAGACTCTAACCTAACCGGGAGAGACATCGGGGATTCCCGGGTTATGTGTGTCTGAACCACAACAAAACATTGTATCTTCTGCATTCATCAAAATCATAACATCATAAGTACAAAGTGGCAGTGTGCATTATTTACTTATTTAACAAACCAAAGACTGAGTTAGTTGGCGCCCAACAAAACAAAAATCAAACGAACAATTCCACGTAGAACGTGTACAATATGTAAAGTGTAGATGACAAAATTTGTGCTTTGTTCATGTGTTTGTTATTTTATTTATAGTGACCATTTGTTAAATTATTTGTATTCGTGTTGATGATGGAAATAAAGTAAAATACATAGATATTGTTTTCGTGGAGATTGATCCTATTTAATTATAATTCAATATGATTAGATTCCAAATTGTATTTCTCAAATCTATAAAACTGAAAAAAAAAATCTAAAAACAATGCTTTATTTGTATTTTCAGAGAAATACCTAGTGCTTTCGGATTTAATTAGGTTTTTTTGGTACGTTTCTACAAATTTATGAATATTATTCGTGTGAATATTTCATGGATTTCGCTTATAATTCCAATTATTTCAATAATTATTGACAAAAAACGGATATCTCTTGAATTTTACATCAACTATTGTTGTTCACTCTGTACACTATTTTATTGCTTTAAATGCATACACAACCCAGTACCAGTCGCATTCTACCATTTGACTTCTCAGCCGTAGCTCCCAATTTAAAAAACCAGCTGGTTACCAAGCACTTTTGGTTTTATTATGAAGGCCCGAAATGAAGGCCGCAGGTAAAACTTATTTTGTAGTAAATCGCTCAATCATTCTGTCAGGTGCACATGTTCTTTTACAACTCAATTTCGAAGATTTTCGGTCAGTTCGTGCTGTTGTAGGACCTCATTTGAATTTTTTTTGGTACAATTCCCTACCTGAGTGGTAATTACCTATTATGCTGATTTGGTGGAAATCAGCCAGGTAGGTAGAACGTATACGGTAGTTATAACGGATTAGTGGGATTGAAGGATAAATCCTATTTGAGAAAAAAAGTGATGAAATGAAAGTAAATGAAATATTTCTATTCGGTGCGCAAACTCATCTCATCGAAAGTTAATCTACTAAGAATAGGCAGGTTTCCAGAAGATTGTGATGAGGGTATCATGAATCTTGACTCTTCGGAAAACAATAAAGGAACAAAGTCGGGATTAGCAGTATTGTTCTGGAGTAATCGATGGAAGAAAATTGTATTTCGTTCATAAAATAATTTAATAAAATCGTAGCAAAGCGATTTCGACCCTTAGTTTCGACCCTTAGGTCATCATCAGTGCGTACCTGAAAGTAAGTAATATTGATAGAGAACAAGTTACTGAAAAATTTTTTGAGAAAGAAAATTGAAATATTTTAAATGTGAGGTTACTTACTCGTCAGGTGTACAAGAAGCCAAAAAGACCATAAAATATCTCATGATCAATGAGTGTTGCATAAGTTTACGTGACAAACATGTTAAAAAACCTATCCTAGGCCATTGTTTAGGTGTGATTGCTGGACCCGAGTGACAAGATTGACAAGTGAACGATGAAGTAGATTGACATGGAAGATATCAGAATCATGAAAGGTATATCCCTGTCATACGAAAAACACATTAGAAGATGAATCTAATGGGGACTGTCATCTGTCAAATATATGTTCCAATATTCCAAGGAAGACCAGACAAGACTCTTAAATTCTCACATTTAGGTCATCGAAATTAATATAGTTTAAGGAGAAGTCTAATTAGACCTGTCCTGATCAAAAACAAACAATTGAATAATTCTGGTAGTGTCCATGGACAATGAACTTAAATTTTCCTTAATAAAAATAAAAATCATTGTCCACCATGGCTCGCTTGAACCGCAACTGAGGGATAAGAAGTGTGATACAAGTCTAATGAGAACTTGACCCAACTTCACAACTCCCACAGCTGGAGTAAAACAAAGTCTAAAAGGTGATGAACCAGAACATGACTTGTGTTCTCAGTATGGAGAAAACTAAAAAAGAGGCTGGCAAATTGCAAAGAGATACAAGTAAAATCATTATAGAGAATTCAATTTTTAGCATGATTATCAAGAAAATTAAAATGTGAATTAGAGTAAAAAGGCTGAGAAAGTTCAATATTATTTTAATTTAGACGTCTATGAAGTGGAATCTAGGATGTATTTACTTGCGTGTTGAGACAAAGGTTATTGTTGAGTATTTCCTTACTAATGTGTAAGTCTTCAAGAAAATCTAATCTATTATAATTTTTGGAACTGACCTCATTTAAGATTTGTGAAGTTCTATTTGGACTAAAATTATGATTGTTGAATCTTAAGTGATGACCGAAGGCAGAAACTTTATTACTGTTCAAATGTTCCATAATACGAACTTTCAAAGGTCTACAAGTTCTACCAATGTAGGCTGCATCGCAGTCTTCACAATTTAACTTATATATGCCACTTTTGGAAAGTTTGTCAATTTTATCTTTTGTATTGACCAAAAATCTACTCAATACTCAAGCTATTATTGGTTTTGAAAGAAATTTTAATGTTGTCAAAGTTACTTTTAATGCAACTAGCTACTTTGTTAGAAATGTTGTCGTTTAAAAAAGGAATTGAAACAAATTTGTCGATTGAATTTAATTTTGGATGAGATAAGTTGTGTTCATTTTTGTTTTAAATTTTTTGAATCAAAGTGTTAATTATAATCATTGTTGGAGGATTATAATCTTTTTGATACTCAACAGTAGAAAGAGGTACATTTGAGAGTCGGTGGATGTAACAATTGAAGGCAGCCATTTTGTACTGATGGGGATGATTCGAAAAACTAGGTATCACATGATCAGTTTTTGTGGGTTTTCTGTAGATGTTGAAATCTACGGAGTGAATATTTTTATGTATTGTAAGATCTAAAAAATTTAATTTAATGTTTGATTCTATTTTTGAGGTGAATTTTATGTTAGGGTGTATTTGATGAATTTTAGTTAATAAATATTGAGCAGTCTCAATGTTACCATTCACAGTCATCAACATATCTGTACCAGTGTAGATTTCAGGATTAATATCCGTGACAATGAATTTATTTTCTAAATTGTTCATAAAATATCTGCAAAAAAGGGGATAAATATTTCAATTTTCTTTCTCAAATTTTTTTTCAGTTACTTGTTTTCTATCAATATCACTTACTTTCATGATGACCTAAGGGTCGAAAGCGCTTTGCTACGATTTTAATAAATTATTTTATGCACGAAATACAATTTTCTTTCATCGATTATATCGATACGTGCACACAGTCATACTTTTCACTTGTTCTGAAGTAACCAATCACAATAAACTCATCTTCGATTTCCATCATTGTCATACAAATGCTGGCGCACTTGATACTTAGAACGACCTGTACCTATGCTTTTTCAAAATCTTCCTTGCCGACTCATGAGTAATTTGTAACTCATGGCAATTTCCCTAATAGAAGCGGTAGGATTCACTTCTACAAATGTTAAAACATTCATTTCCGTCACCTCATCCATGATAAAAGTTTCATAGTTGGGAGTTTCTCCACAACGGGGAAATATTGAAAACATGGATGATGTCTTTCAGCATACAAAGTTGCTGCGTTCCTCGATTTTTTCTTGCATTTGCCATGAATTAATAGCAAGTCCACTTTTTCATCTCTTCTATACATATTTGTTGGAAAATTTAATGACGAAAAATTGAGTAATAGTCTGGTTAACAAGTGATTTTTAGGTCAAAATTTTTTCGCATTCTCCGAAGATTATGATTGAGGTGTCATTCGATTTGAAATGGCATGTAGATACTTTTTGAGAAAATGCTAAGGCCGCTCGCAAAAATTGCAATAGTTATAAACAATTAAGTGAAAAAAAAAATGAAAGTTTGGGTTTCGCCAATATCTCAAAAACTATTCGAATAATTCAAATTTGAAAAAAGGAGGAAATTTCTTAAGAAAAAGTTCCAACTCCCGGAACAGTAGGACCAATATTTATAATTTTCCCAGAGGGTTGAAAATACGCCCGAAAACGGGTACTCCGGCTTGCGCAAGCCACGCTCCCTTCGGACCTTTAATGAATAAACATTATTTAAACTTATTAAATATGAAAATTAAACATTGAAAAAATCCAGGCGCCTGCAGGATAGATCAGTGAACAATAATATGTGGTCCAAAAAAATTTATCGTGATTTTTCAATAAGTTATCCATTAGTTAATTAACAATTTTTTGTAGCACGAACATTAACATTGCAAGTGCGATAATTGTTAAACTATTAATCTGAGAATGTTTTCCTTTCGTGGAGTTATTTTTCGAACTTCTAAGAATAGATTCCCGTTGGAAAAATTGAAAAATTGCTAATTTTGTTTTTTATTAACAATTTACTAAGGTGAAAAATTATAAAGCTTCATTAAACATTGAAAAACATTTTTTTTTCATAATATTTTTTTTTTTTTGTCAGAAGCTACTTCAAAATGATTTTTAATAATTCTTATCTCCCATTGTTTGAAAAATTGTTATAAACAAATGCGTTGTTTATGAGATAATTTAAAAAAAAATTTATAACATAAACTTTGATGATAATTATGATTTTTCACAAAAAAACCGTTCCTTAAAAAAAAAATTATTGCTCAAAAATGCATTTGTTAAATAACAATTTTTTTTTACCACTTGTTATGAAAATTAAGGAACCATTTTTTTATTTAATTTAATTTATCCTGGAAACGAAGCGTTTCCGACATATATTTATTTGGACAATTCATATTAGAATAGTTTGAGGAATCACCTCCTGAAATTTGTCAAAGTACTTCTGACTCACCCTGTATAATAAATATAAATTATTTAGTCAGATTTTTTTCTTTTTTTTTTTAGAAATGGATGATGTTTTCGATATCAACCAGAGAAAGAATTATTTCTTCATTTCTTACTACGTAAAAAAATCTAAATTATTTTTTTTTTCCAGGTGGCATTGGTTATGAGAATAATGGGTGCTTGTCGTGAGAACAAACTACATTCAATGAAAATTGAAGACTTTCAAGACCTTGGATCGGCTGCTTCAATAACAATACCAAATAATTTATCAAAAATCATAAGGAAATTCACAGTCACCGACCGTTTTTATTCGCTTTTCAAAAAGTATATAGAGCTCCGGCCGAAGAATGTTTCAACCAATTCATTCTTCCTCAACCTTGAGAATGGTAAATGTACCAGTCAAACAAAATCGGTATCAATAAATTCGGAACAATGAAAAAGGAAACACTTCCTCTAAAACTTCTAAACCCCGAATTATATACTGGACATACATTTTGAAGACATCGGCCATTATTTTAGTTGACGCAGGAGGTGATTTAACATCATTAAACGGCAGGGAGGTTGGAAATCATCATCGGTCGCAGAAAGATGTATTGACGATTCCTTGAAAAACAAGATGGATACGGCACAAACAATTGTGAACTCATTGGGACCTCCATCTTCAAATCCGATGTCTGAAAACATCGCAAATAATACTTAAAAAAATTGAAACTTAAATTTGGAAATCGATTTCTTTACTCCCTCTAGAAATATTTCCAATTGCACTAACTTCACGATAAATATTGTAACCAATAAATGTGTTTTCATTAGCTTCCAGAACGGAATTGTTTGGAAAAAATCTATAAAATTTGTTTCTTCAATAAAATATTTTCCAAATATTTCGATCAATTTTTGTCAATGAATTTTTCGTCTACTAGAAGAAACATATCGGCTGTTTGAATTGAATGGTGAACACTGGTGGTTAGAGTCATAGAAAAAGTATATCATTCTACTTGCATGATGATTTGATTCAGGTATTTCAATTCATTTATATACACTTTCAGTTCCTCCGGAGCTTATTGCCTCTCGGTCAACAAATTCATAAATCTTTCAATTTTTCGATCTAACACGTGAATATATTCCGTTAGGAAAGCAACACATGTGGTACTAAACTAGTTCAAAAGAGAAAGTCTGTCAATACTCTTTCGAACTCTGATACTAATCAATTCTGCATGGTTCACGATTTATCGATGTCAAATCATAAATAACAATTTCATCGCATTTGTCATCATACTCCCACTGATTCAGTGCAATTCTCGTTCGTTGTCAATTGTAATTTTTTTCGCAAGTAGTATAAATCCACAATAATAAATTATAGCTCCCACTGAACTTCCTACAGTTCTAGATCTACACAATTCTACTCTCCTGTATATTTCACCCATACGATGCTGTGATGTTTATCTATAGATGATCACCGGTTTGTAACTGAATGCGTATTTTGATAAATCTATAATTTTTGAGATATAATTCAGTTATGGCTATTTATATCCATTCAAACCCAAGATATTTAAATCTTTGTTCACTATTTATATTCATAAAAATAAAAAATTGGAAATTTCTTGTCCATCACTGGACCACAAACTTTGTCAAATATTTTTGAATATAATTTTGTATAGAATAATATTTAAAATTCCTCACAACATGGTTTTCGCAGCGGTATATTCAGTCAGCTTTATTGCATTTTTATAATGAACTGTCAACGTCATTAATGACGGCGACTTGGGTAAGGCTTTTGACTGCGTTAATCATAAAAAGTTACTAGATATTTTGGAATCTTTGGCTTTCAGAGGAAAGCCACATAACTGGTTGAAATATGTTTTTGAAAATCTGAGCCAGTACGCTGCTTTGAATTTTGGTCACAATAATTCTACATCACTACTACACAACATAAACAAAATCACCGTCAAGCCTATAACATCTTTAGGTACTACTGAGAAGGATTCTTCTATTTATAATCCTATCGAGATAGGAGAAATGTATGGAGTGTTTCCTTCTGTCACTAGGTACCGCCGGTTAAAAGTTATCTTTTCCGGCGTACCTAAAGATGTTATAGGCTTGATGGTGATTTTGTTTATGTTGTGTCTCGCTTCAGCCAGAGCTCTCCGGATCTCTAGCTGGTGACTACTCCGTACTGATGAGGGCCAAAAAGCCTGAAACGGGTATGCGGCTTAGTAGGCGGACCCAACATAAATTAAACATAATCGAGCTTATCAGAAAGAAACATTTGCAATCAATTTCCATTTATATGGAAGTTTGCATGGATTTTCAGGTGAATATCATTCAACGTTCTGCGTGGTATTTGCTAGGAAAGTAGTTGTTTTTCGACTGTGGTCTACCAATTTTGTTTCAATTTATATTGAATCTTTTGTGAAGATGACTTTGTGCACTTTATTTCTTATCATCAAATAATACATCACTATTAAAACAAGAATCCGAGAAATCACTGGATGCCACCTTTCAATTTGTCAATAACCATGATCTATATTTCAATGCTAAGAAACCCAAATTATTCATTTTCACAAGTGTATGTAGCAATCAGTTAAATTACAACTGGACTTCAAATTGTTTGGTTGGGATTAGAATCGATGTTATTGAAGAAAAACTATTGCTTCCTCCCCAACGTTTCGAACTTTAATAAATTCATCATCAGGGCTCACAAATTAGCATTTATTAAATGAAAAATGTTTCATTCCTCAAGAATGTTACAGATTTCTGTATTGCAGATATTTCTATCCTGAGATTCAGGATGACATAATGTTTTAGTTGCAATAGTTCAGATGGCGTTAGCTCCATTCTGCTAATTCGATCCCAGCAAATACTTTGGAATGGATTGGCATTAATTGTTTCAATCAGGTAACGCAGACATTAATCATTGTCTACTTGGCCCACCACGTACTGATGAGGGGCAAATATCCCGAAACCGGGCTACAGGTGGTCACCCTGAGTGAAGTGGTTGATATTGATCCATTTCGCAACCAACATTTACAAAGTACCTTGTAGGACTTTGCAAGTTTATCCATCGGATGTCATTGAACATCCGTCGATGCATTAGCCAGGGAAGTAGTTGTTTTTTTTATGGATATGCGCTCAACTTACACCTATTGTATAGGTTTTTGTAGTCAGTTGTCTTGAGGAATAAGACATTTTGTCATTTTTAATGATATTACACAGTATTGTCAGATACCTTTGCTTGAGTATTGATTCAAATGAAAAAACGAAACAGCAATGACGTCGAAAATACATCTAGAGGAAGAGCGCATAGCAATAATTCAAAATTAATCGACCGAAATAACAACTCATAGCGGAACATTTTAACAGCTTTTACTACATATCATAGTAAAAGAAAACATCCTAATAGTTTGAGATATTAAAATTAGACTGCAGTTTATATAATAACTGTCTTGAATAATATGCTCGTTACTGTGAGCTTTAAATTATCAAAGACATTTGTTGTCTGAACCGGGAAACGTAATGGCGAGTTTAATGCACTTCCTAGTTAATCAACTCAGTAGTAATTAAGATCGTGTGTCCAACTTTGATCATTCACGGAGTAATGATGCTATCTGTGACGATATCAACTGCATAATCACATTGATTTTTTTGTATAAGAAACAGTTTAACTTGGTATGTGCTGGGTGTGTCTTACTTTATCGTTATTTCAAGATAGTAACTGAAGTCATTAATACCGAAATCCCTTCCACCTTTGGAGATTGAATTCTCAACCGGGGTCTCAATTCCTTCTTTTACTTTCTAGATGGGTAGGTCCGAGCATGTTTTCTATTCTTGCCTCTGCTGGCTTTCGATTGCTGTTGCTTATCCACTTGCCGCCCCGTATCGCATTTTGCTCTGTAAGTTCTTCGCTTCTGACTAATTTTTCACATTGCTTGGGTTGTGTCTCCTATGTTAAAGTTAAAATAGAACTGGCTACGGTATTATATATTCACACTTGGCTTCTGATCATTGGAAATTAATTTCTCCAGATGAGAGAGATGAGTATTATATTAATTGTCTGTACTATTTAGTATTCGAAGCCATTGAACATGTAGTCCTGAAATAGTAGTTTATGTAACAAGTACGCAAAATGAGGCTTTCGCGGACGAATCGTAATGTTTACGGACCAGGCGCCAGCCGAGTTCGTAATATGAAGATGAGTCCGCAAAAGCCATTTACGAACGTGTTGCATACACTATTTTTTTGTATAAGCTTTCCAAAGAATGTTTCATGTAGAAACTATGATTTTATTTCTGCTATCAATACGCAATAATCAAACCTAGCGCCAATTTCGAAAATGTTATCAACGATGTTATAAATTTATCAAATAATTACTGTCTTGATGACCACATAATAATTCTTGCTGGATCAAATGATTTCAAAACAAAAAAATATCCATCTTTTAAAAAACTGAACAGCATGCTTAAGATTTGCACCAACACAAACATAATCCTTTCCTCAGTTCCTTACAGCAGGAATTATAAGGTCAATGAAATGATTTATAGATACAACATCAAGTTGAATGATTATGCAATGAAATTGAACCATTATGCAGAAGGAAATATTTCTTTTTTGGATATCAATAATTCTGAAGGTAATCTGCTGAGTAAGGCTGCCATTCTGAAAAAATTTCTGAATCAAATGTACTGAGAAAAACACAGGTATCAAATCTGAAATTTGTGCCTGTAACTGAAATTTGTTTATGGACAGCTCAGGAAACTCTGTTAAAGGTATAACTCATGATGACAGATAATTCAATAACAGAATATCTAACAATAAATATAAATCTCTCAATCTCACTTTGTTGAATATACAGACCTTAAGAAATAAAACTGATGAGTTATACATATTCTTGGAGAGCCTGAGTTTTCCAACTCTAGTCCTACTAACCGAACACTGGTGCAATGAAAATGAACCTATTAATATTCCTGACTACACTGTGGTATCCAGGTTTTCAAGAAATTCTTCAAATCATGGTGGAACTGCCATACTAATGAAAAACACTGCTATTGATGACTTCGTGTTCACTAAAATTGACAAATTTAATGACTTATTAGAGGATAAAAATTTTGAGTTTTCTATCTGTTACTGTAAAGAGGATAATTTATATATTATGTGCATATATCGTTCTCCCTCCTCAGATGTTAATACATTTTTGAATAACTTGGAGTTAATACTGTCTCAATTATCTGTAAATTGTTCTTTGATTGTAGCCGGCGATTTCAATATTAACTATAATGACCTTGAATCGCCAGCCACTGACTCTCTGAAAAACTTCCTATTGTCATTCAACTTAACTATGCATGTTAAATCCAATACCCGTATCTCACAATTCTCGTCCACTCTCATTGACTATATTTGTAGCAACTTTGATGAGCAAAAAGTATTATGCTCAGTAAACTCTTCAGGTTTATCTGACCATGAGGCAGTTAGCTGCTCAGTGCCGTTCTGGTCGCCAAAGAAGCTAAACAAATGTAAATATGGAAGACTGTTTAGCAGGACAAATTATAATAGGTTCTATCAGAATTGTCTTCAGATTGACTGGGAAATTATTCTTTCGCATAATGATCCTTTCCCCTTATTTCACAAGCTTTTAATGGATGTATTTGAGGCCTCATTCCCAAAACAAAAAATTAAAATTAAACAAAAAAAACCATGGTTGACAAAAGGTTCGGAAATGTCTTCTATTAATATGCGGTCAATGCATTATATTCGGAAATTCACAAATAATCTCTATTATTTAAACTACTTTAATAATTACCGTATAATTTATAGAACGACAATCAAGCGAGCAAAAGAATTATTTTACAATAATAGACTCAGTCCTGGTCAATTATAAATGACTTGAGAGGGAACTCAAAAAAACAAAAATATAACATTACTCTAAGCCCTGATACTTTAAATGACTTTTACTGCTGTATTGCAGAAAATATGAGCAAAAATATTGCTAGCCCTTATGACCCATTAGTGCACCTAGAAAATTTGGGTGTGGAAGAGAACCTGTTTCTCTATGAGACCAACATTAATTAATTGATTGAAATCTTGAAGGATATTAAAAACAAAAATACTACAGGCTACGATGAAATATCGAGCAAAATAATACAAAACCTTCCTCTTAGTGCCCTAAATGTATTGGTTTCACTGATAAATTTATCCTTCCAAACAGGCATATTCCCCTCATTTCTAAAAACCTCTGTGGTTATTCCTCTGCACAAGGGAGGAGATTCTGATGATCCCTCTAATTTTCGTCCTATATCTCTCATACCAACCATCGCAAAAATCATAGAGAAAATAGTAAAAAAACGACTACTTGAATTAATAAATAAGCATAATATCATCAGTAAAAACCAGTTCGGCTTCCAGAATAATAAAAATACGCACGATGCTATTTTCTCATTTCTGAATAGAGTCTATTCCGAAATAAATGCCGGTGAAAAGATTGCCGCAGTGTTTTGTGACCTGTCAAAGGCATTTGACTGTGTTGATCACAAAATACTGCTGAGAAAGCTACAACGATATGGATGTAGAGGATTAACCTTTGGATGGTTCAAATCCTACCTAAAGGGAAGGACACAATTGGTCAAAACAGCAGAACTATCAAAAAAAAGGGAAATTAATTCGGGAGTTCCACAAGGTTCTGTATTGGGTCCCATCCTTTTTTATTATATGTGAATGACCTCACCAAGCTCAATATCTCTGGGAAGTTCACCCTCTTCGCAGATGACACCACCATACTTTGGAATAATAAAAACACTTGTGAGTTGCTCAACAGAATCTCTGCCGACTTGGGAAAAGTTAAAGATTGGTGTGATGCAAACATATTATCTTTTAACTTAACAAAAACTAATGTAATAACATTTAGATGCTCACTCAATGAACTTTTCTTTGAAGACAGATCATTGGAAACAAAAAATAACACTAAATTTCTAGGATTGTTCATTGACCAGAATTTAAAATTTGAGGATCATGTTAAGCAATTCACTGGCAAAATCTCTTCTGGTTGTTTTGCGGTTAGAGTGATTTTTAAAGAATTGGGGTTCAACACTGCAAAAATGGCTTACTATGCACTCATAGATTCTCACTTACGCTACGGAATACCGTTTTGGGGAGCATGCAGCCCAACCTTAATTAAAAGTTTATTAATTTTACAGAAAAGGGCAATAAGGTATATAGGGAACCTTAATCCAAGGGTAGAACGTTCTTCAAAAACCATAAAATTCTAACGGTAACTGCATTATTCATACTGGAATCCGTGTGTCTAATAAATAAACATATACTAAACTTTACTGCGTCTTCTTCCCACTATAACACCCGGAACAGCAGACACACTCTGAAACTCACAGTGCCAACTAAAAACCTCACCAGAGACTCCATATTTTTCAATGGTGGAAAAATGTACAATCATTTACCTCTGTACATAAGATCTGCCAATATAAATGACTACCAATTCAGGAAGTTAGTCGAAAATTTCTATCTGTTAGACCTTTTTATACTTTGCAGGAATATTTTAACGAAAACTTTTAACTGACTCACTCATATTTTTTATATTTATTAATCCAGGTGCATTTAAATTATTACCTTCTACGTTTACTTTTTAAATTTGACTATTATACACTTTTATATATACATATACTTTTATATTATTTACTTTTATATTGTCCATATTAACATTGTTTTTACTTTTTATTATCTTTTGTCTGTATTGCATTTTTTTACTCTGTGTATTCATTAACCAAGCTTTGTCAACAAAATTCTGTCTTTGATAATAAAGCATGTTTATTATTATTATTATTATTATTAAATATATTTGTAGGCAGCACCGGCAGAAGGCCGTGTGATATGTCAATTAGTCAATAACATTTGCATTTGTTGTTATGTTCTCTAATTGTGTTTCCCGTAATTTTTTCCAGGATCCAACAATACTAACGTATTATGGTGATATAGAAAGTTGAATATAATTAAAATTGTAAGTAAATATGACAACCATTCAGAAAGATCTCCAAATTTGAAAGAAAATTGTAAAAGTATTCAGTATACACAAAATCCTGTTTTCCTCTAGTTTGACATTCAAATCGTGAATGCTAGATGTCGCCCACTTCGTGGTAATCCTGAATAGAAAATGACATTTGGAATGAATGCCAAAAATGTGGTTAAGGTGTGAAAATCGAAACTGATTTGAACCCAAACTGAAGAAAATTGTAAATGTATTCAGTTAAGCAAAATCCTGTTTTCCCCTAGTTTGACATTGACATTGAATGAAATGAATAAATGAAATATAAATTGTTACCATCCAATAAATGTATGTAGGTTTAGGTGTGGAAATCGAAACTTGATTTGAACCAAAACTAAACCATTATTCGTATATTCTTGTAAAGTGGATTATATCTTGTTTGAATTTACTATCATTTTGTTTCCGATTGTTCGAAAAAAAAAAGCGTAAAAGTCATCATGTTTGTACCTACCGCAACAATGACCTTGACAATTTTATTCTGAAAAAATTAAAATTCCTAGTTTTCTGCGGCAGAATGTTATCGGTTCATAGTTTTTATAGTAATGTTCAGTTGTGTTTTATGAATGAATAAAATTCATTTGATTGAAAATATGAACAGGGTGTTCCTAAAATCAGATGGGGAATCATCTGCGACTGAAAGATAAACTTTAGTCACTATCTTCCATCGTTGAAGATAACCTCTTGTGGGGTATTCATGTTGAAAAGGGAAACATTCTCAATTGAATATTGAATAGAAATATTTTTCTTGGGCCGTGGTAGGATTGAAAAAAAACACTAGTGAAATTTCATCTTGTATATTATATATGACGTTTCGCCTGAGTTCCACAGCTTCATCAGATACTGTTATTATTATTTACTTCTGTAATGTGAAACAAAAAGGGGGTTAGTACATGGTGCATTTGGTTGAGGGGCTTTTGATTGCCTACCAAACACAAATTCCGGTAACTCGAGGTTTTCCATACTAGTAAGGCACATGGCAGTTTAATTCTTGTTTTCTTCATTTTGGAAATGTAAATTTCGTATGGTTGAAGAACGAACAGACAATAATTTTTTTGGAGGACACAATTATAGCAGGTGGTTTTTTATTTTGAGGTTGGGGAAGGAAGAACTGAGGAAGAAGAATGTTTTGAAATTGACATTTGACGTTATTTGTCACTTGATGTAATATATATTCTGTGGTGTTGTAGTATGTTTGTGCTTCCATGTATTTTCTCAGTTTTGAAATTATATGATGGTGAATTAAGATTTTCATGGATAATTGTTTTAACTAACATGAAAATATATTATGATTTTCATAGGGAATAAATTGAGTAGAGAAAATTATGTGAGAGAATCAGCATGAATGAATGGGGTAGGGGGGGATAATCTATGGGAAAACATATATTAAATGATTTCGTAATATATTTTACTGAGGTTTTTTATATGGGTTTTATCATTCAATGTATTTTGGTTACGTTTTATATTGACCATCTTTGGAAATTCTCTTTTTGGGGTATTTTTTCCTGTGGCTAAGATTTTTTTATTTTTCCATTTTTTTTTTTTTGGGGTTTGCCAATATACATTTATTACTCTTTTTTTCTGGGTAAGATTTTAGTGTCATTGTAGTTGAATTCATAGTTTGTTGATTTTTTATGTTCGTTCAATGCCGTTGATGCATTTTTCGTATACTTATTTCCATTTATTCTGTTTTTAGGTGTTGGGAAGTTTGACCAATATACACTTTATTACACTTGTTTTCATTATATGGAATTTGGTATACAGTGTGTGTTTTTTATTTTTTGGAATATCCGTTTTTGATTTAGAAGAAGTAATTTTCTTTAGGGGGTTATACCCTTTGTGCCCGATTTGTAAGTTGTAGAAGAAGCTCCCTCCATCAATGTTTATCTGCAGATGCCACATAATGATGTTTTATATCAATGCAAGCCTCGCCCAGAGAGTCATTTATGTCCACATACTTTTGATGATGAGCTTGTAAAGCCTTTTGCCCAGCTCCTTTTCCCTTTCACTACACCAGCAGATGAAAGGGTGCTTTAATTTTTGCAGTTTATAGTAAATTTGAATCTTTTGAATTTCTGCATTGAATAAGCTTTTAATTAGCCATCCATTCTTTTGCAATATCGAACTCCATAATATTGCCTATGATTATTCTTCAATATTGACAACAAAATGTACTTACAATGATTTCTTCGGATTATTTCAATCAATTACTTCAGGAGATAGAAGACATGGGGAAAGCCAATTTCTTGTGGTTTCTGGTCAAATTAACTTTTTCCTATCATTAATAGGTTTTACTTCCGTTCAGCTGTCCTTTTTTACCTGGGATCTAAAATCTTTTTTGTACGCCAGCTTTGCTGTCTGCCAGTCATAAAAGTGCATTTGGGCAAAAAAGTAAATGAACGCAGTTAGATTAATTACTTTTTACTATTGTGCACTGAAGCAACCAGTTCCATGATTATTTTGTGGAGAGAAGAAAGAGAAAATAATTTGGTACAGCGAAGATGATATTTACTTTCAAAACAAATGACCCAATGAACACGCATTCATTATTTAAATCAATTCAATTTTAAAATTTAATTGTGATTCCAATTGGAGTCTAAAAAACCTATAAATGAGTTCGAAAGATCTCGAAATATACATTTATTATTATGAATGAATTCTCCTGAAAAATTTAATATTGCTAACAAATGTCGTAGTATTAGTTTTTCGTTTTTTTATTTCCATTACACAACAGTAAAAACTTTGAACTCTTTCTTCATATGTATCAAACCCAGACAAACAAATGAAAACTCTCGTCAAAACTCATAATATGGAAATGTCTTGCACATTGAGAAAGACTGAAAGAGCCATAATGAAAAGGATGACCAGGCACTGTACATAACAGATTTATCTAAAGAAATATTCGACCACCTAAGTCGCGTGACCTCACACCATCAGATTGAATCTGCTTTATTCATATTCTTGTGAAACATTTTCAAGCTAGTCCGTTTCAAAGGTAGAGGAGAGTGGAGTATAATGAGACTGTTGAAAAGTCCAGAATAGCGAAAGCGAACAGACATTTCAGAATACAATATTGGAATAATCCAAGGCATAGTTTACAGTTTTTACAAAATGCAAGGTATGCGAATAATAATGAAAATTCTCGGTGAAAATTGAAAAATGGCGGAAAATACAAAATGTTTCCGGTACCATTTTCCCCCGCAAAAATCACTTACAATGCCTCCTTCTTTTCATCAGCATGAACTAAAATTTCCAAATCACTCATTTTTGGCACAACTTTACACAAAATATAGCCGGTTCTATCGAAAGAATCCTGCTTCAACAGTTACAAATAACCTAACTTCTCGAATCTGTCAGACGAAATTTGGTGAATTTTAATTGTTTGCGTTGGTATCAGTGGCGTATCTAGGAATTTTGCTTGGAGGGGTAAGTAATTACATAAAAAGGTATTTACCTCTATTTATAGGTACAAAAAACATAAGTATTTTTTTCATTCAAATTCAAACAAAAATACAAAATGCAATAAAATAAAAACAATATACATATACTTATAATATGTACAAAAACAAAGATGAAATCCAGTCTCCTGTATTTCTTATTTGCAAACCTTTCAATAACATTTGAAACATATATTTGCACATCTCTATGAACATGAAGTAGAGCTAATCCAACCAACCGCTCCAACGCTTCAACGAAGAAAAACTCCGGTCAGCGGATGCCACACTAACTGGCAATATGAAGACACTTTTTTATCAAGGTAAATATGTTATCGTCACAAAACCTAAAAAGAAAAAGAATTTAAAAATTCAAAAAATAATAGTATTAGCTGAACACTTGAAAGAAAGTAATTTCGTTGACAAATAATTTTTTCATTGAACATAATTAATGTTGATTGTTAATTAAATATTTTTTTTGAAACCGTCAATTTTACTAAAAACCGAATAATTTTTCACAGAATGACTCCATAATTTGTTTGCTTCCTGGAGCACATTTTACATGTGTACTCAATAATATCTAAATATTTGCATGTGGGTTTCTTTGACACTGTAGAAAGGGGATGAAAGTTTGTATGAAAATCCGTCATTTTTGAATCATTAAATCTGACAAACTGTCAGAAATTAGTGTTCTAAACTAGATGGAATCACATAAAGAAAACCAGGAAAAATACAAATTCTACGCGGACGAAGTCGCGGGCACCAGCTAGTCACGCTATGAAACTGTTTAAAAGTTGATTATTTTATTAATTATAAATTTCTGAAGTTAACAAAATATGAGAAATCGAGTAAATATTGTCATTTTTTTAAATTGATATTTCACATTATTATCAGTTTTGTCTGTCAAAGGCATTTTACAACGATTAAAAAAATTACGCAATTTGTTTATAAAATATTTATTAAAATATGGATAAATTGAATATTTTTCAAAAATTGTTATGTTGCATTTTTATTATGATTTAAACATTTTTTTTTTTTATTGTTTATAATAGTTTTTTTTTAATATTTAAATGATATATTAAGAATTTTTTTCCTTTGAAATTAATAATTGGTTATTCTCTACCTAATAAAAAAAAAGTTCTATCAATAATATAATTGTTCATTTACATAACAATTAAATAAACTTTGATTGACGCATTATATTTTTTTTGAATGGAACAAGAAATAACAAAAACAACCATATACTGGTCAAAATTTTCACCATTTTTCTAGGAAATTCTATAAAAATTACAAACAAATTTTTTTGTACAGTTTGTCGTATATGGTTGTTTTTGTTATTTTATGTACCATTCAAAAAATATAATGCCAATAAAAGTTTGTTTAATTGTTAAGTAAATAAACAATTACATTATTCATGAAAACATATTCATTAGGTAGAGAAGAACCAATTATTAATTTTAAAGGAAAAAAAATCTCAATATATTATTTAAATAATAAAAAAATAAAAAAACTATTATAAACAATAAAAACAAAAAATTAGTTTTTTTCTATTATAATAAACTGATGCAAAAAAAATATTTAAAAATGTTCAATTTATCCATTTGTTTATAAATATTTTATGAATAACTACTTGATAAAAAAAAACGTTGTAAATCCGTTGTTAGACATAAAACTAATGATTATGTGAAATATCAATAAAAAAAAAATTACTCGGTTTCTCATATTTTGTTAAGTTTAGAAATTTATAATTAACAAAATAATCAACTTTTAAACAATTTTATGGCGAGATATTATTGAGTACACATGTAAAGTGTGCTCCAGGAAGCAAAAAAATTATGGTGTCATCATTCTGTGAACGATTCGGTTTTTAATAAAATTGGCGGTTCCAAAAAAACTACTTGACGATGGAAGATAGTGACTAAAGTTTATCTTTCAGTCGCAGATGATTCCACATCTGATTTTATGAACATCCTGTTCATATTTTCAACAAATCAATAACCTCACATTATCAAAATTCAATGGAAAACTTTTTTCATAACGAAATTACATTCTTTCAAGTATTCAGATGATACTATGATTTTTTTGAATTTTTAAATTGATATTTAATAGTATAAAAATACGTCTTTCTCAGAATGACAACCCGAATCAAATGAGCCATTGCTTATATTTTCAGAAGATTTGGAACGATTTTTCGCAGGAAACTCACTTTTCGACTAGACTAATGAGAACATGCCTAGCGACAATAGCGGCCACGACATTTAAAGATTTATGTGAGTGTCGTGCCATTCCATCGATTTAAACATTTTGCTGGTAATTACCCCCCCCCCTAAATACGCGCTTGGTTGGTATTAACAATATAAATCACCGCCAACTTTTTCATTTCAAACATGAGAATCAATTTATTACGCCTTCAAATTTCAAATGAAGAGAAAATTGCTGTTCCTACTTGAATTCGAAAAGTTGGCGGTGATTCATTTGTTATCGCCAACATGCAAACAAGTGGAATTTACCAAATTTACCAGATGTCAGATGTGAGAAGTTAGGTTATTTGTATGTTTTTTTCGATAGAACCGTCTATATTTTATATGAGTGATTTGGTGTTTATGCTGATAAAAAGAAGGAGGCATTGTGGGCGATTTTTGCGCGAGGAAACGGTGCTTGAATATCACGTGATTTAGAACAAAAAAGGGCTCTAACTCGGAAGCGATAGGAAACCGCCGAGTTTTTCTTTCGGATTCGTTTTCGGGGGGCAAAAACACAATGAATATTTACCGTAAAGACATCTGGAATACTATAGCCAAAAATCTGAAGGAGGAGTACTTCAATGACTATGGAAGAAAAATTAACCCTTTCGAAGACGTAGTATATACCAGAAGCAAGAAATGCAAAAAGAAAGAAGAGATTCCAGAGAAGTAAAGGACGAGCTATAGGTACAGTATTATGCTATAAAGAATTTTGAAAACATGTACAGTGTCATCCTCAAAGTATGCACCATATAGGAAACTTATTTATTAAGGGTTTTTCGGCAAAAAGTTATTTTTAGTAAAAGTTTGTGCATCCCCTAAAACTAAACATGCACCAAGAAAATGTAGTAAAACACATGTAATAAACGAAGAGCCTTCAAAAACTTTATTTTGAGATAAGAGTAAAGTACCCTTATTTTGAAAAATCTCGGGAAATGTTAGTTAGAAAAGTTGTTCAGCATTGAAAAATACATCAAGGTATGAAGTCATGGCCATCTACGTAAAGCTAAATTTTTTTACCCATTTTTTAAATTGGGACTACGAAAAAAAAATTTGCCAAAACGAGAAATAGACAACATCCTGTATACGACGATTCATTCAAAAAGCCTGTGATATTACAAATTACACAACTATTATGTTAATCACGGTAACTTTTTTTGAAGAGTAAAAAAATTTTCAAAGTTTTTGGTGCAAAGTTATTTTTATTTTTTGTTAACACCGAAAATTGCTCAAAATTTTACAGTATTGTAACAAGAACATAATATTCAATAATATCAAATCACAAAACATCAAAATGAAGTAAGTATTTCGGCACAAACTAATTACATTTATTTTGTGGAGTTTTTCTTGTCCAAAATAATTGTTTTAAGTTGGCTTTGAAAACAAACGAATGTTTGATATTAAGTACATGACATATTTGCTAAATATTTATTACGTAGTTATTGTTACTGCTTATTTTGTTAACGTTTGATAATAAGTACCATTCAAATAATACTAAGATGCTTACAAAAGAAAAAAAAGTTGAGATTAAATTGTTGTGTGGGGAAAATATTCCAAGCAGACAAGAGAAGTTACAGACATTTTTAATGCCAGGTATCCTAATCGCAATGTAAATCACACTACAGTACCTAACCCGCATTTTGAATAAATTCATAGAAACAGGCAGTATTAATAACAATTTCAAAAAAAAATACACAGCTGCAAAAGTATCTATAGAAGTGGAAGAGGAAGGTGTGTTTAAGTTATCGAAAATGGTAAGACATCAATTAAACAAATATCGACATCTCTTGATGTACCTTTTACTACTGTACACATTGTTTTAAGAAAGAATAAATTCAAAGCTTTCAAACTAAAATTTATCAATCTTTTGAAAGAAAGGGATTTTATTCCAAGATTTGAGTTTTTCGCATGGTATCAGGGAGAATACGAAGAAATCGCACGGTTCTCAATAAATATTTTATCAACCTTCATTTCACTATAGAGTGCAAGGACCAATACTCATTGAAGGTAAATGTCTCATGTGGACTGTTAAACAATACTGTGATTGGTCCCTTCTTCATTGTTGGAAACCTTAATGCCAACCGATATTTGCAATTTTTACAACAAGATTTATTAACAATTTTAAATCAAATGCCGCGTAGATAAAGAGACATAATTTGGTATCAGTTAGATGGAGCTAGTGTTCACTGTAGTGTAACAATACGACAATTTTTGAATGAAACATTTAATGGAAATGGATAGGACGTTACTCAGAGAATCAAATGCCAGCGCCTCCCAAATTTAACCCCAATGAATTTCTTCTTTTGGGGTTTATTGAAGAACGAAGTTTACAAACATCGTCCTTTAAGGGATAGTGAACATTTAAAAACTGTGATTACAATTGTGTGAGGGCCATACAACCGGAGACATTACGAATGCAGTCAACGATTGTGTAAGAAGAACCGAACTGTGCATGTTGCGGGATGGACATCATACTGAGATGTAAAATACTTCTTTCGGAAACATGCTTTTGTTTTCAAAGCGAATATAAGAATTAATTTGGACAAGAAAATCTCCAGAAAATCAACGAGTTTGTGCCGAAATACTTATTTTATTTTGATGTTTTGTGATTTGATATTATTGAATATTGTTACAATACTGTATAATTTTGAGCAATTTTCGGTGTTAACAAAAAATAAAAAATTACTGCACCAAAAACTTTGAAAATTATTTTACCTTCAAAAAAATTTACCGTGGTTAACACAATAGTTGTGTTATTTGTAATATTACAGGCTTTTGAAATTAATCGTCGTATACAGGATTGTCTATTTATCGTTTTAGAAATTTATTTTCGTAGACCCATTTTAAAAAAATGGGTAAAAAAATAAAACTCCACTCAGATGGCCATGAGTTCAAATCAAGATGTATTTTTTAATGCTGAACAACTTTTCTGAATAACATTTAGCGAGATTTTTCAAAATGAGGGTTACCTACTTCACTCCTAGTCTCAAAATCAAATTTCGAAGGCTCCTCGTATATTACGTGTGTTTTACCATATTTTGTTGGTGCATGTTTAGTTTTAGGGATGCACAAACTTTAACCAGGAATTTTTTTTTGTCAAAAAACCCTTAATAAATAAGTTTTCCATAGGTGCATACTTTGCGGATGACACTGCAGGTACCTACATGCGACGATGGCCTGGTGAAAAATATATCTCAATATATATAAATCCAGGGTCCTGATGTTTGTTTCCAATGAACTCTTCACCAAGTCAACCGATTTCGATGAAAATTGGCATGTATGTGTAATTTTTTCCAACTTGAGAAATAGGTTATTTTTCATCCCCTAAATGTTAAGAGTGGTCCACCCCTTAATTTTTTATTTAACTTTTTCGGTAATTTTTTTTTATTTTTTTATGATACAGCATTCAAAAATACATACAACCCTGAATTTTCACCCTTCTACGACCAACCCCTATTTTTCCATCGCGATTTTTATGTTTTTTTATTTTATCCACAGATCCGCATTGGGTTGCAAGATGGCAATCGAATATAATAATTGTAGCACGATAAATTGAGAACGGGATAACGGGATAAAGAAAAAACGGATAACGGATAAATAAAAAACGGGATAATAGGAAAACGGGGATAACGAAAAAAATGGAAGAAAGGATAAGGGGAAAACGGGATAACGGGATAGTGAAAAAATGGGATAACAGGAAAACGGGATAACGGGGATAACAGGATAAGGGGATAACGGGATAAAGGAAAAACGGGATAACAGGAAAATGGGTTAACGGGATAACAAAAAAACGGGATGATGGGATGACAGGATAAGGGGATAACGGGATAAAGAAAAAACGGGATAACAGGAAAACGGGATAACGGGACAACAGGAAGCGGAAGGAGTCAAAAGCATAGACTAGATGGAACAACATAAAGGAAAACATAGAAAAAAAGAAATTCCACGCTTTTCGAAAAACATTTCAGGGAACATAGAAATTTGGACAGGACAACGTCTGTCGGGTCAGCTAGTTTAATATATTTATGAACTAGCTTGGAGAGGCGGCGAGGCCACGAATTGCACGATGCATTTTCAAACCTGAAATTGACATATCTGGGTACAGATCTGGTACGATATAATATAATCCAATATTTTCAAAAACGACACAAGGGGCCACCAAAAATGTGCCTAGTCAAAGAGGTTGGTAACCAATCAGAAAAATCCAGGTTCATGCCCGATGAGACATTCAAATAAATATATTGAAAAGAGACAAGATGCTCAATGTGAACGATTCTTTTTAACAGCTACTCCCCCCATTAGCACCATTTTGGTATTCAAAAAGTTTTAAAAATGTTCAGTTGGTCGAAATACGATGTCCACGGGGACCCAAAAAGCAGCAAGAAAGGCAGATTAATTCTTCAGACTTTTTCTCAAACTTGTTGCCAGTTGCAATAACCACTAAAGCCCATCGAGCTCTCGTGACTATTGCCTGCAAGTTTTCGAAAATCTGTCAAATTATTTTCAATTTATTCTTACCCTCTTGTGATATAACAACTGATAATTTATATTGCCCAGTATGTCGAGGCAGGTTGACGAGAATCTTATCTTTTAAGGCCTAATCAACCATAAAATTAATCACCAAAAATTATATCTATATATCATTTATTTCACAAATACATATGAAATACTCGTAGGAGAGTAGTTATTGTTCAAATACTTTCAAAACAATGCCTGACATATATTTGACGCAACAAGGGTAACTAACCCCTTCGCCCCGACTGAGAAAGTCAAGTGAGGTTGCTTGGATTTCCTCATTTCCTGCCTTACAAATTCCCTTCCATACTTCAACCACACTGTTGAAGATGGATCATATTTAAGATGTATACCGGGCGATTCTCTAAGGTGGCTCACCCCTAAAAAAACGTGTGGATAGGGATTTTTTTCATAAAGATATACTACTAAGAATATTCAACAAGATTTTGTCAGGCAAAAATCAATCCTCCACTACCCATATCATGAATTTCTTTGAAATTATTCTATTTCATCCATACCAAGAATATTCAACAAGATGTAAATGTCACTCGATTTTGCCAGGCAAAAATCAACCCTCCACTACCCCTATCATGAATTTCTTTGAAATTATTCTATTTCCATAAAAAAACGCGTGATTGGGATTTTATCATACCAGAATTAACAAGATGTATGTCACTCGATTTTGCGCCAAAATTAACCCTCCACTACCCCTATCATGAATTTCTTTGAAATTATTCTATTTCCATAAAAAACGCGTGGATCGGTTTTTTCCATAAATGTATTCTAACAAGAATTCTTAACAAGATGTATATGTCACTCGATTTTGACGGGCAAAAATTAACCCTCCACTACCCCTATCATGAATTTCTTTGGAATTATTCTATTTCCATAAAAAAACGCGTGGATCGGGTTTTTATCCTTGAATGTATTCTATCAAGAATTCTTAACAAGATGTATATGTCACTCGATTTTGACGGGCAAAAATTAACCCTCCACTACCCCTATCATGAATTTTTTTGGAATTATTCTATTTCCATAAAAAAACGCGTGGATCGGTTTTTTTCCATTAATGTATTCTACCAAGAATTCTTCAACAAGATGTATATGTCACTCGATTTTGTCGGGCAAAAATTAACCCTCCACTACCCCTATAATGAATTTCTTTGGAATAATTATATTTCCATAAAAAAACGCGTGGATCGCGATTTTCATTCATAAATGTATGTTACCAAGAATGCTCGACAAGAT
Organism: Gonioctena quinquepunctata; assembly: GCA_018342105.1. Taxonomy (NCBI): domain Eukaryota; kingdom Metazoa; phylum Arthropoda; class Insecta; order Coleoptera; family Chrysomelidae; genus Gonioctena; species Gonioctena quinquepunctata. The sequence continues at coordinate 59,075 of JAFIRS010001475.1, read as the reverse complement.
GTATAAGTCACTCGATTTTGTCGATATCTAGAGCGCGGTTTAGTACTTAGCTGGGTAACCACCTGCCAGGAAAGACTCTCGTTGAAAGCTCCGTAGTAGTATATTCACAGCTGAAAGGAGCTTCATCAATGAGCACGAGATATAACAATAATAATGAATGGCCTTCATTTACTCCAAATATAGAATATGTACCAGAATATTACTTTGATTTGGCGAAGTCTAGCAATGCTATTCATCTACAGCGATAGATATGCTGTCCTTCGAATGGGACGTTGAAATTGCGGTCTCAAATTCACGGATTTGAGCACGTTGAAGAACCCTACCTCTGGTTGAAAACACTAGAGGATTTGACAAAATTTCCGGTTGGAGGAAGTGATCGCAGAAATAAAAAAAGTAAAATAAATAAAGTATTATGTATCTTTTATCTTCATAAAGCCATATTTTCTGCAAATGAAAAAGCAAGTCCATGCCCCTCATTTTATAGGTATTTTCTCGAATATTGCCATTTTGTTCATAACAGCTGCTGTGCCAAAACATAGCGAAACTTTTATGAAAATGTATCAACAAGTTTCAGTCGTATCATAATAGAGTTCATTCTGATTTTCATTTTTTTTTCATAGTTCTCTACTTCTCAAAACATGTTAAATGTTACCCACATATTCATTGAAATACTTCAATACTTCATTATTTTGTGTACTATCCTTTGACTGGAACCCGCGAAAGAGCCCGCTAAGAATAACCAACTGTCAATTAACAAAGTTCAAGTGGCAAGGACAGTTCCAACTAAATATAACATCACGCATTGTATCGATAACTTTTCCTGACCTATCGAAGGATGCATTCGATGCAAGTAATCACAAATAGTGCCGAAAGGTTCAGTAAAACTAATTGAAAATATATAACTCACTTTTAAGTAGTGGAAGAAATGTCAAATTCTTGTTACATGTTCCTGAACAACCACAGAAGTACTTTCCACTAAAAACGCCACTATCAAATCCATGCGAGACTGACTATTTTTCTTCGAACTACATAAAGGAACACGATCACAAAAAGACGAAATCGAGTCGCCGTCGTCTTCGTTAGACGAAGCTTTGAACGCAAAGTTAGGCAACGAAACTGTGATCAACGAAGAGACAACGAACGCGCGTCCTCTCGCAAAGCACGGCCAGCGCGATCTGAACTGAACAATCTGGCTGGAGGTTCTGAAGCAAAGCTCTCTCTAGAAAATTAAGTTGTGTAGGAAAGAACTGACAGCCAGCGAGTACCTGAAATCTGTTCAGGGGCGTGGTACTCGAGATTTGGAGAGCGGAAAAGGCTCCTAGTGGAATGATATTATGCTGCAAGAGAAATAATTCGAGGAAATATTTGTTGGGATCTATAGTTTGTATATCAGTCGATAGTACACTAATAGTTTGAAGCTATTTGAGGTTTCCCAGTTCAAGATCGATATTTTCGTATTGTTTTTTCTGAATCGACGTTGTTTTTCGAAAATGGACGTCTCAAAAATTATGATGGATAAATTTTTATTCTAGAAAGAATTACTATGCGTTACTCTAATACGTTTCCTAGAATTTCCGCTATAGTAAGTAATCATCACTTTCTGTTTCAGATATTTTTTTCAATCCTACGTTTGAGGATAATATAATAAACCAATGTATTATGAGGAACTTGTCATTCATGATTCTAATAATGAAGTACCTATTTGAAAATGCTAGAGTGTCGAAAATAACGAGTAATTCCTTCACCAAGCCATATGATCTAGTTGGATTTTTCCTGACTACTTAAAAGTATATTGTTTTACGAGTGACGAAAGTAACATTTTTTTAAGCGAGAAAACAGTTTACGAGCTTCAAAAAATGTTTTCGACGAGTGAAACACTAGACTTTTTCTACAACCCTGTTTATATCATAATAATATGCTAAAAAAGAACGATGAACAAATATTTTATTTTAAATTAAAAATAACAGAATTTTTTCAAACAATAATTATGATTTAAATATTGGTTAATTGTTACATTTGAGCAATTATTCAAAATTATGGGAGTATTACAATCAAGATTTTCATGTATTGAGGTAGACGATGCGACATCTGTTATGTTGTTAACTGATGTCACTCCAGATGAATATGCGCCGTAATCGGATAGCGTTGTATTTTGTATGGATTGTAAAATTTTGGTTTGTATTTGATTTTTGCTGCTAACTGATTGATCAACATATCCCTTCGCAACGTTACTAGATTTCCAGCCTCCATGCTTTTTTAATTGAAGTAAATCTCCTCCTGCAAACAAGCATATTTTTGGGGAACAATCAAGTTTAAATATTGAGCTATTTGCATAGGAGATGTACTGAATTTATTTATTCCCACAACCTGTCTATCACACTTTCCGTTCTGGTAGTTAATAAAGAATCTTGAATTCATTTTGTCCATATCTAGTGGACGGAGGTTCATATAGATTTTAGAAATCTCGTAGAAGAACCCAGAAATGTGGAAGGAACGCGGTACTTTTGTTTTTGTATTACGTATTGTAACTAAGAGTATACTGCTGGTATCTTTCACATCATTTACTGTCAAATCTTTTGATTCATGGCAACGACGAGCACCCGAAATTCCAAAAACTAAGGCTACCTACAAACGTTAATATTAATATTATTAAGAATTTGTCGCAATAATAAAGTAATTAACTTACCTTAGTCATTAAGTATTTGGAGTATTTGGATGCATTCTTTAAGGAAGTGTGTATCTCATCGGAAGAAATTTTTTTAGACTTTTGACTTTTAAAACCATCAGATTTTCGTTTAAAAAAAGAACCTAACTTGGGATATTTACTGATATCGATATTATTTTTAATCGATGAAGTGGTTCTCAACATCAAATACATAGACCATAGCGTCAATGACCTACATTTTTTTGACAACCATCCAAAATACGCAAGCAGCACAGTTTCCGAAAATGAATTTACGTGATTATCAACTCTCCAATCCATGAATTTTGCATTTATTTCTTCATATCACTTTTTAGATTTTACTGGTAATAAATCCAAAGAGGTTTCCTCAGCTTGATTTTTGGTGGTATTTGGAAAATCTAAATCACTTTCCGAATCAGGAATCATGATAAGTTAAAAAACTAACAATGCTTTCAGTGCAAACTGACAAGTCTAAACAATTAACGAGGAACGTCAAACTAATGAAACCAGGCAACTAGATATAAATGGTTTTTAAATCTCACGGTATTTTTACGATTCTATTTTGCTTTTAATTTAACAAAATAAAAAAAATGCATTCTAATTATAGAAATGATTACGGTCTTTCTTTATTAATAATTTAAAGTCACAAAACATTATATACGAGGGCGGGAAATGATTGAAAATATAAATTAACTTTCGTCACTAGAAACGAAAGTTAACGTTATGAGAATTTCTCTCACTTGCGATGGAAATCACGTTTTCGCTGAAGGTATTTTATTACAAATTGACGTCATTTTTAAAGTTTGTTTTAGTATATCCTCTTTCAGTGGGATGAGGAGGAGGTTTATTATCCACCCCTGATAAAACATAATTTTGCGCTTTGATTGAAAATGCCGACGATAGGCGGATATTTATTATTTACTTCAAATGTAACTTTGCCTATTTTTGTTTAAATATGTTTTTTCGAAATCAGTTGAATGTACCGAAAGAATTATAATGGAACTGAACTTCCACTAATTTGTTGTTTTGATTTCTCATCCAATTTTTCTTTTTTTTTTCAGGCTTTGGACCGGCAGATGTTATGACTGAGCGATCTAAGATATAAAAAGTTCAGGAAAGTGTATAATGAAAAATATTAATTACCGGCATCACTGTTTATTCAGTGTTCTGAAGATAATAATAGTGATTTATTTAGCATCAATGCTACATAAAAATTACGAAAGTTGACAATCAGGATTTGTTACAAACATTATTATATATATAAAAACTAAACATAATTGAATGAAATTTCAATTAGGTATGGAATTATAAAAATATAAAAACTTTTTAACAAAATTTAAACCGACGAAATACGGAACTGAAAAGTAAAAAATAAAATAAACCTTCTTAGTCTCAGTAACTAAGCTCCTAAACTAATGTAAGTAACTAATTTTGAGTCGGCGCCAAACAAACAAGCAAATGAATTAAGTAAGACGTAAAATGATGGCATCGAGTTGCGCGGTGACATTCTGATAATTTTTTTGAAGTAATTTAATGATGTTCGTCGATTGTTTGTTTGGCGCCGACTCAAAATTAGTTACTTACATTAGTTTAGGAGCTTAGTTACTGAGACTAAGAAGGTTTATTTTGAAAAGGGAAACATTCTCAATTGAATATTGATAGAAAGATTTTTCTGTGAATTGAAAAATCCACGATTAAAATGAAGTTATTTTTTGTGAATGTCATACCCCATGACAGGTTTTGATGTCAGAAAACACTAATTTCAAAGTGTCTCTCCAAAAGAAATGATTCTAACTTTTTCCATCTTTGCAAAGTGAGATTGCTTCTTGAAAATGTGTTTCCCATTTTTTCCGGTCTTCCTGATGATCGTGGAAGCGTGAAATAGATTTTCGTCGACAAAAATGTATTGAAGACCTAGTGAATGCGATGTCTCTCCTGCGTCAATGTTACGAATTATTTCTGGTGAGTACTCTCTTTTGGAAAACATTCTTCTTTGCCTCATTCATCTTTATGAGATCTTAATTAAGACTGGAATAGAAAATCAAATAACTATCTGAATGAAAATGCAAATTTTCAATTTCAGATTTTTTCTTTTGAGTTAGGGCCTCTTCAGAATATCTATCAGATGTAGTTCAATGTCCAGCGTAGCTTTAGCCGGGGAAGTAGTTGTTTTCTGTTAGACATTCACAAAAAATAACTTCATTCTAATCGTGGATTTCTCAATTCACAGAAAAATCTTTCTATCAATATTCAATTGAGAATGTTTCCCTTTTCAACATGAATACCCCACAAGAGGTTATCTTGACGATGGAAGATAGTGACTAAAGTTTATCTTTCAGTCGCAGATGATTCCACATCTGATTTTATGAACATCCTGTTTATATTTTCAACAATTCAAGGTTTATTTTATTTTTTACTTTTCAGTTCCGTATTTCGTCGGTTAAAATTTTGTTAAAAAGTTTTTATTTTTCAATTTTCTGATAACTTCCAAAATACTTACTTACCCACGTTACTTCAACTATTACCAGTTGAATAATATGATTATCTACTTTCATTTTTTGTTGTAATATAAATTATTTTTGTTGTTCTGGTTAGTTTATTTCATTACTTTGTATATCATTCCATCCTCTCATAGAATATAATGATTTTGACGGATGTGGAACAGAAATAATGTCAGTAGCGATCTGTCATTGTCAACTACGTATGTGTGAGCCAATTTTCACAAGTGAAAAATCAATTATCCCCTATTTTTCTACCCGTAAGAGTGGATAATTTAATCCAAAATATAAGATATACCCTATCTATTAAAAAAAGAATAATCCAAATCGAAGAACCCAGTACAAAGTTATGCCTGATAGAATCGGTTAACGGACCAGAATTCAGAGGGCGAGTGATCCATATCCTTCATTTTGCTACCCTTAGGGGTGGATTTCATCTTTTAAATTCAAATGGGACCACCTTCGAAGTACACCCTATCCACTGAAATTATTATCAATTCGGAATCGGACGCCACAGTTAAAAGTTATGCTTGATCATACATAAAAAAAATTATGATAAAAAAAAATATACGCGTCGACTAGAGAACCTCCTCCTTTTTGGTTTCGTCGGTTAAAAATAAAAGATGACAAACACGCTAACATTAGTTATAAAATTTTCTCAAAAGCTTCTTGAACTGATTTAAATTATCATAGTTTTTAATAGCCACAGGTAGTGTATTAAGCTCAATTATTGAATTCTATCAAATAGTCTTAAAATAATATTGAACAAAGTGTTAGGATTAGATATCTTAATAGGAGTAATGTTTAACTAACTCATTCTCTTACGCTTACGCTAATATACAATAGAAATAAATTAAAATAACTTTGCCAATGATAAAGAATTTAAACATTTTATTTTTTAACGAATAGGCTTGATACCGACGCCGGTGAGCATACTTCCCTCAATCGGAAATTTTGCCGAATCCCCTATTATTTCAGAGGTAGGCTTCTTCAACGCGCTCAACATCCATGAACCCGGGACCGCCTTCTTAACGTCCCCTCCGAAGAACGGCATATCTATCGTCATATCTCGTGCTCATTGATATGCTACTACGCTACAGTTATTCGGGGTATTTTTTAACGCGCACCTTCCTTGGCAGGTGGTCACCGAACCACATCTGAGAAACCTTTTTCAGAATTGAAATTTCATTTGTCTCAGGAAATCGAATTATAGAAAGAATTTTTCACAAATCAATAAAAATTGATTGGATTACTTTTTCTCAGTTTCAGATATGGGAATATTGTATTTTTCTTTTAGCACTAATTGTTACTCATGTTCATGTGAATCACTGATTTGGAATAAGTTCGGATTTATCAAAAAATGGCTTCGCAGTCACTTTTTCGCGTAAACAGTTCCACTTCGTCAATTTACCATGTTTCCTTCTTCGTCACAATTGTCATTTTTGAACATTAAAAAAGATCAATAGAAAATGTTTGTGGCATTCAGACGAGAAAATGAAAACTAGAACTGAAAAATAAAAATATGGATCGGCCAGGATTCGAACCTGGGACCTTTCGATTTCTAGTCGAACGTAAATGCAAAAATATTTTCTTATACCATTTCTTGGAACGCAAGTATATGTGGTATAAGCCCAACATTGAGTCTAGAATGTCAACTCCCCCCATTGTGTGTATCTATAACTTTAGGGCAAGGTATTTCCCTATATTCGTGATCCTTCCTGAAATAACGCTTCTTGAGTATTTCAGGAGAACTTCCCACATAAGTTGAAAGCAAGTTTATTGTCAAATCAGCCTACACAACTAACTTTGATCCCATCCATCGTAGCAACTTTTTGGCTATAGTATTTTTTCTAATTTTGACATTTAAAGTGACACTTTTCAAAACTCGTTGACGTTATCAAATGTTTTAGTTTTCATAAGTGGTGGATAGCGTCTGTAATTAAATATCAATAGAAAATCTATATTTTCTATTGATATTTAATTTTAGAAGCTATCCACCTCTCATTCATATTTACTTGGCTTGAAAGAAAAGTGCCATGTGAAGTGGAATGAATAGAAAAATGAATTAAACGGTTTGTGGATAGCGTCTGTAATTAAATATCAATAGAAAATCTATATTTTCTATTAATATAAAATTGAACCAGAAATGGTAGATCTCAGGTGAAAACCTCTTTCGGCAAATCCACGCAGAACATTGAATGATATTCACCCGAAAATCTCATCTTCCATAAAATATCAATGGACATTGAATGCAAATGTTTCTTTCTGATAAGCTCGTTAGTTTTGAATTTATGTCGTGTTCACTAACAACCGCATACGGTTTCAGGCTGGCTATCAGTACGGTAGTCAAAATAAAGGTGCAAAGAACCTGGCTTGGACACAACGTAAACAAACCATCATCGATCTTGTAACAAGATCGATGATGGTTGTTTACGATGTTCTCCACCAGGTTCTTTACACTGCAATGTTACTTCCCTATAGAACCAAGAATCGTATGCAGATGAATGAGTACACATAGAATAACATAATCAGCTTATCAAACATTACATTCAATATCCTGGTATATTTTGAAGTATGCATGAATTTTCAGGAATAGTCGTCAAAAGTTCTGCGTATTTCCGAAGGATTTTCACCTGAGATCTACATTTTCTGATTCAATTATCGTAAATATTAACCGTTATCTATTTCACTTGGCAAGTCATGCACCCTGAAATTTCCGGTTTGAAGGTGGTCGATAATCCGATATGGATTGACACCAGCGGATAGACCAATATAATTTCATTAGGTGTCCATGCGTGAATGTTTTCATGCATCACATTAACCCTCATCATCTTCGTTACTAACACGGAACTGAATTTGAAAGTGTGATTCGCCGGTTTCAAACAAGGACTGGTGGCTCAATTGGCAGAGCGTTCGACTAGAAATCAGAAGGTACCAGGTTCGAATCCTGGCCGATCCATATTTTTATTTTTCAGTTCTAGTTTTCATTTTCTCGTCTGAATGCCACAAACATTTTCTATTGATATTTAATTACAGACGCTATCCACCACTTATTTATATTAAGAAAGAGTTTTCCGAACTTCTGTTACATCTTCGGAAATGTAAGAGATATCATTCGAAAACCACATCAAAATACTGGCTATTTTGATGTGATTTTCGAATGTTTAATGTGAAACAAATTCAACAAATAATAATTATTTAAATTAATCTAAGCAACTTTCTAGAAGGTCGGGTTTACAAGCTTTCTTTTTTATATATAATATTTCAAACTCGTTACCAAAATCTACCTGCTAGTTTGAACCATGTGATCAATTAAATAATAAATGATTAGTATCAAACACTTTCATTGGTTGTTGTACAAATTTAAAGCAGATTTGCTTGAGCCAGAAATTGTATGTGGATGGTACTTTCGACCACTGCAAAAAAAAACCTTGCAGTTGTTTACCATTCATGGCTGCCTCTGTCCAGAGACTCACCACATCACTGTTCTACTAATAGATTCTATTATCTATACCCCAGATAAAGTATATTCTGTAGTGGTTCACGGAAAGTTATGCTATAAACGGTCAGCGAAGTTATTGACTGGTTTTTAGGCGGGAATAGTTTTCACTGTATTTGATCTACTATATACTTCATTCGAGGAATCATATTTATTTATTTTTCCGGATTCCTTCATTATTCAACATTATAATATGTACGATTTTGAACGAACCCTATATTTTGAGTCAACTGAGAATGGATGTACTATAGATGCAATTATTGAAAATCAGAAGCATAAGTGATTGGCACGAAATTTTTGAAAACCCTTACTTGACTTTTTCTGCAAAATTCCAGTTCCAGTTTAACGTTTCGAGTCCAAGTTTTGTAAAAAATTTCTTAGGTGTTTTGTGGGTCGCTCATTGCCAGAAAACGGATTTTTTTCTTGAAATTTTCCAAAAGATTTCTTGATTTACCATTTATTTTCAATGCTATATTTTATATTCATGTCATCAGTGGTGTTCCTTGAACTACGCTATCATAGAGTTAAGATTGAGTGAGTTTTCGAATTTCGTATCAGAATTGGGATTTTGAGAAATGTGAAAGTCTTTCAGAAGAGAACCAAATTTGTAGTACCTATTTACGGAGTGTACAGATCTGAAAAAAAATTATAGAATAAATGAATCGTCCTTGAATTTGAGTACCTACATATACAAATAATTTTTTTAATAGTCATAAAAAATGTTCAACGTACAAGTATAGAAATACAGAAGAATCTGCAACTAACCATTCCAGTTTACATAACATTTAAAATAGATCAAAAGAGGAAACAAAGTAATGCCAATTTTCATTGGAATTTCCTGTGAGCCTGATAACCACCAACAGACCTATCAATGTTACACAAAATTTCGTGTCATTGATTGCTACTTCATTAGGTCTAAGCTTCACCCCACAAATTATAGGTGTCAGTTCTATAATTTTGTGCATTTCACATTTTTATCCTTGTCGGTAGGTATTACTCTGAGAGATTTGGTTCGCATTCAAAAAAGACCACAAGCCGTCCTGATGATTGGGAAACCGTGAAACAGCTGTAGGCGGATGGTGGCCTTTTTGGAATCGAAACAAATCTCTCTTTCTTTTGTCATTTGTTTTACGTTACTCTGAATGCACTAGAAGTACGACTTTTGGTGTAGTCGATTGGCCTATACTGACATCTGTTGGTGACCTATCAATGTTGCACGAAATTTCGTGTCATTGAATTCCACTTCATTAGGTCTAAGCTTCACCCTACAAATTATAGGTGTCACTTCAATAATTTTGTGCATTTCCCATTTTTATCCTTACCGGTCGGTAGATATCAGCACTCTGAGAGATTTGGTTCTAATTCAAAAAAGACAACAAGCCGTCCTGATGGATGGGAAACCATGAAACAGCTGTAGGTGGATGGTGGCTTATTTGGAATCGAAACAAATATCTCTTTCTTCCGATATATATATATATATATATATATATATATATATATATATATATATATGTATCTTGTTTATCAATGAAGTAGTTTTTGAGAGCTTCATTATCAACTTTTTTTTAATTTCCTAAGTTCAGTAAAATATGCTAGCTCAACCGTCGTAATAAAAATGTAATTCTTTTCAAATACAATGAAGAAATGTATGTATGTCTTTCGGTAATATTAATTGCGTTTCGATACCCCTACTTTCATCAAGATATTTAGGAGGAGGAGCGAAGTTTAAATAATTCTGTATACGAATATACCAACATAAATCCATCAAATAAACACTAATTTCTTCGATCCGCTTCCAGTGTCTCTCTAGTTTTTTGTCGATATGTTCCACGTCAGTACATCAGAAGAATGTTAGTATAATGATGTCGTGACAAGAATGAAACGGAAAAAGTCATTTTTGTGCTTCAATTGCCATAATTGTAGATGTTTCAAAATGTATTCTCCTCGTGTAGGAAATGATCTCACGACTATGTTGCATTATCTGGTTACCGTTAGATTTTGAAATGATTATTTTTTCTGTTACGATCTCGTACCCGTTTATCTTCTCGATTCCACAGTAAATGAAGATACATTAGTTCGAGGATTGCATGAAGATTATAGATGACAGGTGTAATCCAATATTTCACTGGTGCTAGGAAAGTCGCATTCATATGTGGAATATTTTCTCTAGTTCTGGGGGATTTTTTTTGGTACGAAAAAAAATCCCCCAGAATCGGTACGATATTTCTTGACATATTCCTGGATAATCTTTCACGCACAAAATCAAAGAATTTGCCAAAAACTGCTCAATTACTTGAATCCTTTGGGTGATAAAGAGTTGGAACATTACGCTCTCTTGAAAAATGGAATGAACAAGAAACCTCGGTATTGATATACAGAAGAAGAAAAAGTGTATACAAAAGTATTTTAATAGTAATTAGGTTTCATTGTCTGCTTCCATAAGAAATTTGTTGACCTATTCGCTGCTAAAGACTTTGCTTTATGATCAACGTACTTCCTCTTGAGAAATGCCAAAACCTTCGGGATCATGGCAATGTTTACATTATTCTTCACTAAAATGGTTCTTTCTAGTATAGAGTATATGCTCCACTGTAGAGGATTCAACAATTTCTGTTTATCGTACCAAATAAGTCAAAATACGTCGTCTGTAATAGTTTTGTATCCATCCATTTTGTGAACAAATTATAAACGTTTTCGTACCAAAACTTTTATTTTTATAATAATTGTGCTGTTGTTTATATGAACCATTTCAAGAAAGAGACGCTTATTGAGATTTTGTTCATTATCGAGAATTTTGGCATTATTATAGTCAATCACATGATCTTTATCTATTACATGTTCAGCAAGGCAACAAGATCTCACATTTCTTCTACAGTCACTTTTATGAGAGGTTATTCTATCTTTGAGCATTCTACTTGTCTGACCAATGTATACTTCATCACAGATGCTGCAAGGAATTTCATAAATTATATTGGATTTATTTTTGATTGGTATAGGAGTTTTTGATTTTGAATGTATTTGTGATATAGTTTTCAAACTGGTTTTAGCTATTTTAACATTGTCTTCATTTTTGAACAATTGTATGAGTTTTGGTGTCAAATTATCTATATGTGGTAAAGATCTATAAATTGCAATTTGATCCGTTCTTGGTGATTGGTTTGAATTCAAAATAGAAGCAGAGGAGCTAAATAGAATTTTATTAACTAATGATTTCCGATATGAATTTTATAAAAGAATGTTTTGAAGTTCTTTCAGACACTCATCTCTCAAGGACAACAAATACGAAATTTCAATATCAATTTAAAGAAAAAATTGTTGAATTTAGAAATTGGTGTTACATATTCTGATATAAGAACAGTATCCAAAGAATTAACTCATGTACAAAATCTTCTCGATTATGCTCTTCCACAAAATATCATCATTGAATATAAACGCAGATTGAACATCAAATATGAGAGAATATTCAATATAATAAAAAGACGAATATACGTAAACTTGAGAATTTAAAATCAGAAACAATCTATAAAATTAAATTTCAAAATAAATGGTTCAAAAACATAACAGATTTATTGATACCTATCGAAATTCAACAATTTCTATCACTTGGTCCTAAGTTTAGTGTGTGTCCAACTGTTAAAGATTTGAGAATGGATTCACTTTTTGCAGATTTGGAAAATATTATCGAAAATTTCAATGAGAGAAGTAAAAACTTATATCGAGCACAATTCACCAATATCATAACAAACTTTTCTCATATTAATAGTAATCACATAGATCAGTTTACTATAATGTTCAATAAGTGCAAGATATATCTGAAACAACATCCTGAACTTTGTATTATCAATAGTGATAAAGGTAACGTAACTGTTGCAATGTACAAAGACAAAGACAGTTACTTCTAAATGATACAAAATATTATAAACCACTCAGAGCAGATCCGTCTTGCACTTTACAACAGAAAGCTAATAAAATTGTTTCTGAACTGAAGAAAAAAGCAATGATTGATGAAATAACTGCTAAAAAGTTAACTATCCACAATTCTATCACACCACGTTTTTATACTCTACCAAAAATTCATAAACCAGTTTTATCTATGAGACCAATTGTTTCTTCTATAGACTCACCAAACAGTAAAATAACGAAATTCATTACTGAAATATTGACCAACTCATATGATAACGATAACAGATATCATGTTACTGACTCTTTCTCCTTTAGTGAATTTATTAACGATTTTCAATTAGCACCAAATTATGTTCTGATAAGTTTAGATGTGGTATCTCTATTCACTAACTTACCTTTAGAGTTAGTTAAACTCTGCATTGATAAACAATGGAACAAAATTAACAATCTCTGCAATATTGAAAAACAAATGTTTATGAAGATAATTGATTTTATTTTTGACTCTACTTGTCTTGTCTTCAATAAAAAATTCTACAAACAAATTTTTGGTACTCCCATGGGATCTAACATCTCTCCAATAATATCAAGTTACGTTTTAGATGAACTCCTAGAATATTGCACAAATAAAATCACTTTCGACATTCCTTTCCTCAGGAGATATGTAGATGACCTTATCATTTCTGTACCAGAAAACTGTATTGATGAAACTCTTAATATTTTTAACAGTTTTGATCCCAATATTCAGTTCACTGTCGAAAAATAAACCGATAATTCAGTTCCATTCCTTGATTTGAAACTTATCAGAACCATCAACAACAAAATCATCACTAGATGGTACAGAAAACCAATAAATAGTAATCGTTTCATAAATTTTCACTCACACCATCCCATGAAAATCGAACTCAATTTAATTAATAACCTTAAAAATAGAGTTGTTAAGGTCACTCATCCATCCTTGAGAGATGAGTGTCTCAAAGAACTTCAAAACATTCTTTTAGATAATTCATATCCGAAATCATTAGTTAATAAAATTCTATTTAGCTCCTCTGCTTCTATTTTGAATTCAAACCAATCACCAAGATCGGATCAAATTGCAATTTATAGATCTTTACCACATATAGATAATTTGATACCAAAACTCATACAATTGTTCAAAAATGAAGACAATGTTAAAATAGCTAAAACCAGTTTGAAAACTATATCACAAATACATTCAAAATTAAAAACTCCTATACCAATCAAAAATAAATCCAATATAATTTATGAAATTCCTTGCAGCAGCTGTGATGAAGTATACATTGGTCAGACAAGTAGAATGCTCAAAGATAGAATAACCTCTCATAAAAGTGACTGTAGAAGAAATGTGAGTCTTGTTGCCTTGCAACTGTAATAGATAAAGATCATCTGATTGACTATAATAATGCCAAAATTCTCGATAATGAACAAAATTTCAATAAGCGCTCTTTCTTGAAATGGTTCATAAACAAAATGAAAAAACAATGAATAGAAGAACAGATATTGATGACCTCAGTACAATATATACATATCTTTTAAAAAACAAAAGACAATATCACACCTAATCCTCTTTGAAATGATTATATTATTTTATATTTATATATACTTTACATTTTTATATTCTCACTCTGTATCTCTTTCATCGGGAATTTTGATTATTTTTTCTGATATCTGTCTGAGGTCATCTTGTAAATTTTAATGTAACAGATGTTTCTTTTGTATTATTTTCGAATTTCATGTAGAAGTATCCTTTAATTAGTAATACCAGCATATAATAGTATTAACTTTAGTTAAGTCTTGAAGAAGAAAATAAATTTTGAAAGCTCGCATTAAGAGAAATCTGTATTAATTGTTATCATTGACTGCTTCCCATTATTTCTACATATATATATATATATAATTATATATATATATAGTATAGTATGATATTTATATACGGTGATTCTCAGGTAGGCTCACCCTAAATTTTTATTATTGGAATTATAATGAATTACAGAAATCTGGTTGTGTATTATAGTTCAATTTTATTTGTTTTTGACATGATTACTTGTTTTTGTACTTTCGGTTTGACTGAAATATCCCATCTTTCGATTTTGAATGGACATCTATATATATTTTACTTATTTCATGAAATGAGCATTCTCAAATGAACTAACAACTCTTGTCAATATTTGAAGAACAAATCTTTATTAGTGTGAGAGGTTCAAATTATTGTAAGATATTGATCTTTCAGAGCTCGACGAACCATCCCTATCATTTCGAAATCGTTGATGGAAAAATTCTATTTGACTTTTAAATTTTTCGATCGAGAATGACATTCTAAATCGAACAACAACTCGCTTGTCAATATTTGACAAATAAAGTCATTTTTATTAGTGTGGGGTGTCAAATTATTCGTAAAGAATGATCTTTCATGAAAAGCCGACGAGCCACCCCCTTTCCATTTGAAAAAATCAAGTTGACTGGAAAAATTCATATTTGCGACTTTTAAAATTCTTAAAACGACTGTGAAGTCATAAGCCTCAAAATCGTATTTTTCCCATGTTACTTGATCAAGAATGAAGCGATTTACACGATCCATGGCATTCTAGATTGGAATGAAAATGACTCTATTTGTCAAGTGAGGTGTATATAGAATGTCATTCTCGATCGAATAAGTAAAAATATATAGGATGTCCCATTTAAAAATCGAAAGATGGGGTCATTTCCGGTCAAACCGGAAGTACGGCAAAGCAAGTGAATATGTAGAAAAATTTAAATGGAACTATAATACATAACCCACAAATTTCGTTTTTCTATCTTCAATAATAAAAAAAGTTATAGGGGTGAGCCACCTTAGAGAATCACCCGGTATATATATAACAAACTCGTATCGGTTATTCGAGACAAACTTTATAGATCCGATTGGAATTAGCGATGCCCACAGAATAGGCAAAGAAGAATCAAAAAAATTCGACCACTGGTAGTGATCTGATCTCATGTCTAGCTTGTCCCTCGTCACACTACTTACGATGCTCATGTGTCCTGTCCCAACATTTTTGTTGTTCCGTGAGTTATTTAGTCTGAAGGCACCTACTATTGCCTCTTGTTGTACAACCAAATGTCTCCAAAGCTGCAATGAGTGTTGATTTCAATACCCCTGTAATACCTTGGAAAGCAAAACTTTTTTGCCTAGTCTATAGTCTCCTCGAAGCTCAATGAGCCCTAGGCTTCTGGTTTCCATCTTGCAATACATATTACTAGGGTGGCTTTTTGAGTGTTGATCTCTAACAATGGTGTTACCCTGTGCCAGGACCACTTTGTCGTCGTCGTACCCAAGGGCTTTGTGTCTTTTCGTCAATGACCCTCGTAGTCCGTAACAAACAGATATCACACGACTGGAGAAAGCGCTCCTCCCTGAGGGAATCGTCCAAGCTACTATAGTATCCTCCATCAAAGTCTATCCAGGCCACAAATGCTTCCTCGACTCTCTCTCATTGTGAGATACCTAATAAAAGAGTCTGTAGAAGTGTTGTTGAAAGCTCCTTCTATGTCTGGTAAGGACGTTAGTAGTAAGCTAAGAGCTGGCTGCAAAAATCCAGGCCGATCGAGTGACAGAATGAAATGTTTCAAAATGTTCGTACTCACAGTAAACATAAGGAAAATCATTCAGTGCCTGGGCAAAATTTGTGCATAGGTTTTGTATATCCTTTTTTCGGATAATTTTTACTTTTGAAATTTATTATTTACAGAGTTGGCCGTGCTGTCCAAGGCGCCAGATTTAACCTCTGTGGGTTCGAACCACACACCTGACAGTTCTTTTCCATTCGAAATTATGAAATAATTCGTGTTGGGACGAATATTCATTATAAAACAAATCATAGAAGAAATATAGTGATCGTTTTTCAAAAATGATTCGCAATACGCGTTTCTGTAAGACTTCCAGGGGTCTCACCTTCATTATTCTTCTTCCTCCCCAGCCCAATATACCATATTGTATAATGGAGTCTGCTAATAAATAGTACAATAACTTCAAATGTGTTAAGTGTAAAAAAAATCATTGTCGTCGGCGAACTAAATTATGGTGCCAGTGGAATTCATCGTTGGTAGGTCGTTTAAATAAATGATAAAAAGTATAGCTCCCGGGACTATTCCTTGTGGCACAGCACAAGTAATTCTCCCACAATTATCAAATAATAAATTCTGGTGCACTGAGTATGGTAATCAAGCACAGACTGACATAATCCGGGATGAATGGGAGTGAAATTATCAAAACAAACTTTCCATCAATATACAGAACATGAACTGCAGAATTTCTTTGTGAGATAATTCCTCAGTGACTTGGTTAAACTGATTTTTTCGTTAGTCCATTGATTTATTTATTTATATTTATAGGATGAGAACATAAAGAAGATAACCAATGTTTTTCTATGTCAATATTTTTCATAGGATTTTGCTAATACATTATGCTGTTCCTTGTTTCCTTTGTTTATTCACACAGAGTCTTGAGCGTTGAAAAGTTTGATTATTGCAAAAAGATAGTGATAAATGTTCCATCTTTGATGTACATTCTTGGCGTGGACATTAATACACTCGCGGTAACCCTGCCAAAATAAAGAGTCGAATATTTCGTTTTCATTTGTTAGTGCCAAGAACTATTTCAGGTACTAAAGGCAGCTCATTAGCTGAGTACAGGTCCGGGCTGTACAAGATTGTGTTCCATTCTAATATGAAAAGACACCGAGGATCCTCACACGAAGAAATATTGTAAGCGTTACTTATATATAATCTGAGATATAATCTGAGGCTGGATCCTCTAGCGATCAAAAAAGAATAATAGATCTACGGAAATCATCGTTCAAGTATTAACAAGTTCATTTTATGAACGCATTCAGTCGGTTTTTGTTTATTGTTTGTTTTATACTAACACAATGTTTGTGCGATGTGATGTGTGCAAAATACAATTCAGAAGTTGTGATCAAACGTTAAAATTTCACAGGTAAGCTATCAGGGTTGTGTAGTATTACCTTCGTTGGAATATTTTTTTAGATAAGTTTATTAGACATGGTGATTGTATATGTTACTTGGTCGGAGGCTGTTATCAAACTTGTCTCAACAATTTTGAGGCTAACGCTCTAGCAGTATTTCAATTTTTGCTTTTAATTCAAATTCATAGCAAATTGACCAGATTCTTTCATAGTGAAAATCATCTTTTTGCGTAATATGAATTTTATCAAGTATCGGCGCATCAATTAACAACAAATCATTGAGGCGAAAATTAAAAAAACGCATCTATGGCCAGGGACTTGAGCATTTTTGCCTTTATTGTACCTAATTGCCGCAATTTTCATCAAACTGAAACTGCACCATTCTCGAAATAATACTCATAGATCTATTGAGAATCTATCTTCATCATTTATAAACTAATTTGGTTTCCCCCCAATTTAATTTCCCATTTCGTGTAAAGTGAAAGAAAATACACATTGCCACTTCAGGTAAATCCATTATAGATATACCAAAAATGTCATGAATCCCTTTTCTTCCTTGTCCTATTTATATTCAAGGAAGCTAAATGGTTTTTTTTATGAAATCCTCCGAAAACAGGCGAACGATATCGCAAGCATTGATTGTTGTTCTGATAAAATCTATAAAACATAATTTGATAAAAGGGTTAAACATCTACGAGGGTAGACTGAACATATTGGAGAGTAGTCTGAGAAGATTCCGACCTGAACATGAAGATGTCAGCACTCATCAACAATAGCTAAGGAATGTGTTTGCGCATCTTTTGAAAGGTACTCACCAAAATTGTCGCCAAAACCACCAAACAAGATCAGCAAGAAGATGAAAAAAAAGTTGATTTGAAAAGAACCAAAGCAAAGAAGCAAAAAAGAAATAATTCACGTGATTATAAGTCAAGCGATACAGATATTACTGTATACATATATATATATATATATTATAATCACAGCTCACACAGACACAATATACATGTTTTTCTGAATTGTAGATGAACAATGTGTAGTATAATTAGAATAGAATAGAAAAAATGCTAGAGAATAAATTCATTAATTTAGTTATACATATATAAGGAATAATTATATAATATGAATACCGGACTCCCATGCACAACCCGAGTTTCTATGGGATTCTTGTTTTGTTTATATTTCTGTAAACTTTCACTTTCACTTTCACCACATACATGTATTCTTGGTAAATACACATTATTATTATTATATATTATATTTCATTGTGCATACTTTTATAATAAACCACTTGATGATTTTACATAAATGACCTGTCTTGTTTTATATCCACTGTAGTTATGATCATAATAATGTTCACATATCAATTTTTAATTGTACTCTTTGGTAAAAAATTGTTTTATCCCCCGAATTTTATATATTTAAAAGTATTTTTTATCAACAGGAGTGTATCAATATTTCAATATACACTTCAGTTACTTTTACTTTTATTAGTACATAGTTTGTAATTGTTCATATGATATAAATCCACACACTAACTATCACGCACAAGCTGCAATCAGAGCAGCTTCAGTGATATATTCCGCTCATTCGATAAAACTCCGTTATTGTATGCATTTGTAAACTTGAATAAACATTATTATTATTATTATTATATATGTATATATATATATATATATATATATATATATATATACTCGTCTAAAGTCAGTTCCCCCCCTACTAATTTTTGAACCACCTGCTATATCGGAACAAAATTTGGAGAGCTTAAATAGGAGATAAAAACCTACTTTTTCACGAAAAAATCACAACTAAAAGTTTTAAAATGGCGGCTGAGCGCCATGTTCAATAATTTTTTCAAATAGAACAGCCCGTATATTATTCTATTTTTGAAATCTGCTCATAATTTTCAACAGTTTTCTCTAATACACTTTACTCCTAGTGACATTTTGGTCATTTCAAGCCCAACCAAAAACACTAATGCTGCTTTCAATCAAGTTTGCATTGGAAAAAATCGTTGTCGCGGTAACATCTTGTTTTAAACTGAACTGCTAACTGTGAAATAGTCTGTTGAGCGCCTAAATCCTTTTATGAAAAGTGTGATCATGGCTCGTAGTTTAGACGATGAATTAAAAGCAGTTTTGATATTTGGAAAAGCTAGAAGAAATCTAGCAGTCCGTATGTTTAATGATAGATTTTCCGAGAATCCTATTTCGAGGTCATATTTGCGCAAACTTTTAAATAAGCTCCAAGCAACTGGTACGCTGAAAGATGCTCCAAGATCAGGAAGACCGCCTCTTTCAGGAGAAAAAAAGGTAGACATTGTTGCTGAAATGGTTACCAATCCGACTCAGTCGACGTCTACAGTTGCTGAATCCTGTGGAGTAAGTTCAAAAAGTGTCCAAAGAGTCCTAAAAAAAGAAAAGTTTCATCCCTATAAAATGAAAATATTCACTTTGTCCTTGTATAGTCCCATATTTCCTATAATATTGCTGTTTGGGGTTGTACCACAAAACTAAATAAAATAATTGTCTCCCAGAAGAGGGTTATGCGACTAATATATAGAATAGATTGCAGATAATCTTGTAAACGACGCTTTATTGAGAATAAAGTTATGTGCATACGTGCATTTATATTTACAAATGTACTCTGTTATTCCAAAAACAGATACAGAATTACAATAGAAACTGTGATTTCCATGCATATACTACCAGAAAAGGCGAATTAATAAGACTTCAGTAACATACAACTCGGCTGTATTAAAATTGTCCGTCTTACAAAAGGACAACATTTTATAATTACTTACCTGACGAAATAAAAAACCTAATTGGGGAAAATCATTTCAAAGCGAAACTCAAATAAAACTAGATTAATGGTTGCTTTTATAGTACTAATTAATATTTCAACCAATAATATGTATCTCCATCTAACTTGTGGAATTGTTATATTTTTATTTGAAGGTTGTAGACGATGTGGTAACTTAATAACTCTCGTTTCGGACGTCCATCGTCTTAATTGATTTAAAATCAATTGAAAAGGCTATAGCATTTCCGAAGCTTTTCTGTACCTTATCCTTTTCTTTGTAAGTACCAGATTTGTTACACTTTTTAGTAATGTAGACACTAGACATAAGGATTCAATAATACTTTGTATTTCACACTTTGTTAAATAGGTTTTGTAAATTGTAATGTAGACACTAGACATAAGCTTTCATTAATACCTTGTATTTCACACTTTGTTATATATGTTTCGTAAATACAAATAAATAAATAAAATGTTTTCACGACGTTTCGCATGCTTCTATCTGCAAACGTCTTCAGGTGAATACTGATAAGTTTTATAACTGATAAGTTTATGTGCTACTTACCAATTTATATCTCTGTCGGTGCAATGATGCGGTGCAATTCCGCCATGTGAGTGGTGCGTGTAATTTCGCGCGGTGTGGTAGTGCGTGAAGTTTCGCGCCCCTGCATCCCGCCAGAAAGAGCAATTGCTCTCAACGATTGGTTGTCTAAAGGCGTTATTGGTTCGATGCAGGCGGCCTCTTTGGAATTTAGTTTGAACCAATGCTGCTCTCTATGTAGAACACTTGCGTCGTCCCACAGAATTCGATGGTGCTCAGTTCAGGCGTGTCCGATTTTGACGTTTCTCCACGTTGAGTCCATTTCTTGTGCTCATCCAATCTTACCGATGAGGGTCTCTTTGTATCTCCAGTGTAGGAATCTCCGCATTCACAAGTAAAATACTTATTGATTTCAATTTTTTGTCAGGTTTGGTCGTGGTGAGGAAACTCCGTAAAGTACTGCCAGATTGGAAGCAGCTCTTGATGTTGAACTTGTTTCCGGTCCTTCTTTCTTTCTCTGATGTACGGAAGGCAGATCATAATGTGCTTTGTTGTTGCTCTTCAGATGTCTTCTTCTCTGGAGTTGTTTCAATACTTCACCTAGGAGTTTCTTGGGGTATCCATTCCGGTGAAGATCCTCTCTGATGTGGTGTAATTCGGCATTTAATGACTCCTCGTTGCATATGTGCATCGCTCTCTCTACCAATGTTCTCGCAATCCCTCTTTTTGTCGAACTCGGATGGTTGGAGCTGTAGTTGAGATACTGCCCCGTAGGTGACTTCTTTCTCTTAACGTTCACATCGAAATCCATTAAGACAATGGACGTTCGAAACGAGAGTAATCATGTTATATTTTCATGTATAAGTTGACTATCTGTGAATTAATTGTTGTCTGACGTATCCTATGTCATTTTTATATCGGAAGGATTCAATAAATTTTATTATTATTATTATTTTGCAGAGAAGGACTCCGAGTACTACTTGGACGGGTTAAAGAGATAAGAGCATCAAAATAAAAATAATTTTGAAGAACAAATGTCTTGTATCTTTGTTGGGTCGGAGTTTTGTCAGTCCACCCTCTTAATAAATTTTTCGTCTTTGTGAATTCCGTTGGTTTCATCCAACTCGGGACTCGAATCATTTACATTCGAGGAAATATTCGCAACCTAATTAGATAAAACAAGTAAAACGTTCACATCAACTACGGATAGCACGTAATCGCTGAACACCTGCCAATATCCTCCAACAAATAACTTCATAATGAGCTCGATTTCATTCGTGGACACCTGTGACTGTCTTTCAATATCATTGACTTTGATTTAGGACGACTGAGGAAATGATCACTCTTGAATAAATTGTGGTTGAATACATGATCACAAGATGAATAATTTATTGTTGACGTAATGATTTTCATAAGTCCAGTGAATGTTGCAGTTCTTTGACTACTGAACCCGAAAATATCATAATGTGGAACAAAAACTATGTTTATTACGAAACCGATGAAAAAGAGGTTGGGGATATTATAATGGTGCT
Organism: Gonioctena quinquepunctata; assembly: GCA_018342105.1. Classification (NCBI taxonomy): domain Eukaryota; kingdom Metazoa; phylum Arthropoda; class Insecta; order Coleoptera; family Chrysomelidae; genus Gonioctena; species Gonioctena quinquepunctata. The sequence goes on along the minus strand of JAFIRS010001475.1, from coordinate 36,638 downwards.
CAAACCCAAAAAAATCTCCAGGTCTTGATGTTATTCGGCAAGGAACTTTAAAAATAATGCAGTTGAAACCTTCACAGTAATAATCAACAGATGTATTGAAACCGGAGGCTTTCCAAAAGGTTTTTTAAATTGATATAATTAAGCCACTATTTAAGAATGGAAACAAAATGGAAATGGTTAATTATAGGCATTGACATTAATTTCAAATTAGCCGATAATGGAAACAATATTGAAAATAAGACTGGTAAGTTTTGCAGAAAAGTACTTGATTTCTGAAGGGCAATATGGATAAAGGAGAGATCGACAGAAGATACGATACAAGCTTTAACATCGTACATATACAGTGTGACCCATTTAAAAAGGAACCACCCCTGTAGATTACGCATTTTTCAATCAATCCAAAAAAAAATTTTTTTATATTAAGCATCAAAAACTGTATTTTGACACAAATTTGACTACACCACTGGATTTGTAGTCGCTATAAATAAAAACCATCAAAATTTCATACAAAATATTGTTTAACAACGAAGTTACAACAACTTCAATTTTGGAAACAAAGCATTTGATTATAATTTTTATTTATTAAAAATCTGGCAACACTGCCGATAAAAAGTAGATCATCAGTGAACTTGTACAATGAAAATCCGAAGTCAATAGCTCATTCCGTTCTACAGTTATAACTCCTGAAAGTATGGTAATGTGAGCGATTTGAGGTTGAAGCGATTTTGTAATAAAAATCTGACTACGCCACTGGATTTGAGCCGAAATTACACCTCAACAAATAAGAAATAGTGTACAAAATATTCGGAAGAGATATGATAAATGTGTCGAACTAAATGGAAGTTTGGTAGAAGCCACAAAAATTCAAATATTTAATTTTACAGTAATGTCTATTTTAGTTTTAGTTTTTGCTTAATGACGTTTTATTGTTGAATAAATACTTTAAAACTTGTTTCTGTTCATTTCGTTTTTATCGGTTATGGAAGAATGTACTACTGTATAACTTGAAAATGAATTTCAAATTTTCTGTTCTTTTCGAATACACTTATAACCTACACTTAAATAAATGATTTTAAGGGAATATAATTTACAGCCTAGTCAGATTTTTATTACATAATTATATGCGTCGACTAGAGAACCTCCTCCTTTTTGGTTTCGTCGGTTAAAAATCGCTTCCACCACAAATCGCTCACATTAACATTTTTATAACTGTAGAACGGAATGAGCTATTGGCTTCGGATTTTCACTGTACAAGTTCAGTGGTGTTCTACTTTGTATCGACGGTGTTGCCAGATTTTAAATATGTCTATAATCTAACTAAAAATTATAATCAAATACTTTGTTTCCAAAATTGAAGTTGTTGTAACTTCCGTTGTTAACCAATATTTTTTTATGAAATTTCGATGGTTTTTATTTATAACGACTATATCCAGTGGTGTAGTCAAACTTGAAAACAAAAATTGCCTAATAAACTTTTGCCGTTTTTGACAAAGAAAAAAAACCATAGTATGCCTTGGAAATGAAACTGAAGTTTTGAAAATTTGTATCAAGATACAGTTTTTGATGCTTTTTGAGATTGATTGAAGAATGCGTATTCTACAGGGGTGGTTCCATTTTAAATGGGTCACAGTGTATGAACCTCTAGATAAAAAACTCCAACAATGAAGAACCTTCGTCGACCTCTACAAAGCATTCAATATAGTGAGTCACAGCAAACTATTAAAAAAAATAGAAAATTGAGGAATACGAGGCCGAGCATATAACATCTTTGAGAGTTATCGTGCGTAGAGGGTTTGTATTGACGTCACGATGAGCAATTCTAGTTTCGTTTGGCGTTCCACAAGGAACTGTTCTGGGATCAATCCTCTTTACTTTATATATGAATGAACTGCTTTATTTGGAAACTAGAGGAAAAGTGTTGAGCTTTGCAGATGACACTGCCATCCTCTATAGAGCGCCAACATGACAACAGCTCAAAATGACAGCTGAAAAAGACTTCATGAACATTGAAAAATGATTCTGACACAACAAACTAACTATAATTTTGAAAAAAACAAATACTTGCATCCTCTGCAACGGATTACCAAACATGGACAATCAATATTTGTGATGACTACCAAATACCCGAAACCGATTCCATAAAATACTTAGGAATCACTATTGACAAGCACCTACGCTGGGACTTACACATGAAAAACCTAATTCGGAAACTAAGAGGTACACTATCTACATTTAAATACTTAAGGAACTACTTGGATACTGAACACTAAACGCTGTACTCATTTATACAGTCACAAATAACATCTTCTATGTAATAAAAATGAATCTCGATTCTTTGAATACACAAAACGTGAGAACTCTGGACCCGGTTTGGCTAATTTTGTTTTTAAAATGTTCGTAATAGCCTGAGGAATAAAATTAGGAAATTTGTCCGAGAATTGGAGAATTCGGGTATATAAGAAATTTGGCAAAAAAAAGACTATCAAGATATTCGTTACCAAACAGCGATAACACTGTCATTTACCAAGCAGAAGTTCACAGGTTAGCATTTTAAGTGGACGGAACGTAGCGGCCACGATTCTGGAAAACTTTGAAGTGTTTGACCACAACCACTGCCACGGTTTTATCACGCGGTGGCTACCAAAATGGAGAACACTTTTTTGGTAGCTGCTACGTTCCTATCTACGTTCCTGGATCTCAGATAGTCACATTCCAACCACGTTGTGGTCACCTGGCAAAAACGTGGATATGTAGTGGCCGACACGTTAAACAACTGACTGCGTTTGTGTAAATAAATGGAGCTCTATCTCTGTTCAGCAACATATTTTTGTGATAAATGTTCCTCATTCTTCCATTTTGCCTGATTCATTTCTAACACTCGATCAACTATAAATATATAACATATAAACATACAAACGCGTAAGTAAGTATATTGAATTTGGATACTTCTGATCGGGATAAAATCAACACGATTGACAGTTTTATGTGAAATATGGGTGTTGTAGCTCGATTGTGAGCACGCGCCATCTGAATACACTTTATTTAAGGAAAACATTATATTGATTTGTTGAAAATATAAACAGGATGTTCATAAAATCAGATGTGGAATCATCTGCGACTGAAACATTGTTTTATCAATCTTGGTTAGTTGAAACAAATACTTACGTATCAAATTACTACGTTTAATGCAGTGCTGATGACAAATACATCTTTATTGAATATTTCGATCATTTCTCCAATAATGGCGACCCATCATATTCCTGTAAATATGGCGGCTTTTGGAGAATACAACTTTAAAGGGGCAGAAAGTGTAAATATACCACTCTGAAGCTCCCCCCATCATAAAGTCCCCAGTGGAACAAAATTATTAACTTTTCCACCACAGGAAAGTGGCACCCACGTCGCAGTCCCACCCCTTCAAAGTTATAACCTGAAAATTACAATAGGTCTCATACCCTTGAAAGGGGCGAACACGTCGGGCTATTTTGACCTGCCACTTTAAAGTTATAACCTTGAAATTTCGGGTACATGTTCATTAATTGTTAAAAAAGGACATGTAGCAAGTATAGTGGATTTATGCAGCTCCAATCAACAATGATCAAATATCAAGAAACAATTATCAATTAACAAGTAATGAAAATGATGGCATTTATGCAAACAGAATTAACAATAAGAGTATAAATATTAAGCAGGAGCACAAGTCAGAGATCTGATATACAGTATCGGAAAGTATTTATCTTGGGTACGGTGGTTTCATGAGGGCGTAAAGAATAGCTTGCTATATGTTGAGAGAGCATTACAATTTCTCCTCGACCCGCTCGAGGAAGGGATATTTACGTCACGACACAGAGATAGGAGAATCAGGGCGGTCCCGGCGGTCAGCTCAGGACGTCAGTATCATACCAGCAGCAGTCGGGAGAATGTGTGCTGCAATGAAGAAGAATTATTGACGATAATTTCACTTCAGATAATTTGAACAAATTAAACTGAATCATTGATTCAATTTAATCTGTCGACGACAGGTAGATCAAAATATCTTTGATGCCGTGGTGGCCGCGAAAACAAAAAAAAATTCTTAAACATAACAAAAGCAAACGATATTTCTGTAAGACAATAAAAACAAAAAACTTATTTCTAACAGAAAAACAATTATTTCTTGAATGGAGAGAAAAAAAAATATTTACAAGAAAAGATAAACCAAATTAAATATTTTGTGTACGGAATTATTTTATTAAATGTTCGAACAAACCACCATTTTGGGCCAAACAATAGCCGAATCTATTGTACTTTCTCTGCGGTTGTTAAAATAGGCGGCATGTTTCAAGAAGTAATAATTGTCACGATCTTGTGTTTTCGCAACCACGGCTCGGCAAGCTGTGCGCTGTGTCGCATTGCCACGTGGTCAGTTAATGCGTCGGGTGGGGTAACAGGAGGAGCGCACAGCAGTGCGTCTCTCTTGTTTATGTGGTATTATCATATCATTGCGTTCCTTGTTGCTCGTGTAGATTTCTGTCTATACCCCAGATAAAATGTTTCCGATACTGTTTTTAAATTAACCTTCTTATACAAAATCGAGAAAAATTGTCTATTGAAAACGCATAACCCATTTTATTTTGAATGAATATCTTCCACGTAATAGGTAAAACGAACTTTTTGTAAGCCACAGTAAAATAATTTGAGAAAAGTGAGGTTAATTTTCGTCATCGCACGGACCAATCTACGGTCACAAATAATTTGAGAAAACTTAGGTTAGCTTTCGTCATTGCGCGGAATGGTGAATTCTGAAGGTTATTATAATTTGTAGTGACTTTTATTAAATGTGAACTGTGGTTATAACTTATGGAGATGACAAGAACGTGGCAAACATCACCACATATCACAATCAAGTGTCTGCCACATTGAAGGTTTTATGGAAGTTACCAAAACGTCACCGAAACTATCATACTCTCTTGAAAGTGATTGTGACTTCTAAGTGATATTTAAGTGGTACAGGATGGTTACCGCAACGGTTATTTTCCAGTTTTAAGTTTGAAAACCTTTAAAGTGATTTGCTCTGTGGCCATAATGTTTCAGACACCTCAAATGACACTAATAAGTTATAGAACTGTAGAGTGGCTACCATAGATGGGAATTACGTGACTACAACCATACACATATAAAATTATAGTTATTCTTACTGTATAGTGATAGATTTAGTGGTGATTACGTGATAACCACCGAGTCGAAGTTGCAGTATCAGTTTCCGTCACTATTATGCTGCTTGGGTAGGGGTTTTAGGGGCCGGAGATTATGATTGTTTTGTCAAAATTCAAAAATAAATCAGACAGAAATTACTGAACTGGTTATTTAACATCATGCATACTAAAAAATAAATAAACCAAAAAAAAAAACCAATTTTTATGCGTTATTAATAAAAAAAAACGAACTAAAAAGTTAAAAATAAAGATGTTAAGGATAAGCTTTTATTTATACAAATGCACTGAAAAGAAAAAAATAATTCTTTCATTGTTTATTTTTGATTATTCTGTGAGTAACAGATTCAAAAGCTTGCCGCGGATACAAAATTTTAATGTTACACACAGAATAAGCTAGATCAAACAATAATGAAATAAATTATTTTTTCCTTCCTAATGCATTTGTATAAATAAAAGCTTGTCATTAAAAAAAAAATTTCTATAATATTCATAGCAAAAGTCAGAATATTTTGGGTTATTTCTCATTTTCTCGATGGAAGTTGAAACGCGAGTTAGTTATGAGTATAATAACCTTTTTAATGATGGGAATGAACTTACAGTTCGAATAGAGTCGTTTTGACGTTATGTTCTTGTTTTCGATATTATGTTTCCTGCAATATATCATTCCGTTCGACATTTATTATGAGTGCATGCCATAGGTAAAGCGTGTCTACCATCTGATTTCTTCAACCGGTTGATCATTCTGTATGTTGGAAACTCCTACACGTATTTGATGACAGGCTAGGAAAAAACTTTATCGTCCATGTGGCGGAATTTACTATAGTATTCAACGTTAATGGATAGTAGCAATATCATGCAGACATTTATATTGTTATTACCAACGTGCTCATAAACATGCCTCATCAAAATAAATAGTTTCCTTGAACTTGGAGCATGATTATTCTCACTGTTTTCTCAATAACCATGCAACTTGGTCCTGGGGAACGCATTTCCTCCTTTTATGTCAGTTTCAGTGATAGCTCATATGGGTTGAGATGACAAGGATCTTACACTATATAGAAATGCTTTGAGAAATTACACCGGCCGACATGATTTTCCTTGTTTAAAATATGATTAATTTTTTCTACCAATTTTGTGGTGCTAACGACGAGACCAGACCCTCATTTTTCGAATCACGTAAGGTTTTAAATAAAATCAATATATTGGCAATTTCATTTGTTTTAATAAAAATAAGTTAAATTATTAAGTTTTGGCGCTCTTTTTTCAAATTGTGCGACCTCTCGTGAGAAAATCTATTAGTTGCAACAGCGACACACCCAGTTATCGAGGCGTTATATGAGAATAAGCCGTTAAGTAACTTTGTTTACAAAATTTATACTGAAATATTAGAGTGTTTATCTAAAATAAAATAATTAATCAAAAACCCTTTTTAAATACAAGCTTTTATTCAAATGTGCTAAAAAGTAAATGAAATAATCAATAAAAAAACCTTTTTGAAAACAAGCTTTTATTCAAATGGGCTAAAAAGTAAAAAATAATAGCTTTGGATGTGCGACGTAGGTTATTCCGTGACTTATAGATTCAAAAGCTTGTCGCTTCTGTATTCGAACAGAAAACTTTGCGCGACGAGCTTTTGAATCTATAACTGACGTAATAACCTACGTAGCACATCCAAAGCTATTATTTTTTACTCTTTAGCGCATTTGAATAAAAGCTTGTCTTTAAAAAGGTTTTTTTAATAATTATTTTATTTTGTGCTTTTTAGTAAGTACACCTTAATCTATGCATTTTTGTTAATGCGGAGTCATTATGAGGCTTTTTTCCTGTAAGTTCTAAGCTATCTAGTTCTTCAATGAGGAAACCATCTGAAGATTAACTCCTACGCCATCTTCAATTCATGAATTCTGACAAAAAACAATAATCTTCGACTATTTTCATAATCTCTGACCCCAAAAACCCCGACATACCAATTTTGAATAGAAACGTTCCATTATCACAACCATGTGGAGCCGCCATCTTGAATTCATGAATTTTGAGAATACATTCATAGTCTTTGACCTCAAAAACCTCCACATACCAATTTTCAATAGAAGGACCATAATTACAAAACTCGTTAGCCATCTTAGAGCCGCCATCTTGAATTTGTGAATTTTGAAAGAAAATTCATAATCTCCGACCCCAGAAACCCCCACATACTGTCGAATCGGACCATAAACACAAATCTCGTCCGCCATCTTAGAGCCGCCATTTTTGTTTTTTTTTTCAAAAAAATCCCATAATGCATTGTTACGGGAACTATGAACACCTGCCAAATTTCACGTTAATCGGGCAACTGGAAGTGGATCAAATTTAATTTGTAAGATTTGATGACAAACATCGAGACAGGTGAAACTAAATAAAAGCTTGTAATGTAATAATAAAAAGTGTTGGTGTTTCACTTTTGATATTCATTGAATCGTATCAATGATTTGTGGCTGGACAACATTTCCAAAACAAAATATCTTCAAGAAAGTGTCAAAATAGTGTGGATACATTTTGTTACATTTGTGGAAATTTTATGATTTCAAAGCAAAAACAAAAAATAATTGCTGATGTGCAAAATGCATATAATGCTTACTTTGGCTTTAAAATACAACTCAAATCGTGGGTATGATGAAACAATTTGTTGAAGCATTGAACAAAGACAATGATGGTTTTAAATACCTGGGTCAAAAATTCCCAAATTATTTAATGCAAAAATAAAAGAAGGGGTATTCGATGGACCACAAATCAGATCTTTGATGAAAGACGGGGAATTTGATGGAACAATGAATACTACTGAATTAGAAGCTTGGCTGGCTTTTAAAAACGTTGTTAACGATTTCTTAGGGAATCAAAAACACCCTGACTATAAAAATATCGTGGCAACTTTATTGGATAAATATAAAAAATTGGAATGCAATATGAGTATAAAACTCCACTTTCGAGATTCACATCTGGATTTTTTTCCATGGAAACAAGGTACCAAGGTCGATGGAATGTGAATATGATGGCTGATTACTGCTGGTCACTGAAACGTGATATTCCTGATGATATTCACAAAAAAATCACACCCAGACGTAATTTTACAGAAAAGCACAAAAGAAATCACTCTAAATAGTCCTATAGTAATGATTGTAGTTGATATTTTCTTCATAAATGTTTAAATAAACGTATTTGTAACATTATAATTGATTTTTCCTAAAAATTTTAAAATAAAAACGTTTTTGTTTCCTTTCATAGAAAAACCTGATGTGACCAAATATGTAGGTATTTCTGTGTTCAGAAAACTCAAAATTAACGATATTTAACACTCAAATGTTAAAAACGTTCCAAAAATTCTAATTTGTGGGCTGGTGTTATTATGCCTATTTAATTATTTCCAGAAAACAAACAGGTTTACACCTAATTATATGTTTTCTCTTGAACTAAATATATACCAGGTGTCAACGTATTTTTTAGACATCCATGTTTTCCGGAGTTCCGAGGATATGAGATCCAAATTTGGCAAGGATGTTGGAATCCAAAATTGGATCATTTTTCAACATATTTTCATACTCTCCCACCACTTCCGGTTTCATCAGAAAGTGAAAAAAAAAATGTAACTACCAGGGTAGCTCAGTAATTTTGAGTACTTTTTAAATAAGAAGATGGTTTGACTACGAGGATTGTTCAATAATTATTTTGAATTTTGAAAAGGGAAACATTCTCAATTGAATATTGATAGAAAGATTTTATGAACATCCTGTTTATATTTTCAACAAATCAATCTATCATACCCCATGACAGGTTTTGATGTCAGAAAACACTAATTTCAAAGTGTCTCTCCAAAAGAAATGATTCTAACTTTTTCCGTCTTTGCAAAGTGAGATTGCTTCTTGAAAATGTGTTTCCCATTTCTTCCGGTCTTCCTGATGATCGTGGAAGCGTGAAATAGATTTTCGTCGACAAAAATATATTGAAGACCTAGTGAATGCGATGTCCCTCCTGCGTCAATGTTACGAATGATTTCTGGTGAGTACTCTCTTTTGGAAAACATTCTTCTTTGCCTCATTCATCTTTATGAGTTCTTAATTAAGACTGGAATAGAAAATCAAATAACTATCTGAATGAAAATGCAAATTTTCGGTTTCAGATTTTTCCTTTTGAGTTAGGGCTAAGATGCCTAAAAACCCTGGTGTATTCACTGATTCGATTTTGTTTAGAATTTTTGGGGGACAACAAATGAAAAACGTTAAATTCTGCTTAGAACTTCATTAGTAGATGGCGCGGTTAAGGAATGTTTGTTGTTAGTGTCACGCAAAATGTCAAACTTCAAACCTATGAAATTTTCTTTTTCTGTCAACATTACTTCATGAAAAAATTGTGAATTGATCGTTTACAAAGATTATAGTGCTACGAACAAGATCCCGCTCAGAACAGTTGGCGCGAAAATGAGATGAAATCCTCGAAACTTACTACAATGTTTACATCTGTCTGTCAAAAATCAGATTTTTCTTGAGGTCTACCTGGTGATTTTTTCAAAGTTATTTCTTCTCAAATGGCCTTTTTTGGATCATGGAAACTTCCACGAAGGAATGAGAAAAGGTAGGAGAGTGGACTGATGTCTCTAGAAGATGAATTAACTTGAAAATTGAGGGGATTGGAAAATGTTCCCGATGACATTGTTCCATTAAACTTTCCGATACAAACTATTACCAAGCCATTCACTGCCCATCTCTGCCAGACTATTACCTCTCTAACAACCTTCTGACATGAACAAAATCAGAGAGTTCATTGTAGATATCATAAAATCTGTTGATGAAGTTGAGAAATCGATGAATCCTGGTGTGCGACAGTATAGGCTGCTTCAAGCTATCTTAGAATGACTTCGCCGGAAAAGGTGAGCCCTACTAACAAATATGAGGGGAGAAAAAAATAATCTAAATGATTTTCTTTTAGTTTTCAGTAACACCCCGCATGAGATAATCGGAGGAGGGCGATCTAAACCAAGCAGTTGTTCGGAAGAACAAGGCCCACTCCCAAGATCGATAAGGCTAATGACTATGATTAGGATCACTTTTTAACAAACACATGAATTTCAAAAGTAAGCGTTGACTTTTCATTCTATGATGATATATTGATTTTAGCTAGTGAATTCCGAATCGTCCCATAGCTCTTTGGAAGAAAATATCCACTATATTTAGAATTTTCCAATACTTTTAGTCAGAAGACTGTCATCTCATGGGAAAAAATTTATACAAAATATATATATTATAAAAAATAAATATAAAAGTAATAATAAAATTATTTGACTTGCTTGTTACTAGATACATTACAATCACAAGTTGAAAAAAAATATTCCAATGAGCAAAGGTTCAGAGAAGATTCAAATTAATTTATACATATACGAGTCATTTTACTAGTAGTGGAATAATATTAGATTTTAGCTTCAGAAAGTTAGGGGACTGCGGGAACTTTTTACTGTACATTAGTGATGATGTAAGGAACAACATATGAAAAGTTACCAACCATAAAGTATGTGCTTAATTAATTATTTAACAAATAAGTTGCCAAATTACATTGTATATTGATTATTAAAACAAAATGAATAAATAATGGTGCCACTCCCAAAAATGGAAAAATTGACATGAAAAAGGTAGATACAATTTTTCTTTAAAATAAAAATTGTAAGCTGCAGAATTTTTTCGCTAATGTACGAAAAAAATGTGAGGCGGCGACTCTGAAGTGCAGCGCTGGAGGAGCACGTCGCCACGAGCGAAAATGGTCCAATAGTCTCAAAATGGCAGCTGTTGAGAAACTTCGCAATATTTCATTTCCATACCCAATATTGGCTTCACTATCTCAAAAATTTTACTTTTAATGGTTTGAAAGCTCAATTAAGTAATTGTATGTAATTTACAGCACTTCATAAAATCATTATCCGCTCCATCATAAGATTTTTATCACGAGCAAACAGGGACAGAAATACATAAGTACCAACTCGGTGGAGCTGTATCAATAGAAAATTACCCATACAAAATAAATTGGTACGGTTCATAATTAGAATTATTTCGGAACCCTCTCGAAAATTCTATATAACACTCAGGGTTATTATATATATATATATATATAATACTGACAATATATAATAACCCTGATAACAGTGACATGAGTACATGGAATAGTTTGTTCTAAAATATGTTACATCGATCGATCAACCTCAAAATATTTCACAACGAATTGACATAACCTTAAAGGCGACAAAAGCACAATCACAGAACGGATCAGGAGACACAAATCACAAAAACACCCTGTGTGGTATGAAATTGCAGTTTACTGAATTATTACAAGAAACGACGTCGGCGCCATCTGAAACTCTAGATAACTCCCTTTATCTAGTGGGCTGTTGTCCCCCAGTTTGTCCCAATATTTTACAGGTATAAGTGAATACACCATGTTTTTAGACATCTTAGTTAGGGCTTTTTCAGAATATCTATCAGATGTAGTTCAATGTCTAGCGTGGCTTTAGCCGGGGAAGTAGTTGTTTTCTGTTAGACATACACAAAAAAAAACTTCATTTTAATCGTGGATTTTTCAATTTACAGAAAAATATTTCTATCAATATTCAATTGAGAATGTTTCCCTTTTCAACATGAATACCCCACAAGAGGTTATCTTGACGATGGAAGATAGTGACTAAAGTTTATCTTTCAGTCGCAGATTATTCCACATCTGATTTTATGAACATCCTGTTTATATTTTCAACAAATCCATTTTGAATTAAAAGAAAAACATTTGAAATATGGGGTGGTTGATAAGTTTCTTTTAAATACCGGGGTGGTTCGATAATTACCGAGTTACTTTTTTGTTTTGTTTGATTGATAATGGTTATGAATAAATTCAAAGAAAGGAAGCACCATCAAGCTTCCTTGAAAAACTCTATTGGCTATCTGACAGGGTAGGTCAGTGATTTGGAGTAATTTTTAATAAGAAGTGTAGTTTGACTTCGAGGATTTCTCAATATTTACTTTGAATTGAACGAAACACATTTGAAATATGGGGTGGATGATAAGTTTTTTTAAATACGGGGGTGGTTCGATAATTACCGGTTTTGTTTTTGTTTTGTTTGATTGATAATGGTAATGATTAAATTCAAAGGTAGGAAGCACCGTTAAGTTTTCCTGAAAAACTCTATTGGCTATCTGACAGGAACACAGAATAGGGGTGAATTTTATCCCATAATGTTGATACGTTTGAAAAACTTATTTGAAAATTATTTGTGAATACTGAATGAATTTTACTATTTTTTCGATTTGATTATTTGATTTTTGGTTTGGAATTTTATTGCAATATAATGAAGTAATTTTTTTGTTTATTACTGATTTGATGGTAATGTTTAATGTGTTGTTTATGATGATTGACAAGGTATTATGTTTTATGCTGAAATATTCTAAGGATTCCATGGACTTTTAAAGTGGTTATGAATAGACTGTTTTTTTTTCTCATTTCCATTTGTGAAGGACTTGTTTTAAACATGATTAGTGCGTGATTCCGGTTAAAATAGTGAAAGGACTATTGAGGATGGTGTAAGCAGCGAGGGAGTTCCAGAGATGGAAGGCGAAGCAGCAGTCAGATCGGTAACTCTTCTCTCCCTTGCAGTTAGGCCAAAGGAAAACAAATATAGTACACGAAGGGGAGCAGATAATCACAGGGTTGATGTCAGACCTTGAGTATTAAGGGTACCAGCGAGATATACAGTGTCCCAGTAGGAGCTAGAGTGAAATTTTTGGATTTTAGGAACAATTCTGAGTTCGATCACATAGTTGTGAGACGAAAATTGGTACATTTGATTTTTAAGAAGCATTTTCATTTCTGCATCTAGAATGCGTTGGATCCACTTCAAGCAATCTGATAGACATGAATAATGAGAAAAAATATTATATAACAGTGTTTTCCGTCTAGTTGGGTAAGTAGTAGTATCTTTTTTTCGGATGACATCTTTTAGACAAACATTCCTTATATTCTAATTTCCACGACGAATCCATTGATGATTTCGTATCGAAAATCGAATGGATAACAAGCCTAATACAGTAATTATTTGTCGGAAAATTATGAGATAATTGAGGTATATCGCTCATCAAGTATGCTGTGGATACAAAATTGAATGGAACAAATTCATAATCCATTCCATCAAAAAAAAACTACCCATAATACCAGGAATTAAATCTTCGAAGTGCATTTTGCCAACTTCCTGATATTTTCTGGCTCTATCAGTTGTGTTTCGCATCACATTTCGCAACATAGCGGAATTTATGGTAGCCATCAGTTCACGAATGGCATTTTGTAAAATTGCAAGAGTTTGAGGCGGTGTATAAGACACTCGTTCTTTCATATAACTGCACAGAAAAAAGTATAAATTTTACGAAGTAGAAAAACTCAAAGTCATCTCCACAATTTAATATTGCAATCGATTAGTTAAATGTTGGTGAAAAGGTAAAAGACCATAGATCGGACATGTTTCGAACCTCTATAGGTTCATCATCAGCGGAGTTTAAAATTCTACAATAAAACAAGAGCAAATAAGTAAAACCATAGGTAATGCAGTACAATGTGTTACTTACATGGAGATGAAAAAATTATGGGTTACACATATTATTATATAAAGTCAAGAGTTCATAATAGAAACAATTGAAAACATGGCAGGCATCAGCTGATTGGGGGGCAACAAAGCATTTGAGTGGAGATCATTGTTTTTTTTATTTGTTAGTAATTTTTTGTGATTTTTATAAACTTTGTAGACATTTAGTGAATATATATCTATTAATATACAGAGTGGCCACTTTTTTAATGGGATTGTATTGGTAACTTTTAAACCATAAGAGTTAGAAGGTTGGTCAAATGGAGAAAAAGTTGCATTCATAGAAGCATTATCAAGCAGTTCAAACAAATCGAGATTATCAGGGCCGGTTATTGAGATATCATAAGAAAAGTAAATTGTGTCATTTTGATTTTTCTTTTTTTCCCACTTTATTTCGAATATTATCAAAAAATGTCACAGGAGTTTTTTATTTGACAGTAAATTATCCTCAATTTGACATAATGAGATTTTGTATCCAACGTTTCGTACGCTCTGGGCCACCCTCAACCTAATTTTTTTCAATACGGACCTGCATATTTTATGACACTTTTCCAAATAACTTTCAACGCTGAATTCGACCATATATTATACAATGTCATTCAGAGTTGATTTTCAGGTGATTTTGACCCATATCCAAATTTCTTTGGGTCGGATCTGTATTACATTTAGGTACCTTTAGTTTAATTAACAACATGCAATACATTTCGATAAGAAAATCAACTTACTCATCTTCAACTGAATGGAACGTAACATAATCAAAGCTAGAAACAAATTTCAAGAGGTGAAAAACCTAATTCATAATAATTAAACGAAACTATCATTTAATGAAAGAAAAATCAAATGATTATTCGAAAGTAAATGATGAACATTAATGAAGTAAGTGTTCGAAATGTTCACCATTTTGTAAAATGCACTTTGCGGTTCTGGAACCCATACTTCTTATACATTTGCTTATTTCGTCTCCTTGAATACCTTCCAATACATTCTCAATCTTCTCGCGAAGAATCTCTATTGTCGGGTTCGTAGTATCATAAATTTCATTTTTGAGATATCCCCACAAATAAAAATCCAGCGGATTCAAATCCGGAGATCTGGCAGGCCATGCTACTGGACCTCTTGTTCCAATCCATGAATCAGGAAAAGTTCGATTTAGATAGTCTGTGACTATTCTTGAGTTGTGTGGACCACATCTGTCTTGTTGGAACCATGGACTATTATGCCGATACCGTATAGGGAGATCATCCAACATTTCTTCTATAATATCTACATATTTTGCTCTGGTTAGGTTGCCGTCAATAAAATAGGGTCCCATTAATTTATTATTCAACAAACCGCACCATATGTTCGAAGAAAAACGATATTGATGTCTAACTTCATGAATTAAGTGAGGATTTTCTGTGGCATAAAAATGTTTGTTCCTTCGATTGAACATGCCAGAATTTGTGAATGTCGTTTCGTCTCCCCAAATGATATTGTGCGCAAAATTGTTGTTATTCCGTACCTTCCGTTGAAACCAATTACAGAATTGCAACCTTCTCTCAGGATCATTGCGATATAGTTTTTGCACGGCTTGGTATTTATAGTCATTGTACCCGTGTCTCTTGACTATTTTATTAACAGCACTTTTTGATAAATTGCATTCACTGGCCATAGCTCTCGATCCTATTCCTGGATTCATTCGAATTTGGGCCAGAACATTGATGTCATTGATAGGCTCGTTTCGTCGTACATAAGGACCTCTAGGTTTGATGAATGAATTATGTGCAAGTAACGTTGTAGATAAACGTCGAAGCATTTTAATATTTGGTGTTGATCTTTCAGGATATAATTCACCATAACTTTGTTGTGCTTTGAACGAATTCCTATCTAGTTTTATGTACACTTCGTACATATCTCTCTTCTCTTCATTTGTGTATTTTACCATATCGAATAAGTTCAATTGAAATTACTCAGAAAAGTATTCAATGACAAGTTCTTGTGACACAATAATAAACGAAGTGACAAATAATATGACATTTCTTGTTATGTTCTTTTTTATCCACGGCCTACTACTTGAAAATAATACATTCAATAAATCTAGAGTTGTGTGTATGTAAGAAAAAACAAGTCTATCAACGATATCAATGTTCTGACCCAAATTCAATTGAACCCAGAAAAAAAATCGAGAACTGTGGCCAGTTAATGCAATTTATCAAAAACTGCTGTTAATAAAATAGTCAAGAGACGCGAATACAATGATTTTAAATTTGAATTCAATTTGTTTCAACGGAACAAATGACAAATCCAACAATAATGATTCCTCGCGAGAAGATTGAAAATGTATTGGAAGGTATTCTAGGAGACGAAATAAGCAAATGTATAAGAAGTATGGGTTCCAGAACCGCAAAGTGCATTTTACAAAATGGTGGACATTTCGAACACTTAACTTCATTAATGTTCATCATTTACTTTCGAATAATCATTTGATTTTTCTTTCATTAAATGATAGTTTCGTTTAATTATTATGAATTAGGTTTTCCACCTCTTGAAATTTGTAAATAATTATTACTTGTTTCTTGCTTTGATTCTGTTACGTTCCATTCAGTTGAAGATGAGTAAGTTGATTTTCTTATCGAAATTTATTGCATGTTGTTAATTAAACTAAAGATACCTAAATGTAATACAGATCCGACCCAAAGAAATTTGGATAAGGGTCAAAATCACCTGAAAATCAACTTTGAATGACATTGTATGATATATCGTTGGATTTAGCGTTGAAAGTTATTTCGAAAAGTGTCATAAAATATGCAGGTCCGTATTGAAAAAAATGAGGTTGAGGGTGGCCCAGAGCGTACGAAACGTCGAATACAAAATCTGATTATGTCAAAATGAGGATAATTTACTGTCGAATAAAAAACTCCCGTGACATTTTTTGATAATATTCGAAATAAAGTGAGAAAAAAAGAAAAATCAAAATGACAGAATATTCTTTTCTTATTATATCTCAATAACCGGCCCTGATAATCTCGATTTGTTTGAACTGCTTGACAATGCTTCTATGAATGCAACTTTTTCTCCATTTGACCGACCTTCTAACTCTTATGGTTTAAAAGTTACCAATACAATCCCATTAAAAAAGTGGCCACTCTGTATTGTAAGATTCCTTTTTCCATTGATTGCCTTTAAGGGTTGTATATCCCCTTTTTAAATTTAGGTAGGCTAAAGACATTAGCCGATACAAAATAACCCGACGACATGTGGAACGTGAAACAATGGTAGAAATGAATGGTGATTGATAGCACACAAAGAGCCATCCATCAAGCAAACTGAATTGTCAAAACCCTACCATGGAGCGATGACAGGAGAACAACATGCACGGAACAATGATGAAATAGAAGCAAATCCAACAGAAGCAAATAGTATTCCGTGCAAAGAGCTCAGATGTCACCTATCCATATTTATAACAAATATCTAATATCTAGGAGTAGCACATTTATGTATCAAATTGAAGATCAGTGCGTATATGACAGACTCGTTATTCCAACCAACGCCATGAAGTGTGACCTATACTGAAGAAAGGAATAACACAACACAGAGCTAACCGAACTAACACCTGTCCAAACGAACACATCAACTATGACAGAGAACAATCGGTTAGCTCTGTGTTGTGTTATTCCTTTCTTCAGTATAGGTCACACTTCATGGCGTTGGTTGGAATAACTAGTCTGTCATATACGCACTGATCTTTAAATTGATACATAAATGTGCTACTCCTAGATATTAGATATTTGTTATAAATATGGATAGGTGACATCTGACTCTTGACGGAATACTATTCGTGATTGCTCTCATCATGTTCCGTGCATGTTCTCTGTCATCGCTCCATGTGGTTTAATTCAAGTTTGCTGATGATAGCTCTTTGCTGTCAATCACCATTCATCTACCATTGTTTCACGTTCCACATGTCTCGTATTGTATCGGCTAATTCTTACCTACTAAATAAAAGGGATATAACTTAAGGTTTCTATTATGAACTCTTGACTTTATATAATAATAATGTTCAACCCATAATTTTTTCATCTCCATGTAAGTAGCACATTGTACTGCATTACCTATGGTTTTATTTCTTTGCTCTTCTTTTATTGTAGAATTTTAAACTCCGCTGATGATGAACGTATAGAGGTTCGAAACATGTCCGATCGATGGTCTCTTACCTTTTCACCAACATTTAACTAATCGATTGCAATATTGAATTGTGGAGACGACTTTGAGTTTTTCTACTTCGTAAAATCATACCACTCCACTTCGAGATACAATGGACTTCTACCACAGGTTAAAAAGTATAAAACATTGAGATCAGGTGATCGGATAGACGCATAGGACCATTCGTTGCAATTACTCGCATTAAACCGGTTCATTAAATAGTTCATGACTTGGATGGTATTATGAGGCGAAGCCCCATCTTGTTAAAAATACATCACTTCAGAAACAGCAAGTGGTAAGTCCATTAACAATTCTTCAATATAATTCTGAAGGAATTCTAAATACCTTACCCCTGTCAAATGTCCTTGAAATGAAATTGGTCCAATTATTTTACTACCGATTACCTTAGCCCATACGTTTACTCCGAATCTTTCCTGAAAATTACTTTCCTGATTTTGTCACGCCCAATATAGTTTTGTCTATTAAACAATATCGAAGGAACAAAGTTGGAATTAGCAGTATGGTTCTGAAGTAACCAATAACAATAAACTAATCTTCGATTTTCCTAATTTTCATACAAATGCTGGTGCACTTGAAAATTAAACGACCTGTTCATTTAAAAACATTCCTTGCTGACTCATAACTGATTTGTAACTCATGGCTAATTCCCTAGTAGAAGCGGTACACTTCTAGAAATGCTGAAACGTTGATTTCCTCGTCAATGATAAAAGTTTCTTGTCCGAGTTGTTTCTCCACAACGGGAAATATTGAAAATATGAATGATGTCTGTTGGGATACCTTTCAGTAAGTTGCTGCGTTCCTCGCAGTTTTCTTGCATTCGCCATAAATTAACAGCATGTCCACTTTTTCATCCCTTGCATGTTTGTTGAGAAATGTAATGACCTAACGCACACTAGATATACGAACTTATTAGGTTATTAATGAACACTAATTTCTTACTTGATTACTCTCGTTTCGGACGTCCATCGTCTTAATGGATTTAAAAGGTTTTCACGACGTTTCGAATGCTTGTATCTGCAATCGTCTTCAGGTGAATACTGACAAGTTTAGGTGCTACTTACCAATTTATGTGACCGCCGGTGCAATGATGCGTGTAATTCCGCCATGTGCAGTGGTGAGTGTAATTTCGCGCGGTGTGGTGGTGCGTGAAGTTTCGCGCCTCTGCAGCCCGCCAGAAAGACCAATCAGTGGTTTCCATACGTTCTTGATCTCAACGCTTGGTTGACTTAATGCGTTATTGGCTTCGATGTAGGCGGCCTCTTTGAACTTTCGTTTGAACCAATGCTCCTCTCTATGTAGAACACTTGCGTCGTCCCATATAACTCGATGGTGCTCAGTCCAAGCGTGGTCAGCGATTCCTGATTTTGACGTTTCTCCACGTTGAGTCCACTTCTTGTGCTCATCTAATCTTACCGATAACGGCCTCTTTGTCTCTCCAATGTAGGAATCTTCGCATTCACATGGAACTTCATAAATGCAATTCTTACTGATTTCATTTTTGTTGTCAGGTTTGGTCTTGGTCAGGAAACTCCGTAAAGTGCTGCCGGATTGAAAGCAGCTCTTGATGTTGAACTTGTTTCCGATCCTTCTGATCTTCTCGGAGACACCTCTGATGTACGGAAGGCAGATCACTGTGCTTTGTTGTTGCTCTTCAGATGTCTTCGTTCTCTGGAGTTGTTTCAATACTTCTCCTAGGAGTTTCTTGGGATATCCATTCCGGTGAAGGTCCTCTCTGATGTGGTCTAATTCGGCATCTAGTGACTCCCCATCGTTGCATATGTGCGTCGCTCTCTCTACCAATGTTCTCACGATCCCTCTCCAACCATCCGAGTTCGACAAAGAGAGGACCTTCACCGGAATGGATATCCCAAAACACTCCTAGGAGAAGTATTGAAATAACTCCAGAGAACGAAAACATCTGAAGAGCAACAACAAAGCACAGTGATCTGCCTTCCGTACATCAGAGATGTCTCCGAGAAGATCAGAAGGATCGGAAACAACTTCAACATCAAGAGCTGCTTTCAATCCGGCAGCACATTACGGAGTTTCCTGACCAAGACCAAACCTGACAAAAATGAAATACGTAAAAATTGCATTTATGATGTTCCATGTGAATGCGGAGATTCCTACATTGGAGAGACAAAGAGGTCGTTATCGGTAAGATTAGATGAGCTCAAGAAGTGGACTCAACGTGGAGAAACGTCAGGAATCGCTGACCACGCCTGGACTGAGCACCATCGAGTTCTATGGGACGACGCAAGTGTTCTACATAGAGAGGAGCATTGGTTCAAACGAAAGTTCAAAGAGGCCGCCTACATCGAAGCCAATAACGCATTAAGTCAACCAAGCGTTGAGATCAAGAACGTATGGAAACCACTGATTGCTCTTTCTGGCGGGCTGCAGAGGCGCGAAACTTCACGCACCACCACACCGCGCGAAATTACACTCACCACTGCACATGGCGGAATTACACGCATCATTGCACCGGCAGTCATATAAATTGGTAAGTAGCACCTAAACTTGTCAGTATTCTCCTGAAGACGATTGCAGATACAAGCATTCGAAACGTCGTGAAAACCTTTTAAATCCATCATGACGATGGACGTCCGAAACGAGAGTAATCAAGTTACCACATCGTCTACAACCTTCAAACAAATTTCTTACTTGTCAAAGTTATTTTTGTTCAGATAGAACACTTTTGATTTTTGAAGTTTTCACCAAACAATGATAATTCTGTGATGAGAATGGGAATAAATCTGAAAAATTGAGTCTGCACTATTTGTTACCGACCCTGAATAGACATACTTGGAGATGTTTGCAAAATCGAAAAATGTATGGCGAATAAAAGATCGTAATTAGCAACCAATAAGAAAACAGTACGCGATGTACAAGAGAATTAATTTGTACATTATTGTCTTTCTCTTTTGCTGGCTCTTAAAGCTAAAAGAATAGTCAAGAAGTGAGTTTCCTGCGAAAAATATTCCAAATTCTCCAAAAAATTTGAGTGATAGCTCATTCGATTCGGGATGCAATTCTGGAAAAGAAATTTTTTTGTTGTTTACCCTGACAAAAATTGCAATTGTTATAAACCAAAAACAAAAAAAAGGGGTTCAGTTTTTTTAGAATAACTCAAAAACTATTTCCATAAGCAAAAATCGGAAAAAAAACTCAAAGAGGACAAAATTTCCAATGAAAAAGTCTCAACTACTGGAATTCTCCATTATTTATAATTTTAATTTGACGCTGAAAATATGGTGTGTTTTCAACACTTGAAAGAACAAGGTCCCGTTAGAAAAAAAAATAAGTTCATTTTTCAACAAGTTAGGCATTTGTTAATTAGTCATTATTTTTCAGACTTCGGTTTTCATATAAAACGGCATAAATGTTTTAAATAATAGCTCTAAAAATGTTTCACTTCTTGGAGCCCTTCTTATATATATATATATATATATATAAAAAATTTTTAAATTTTTTTTTTATTATAATTTTTTTAATTAAAAAAAATTAAATTAAAAAAATTTTTTAAATTTTTTTTTTTTTATAATGTTTTTACATCTGTAGATAGCATTCAATAACATTCGAAAAAAAATTTTAGGACATTTGTTTATAAATTGTTTATACACAAATTGATTAGTTGAATATTTTTTTGAAAAAAATTTCTTTGCCATCTTGTCTAGAAAATATAATTATTCTACAAAAAAAATCTTCAATTTTTTTTTTATTGTTCATAATAGTTTTTTCATAATTCCATTATTTAAATAAGTATACTCAAAATATATATTTTTTCTCTGTAAATAATAATTGGCATCCCTAAACAGAAGAACAAAAAATAAAAAAATAAATATTTTTTTTTATTGTTCATTAAATAACAATTTGTTATAAACAAATTTTAAATCTCTTTATATTTTTCTCTGAAACTACTAAAAATTACAAAAACAACCATATGCAACAGAGTGTCAGATTTTTTAAAAATATTTTCTATAGATTTTTATAAAATTACGATTTACAAAAGTTGCAGTGGCCACTTGATTTTTCAAGTAACAAACCGTTGTAACTTTCGAACCATTAAAGATACAGTTATCAACATTCAAGATGATCTCTTAAATAAACTTTTCAGGGTTTCCTGATTATATGCATTTGTTTATAAAAAATTCCGTCATCTACTTCTTACAGTGCTCATATCTTTTAATTTATGGAAGTTGGCCCTATTGTACTTGATTTTGTAGGCTAGTATTTGAAATATTAAAAAAATGTTGGTTTCAGTCATTAACATTAATTGTTCATGAAATACGCGGATTTATTTGAATATTGTCAACTTTAACATGTATTCTAGCGGTGTTCAATAAATACTCAAGATATACAGTTTTTTTTGTGAAATCATCCATTATCTGTCTTTTCAACTATTTTTATAAAATATTTAATACAATTATTTTAGAAAAATCTATAAAAAAAATTTGAAAAAAATGTTTTGAGACTTTGTTGCATATGGTTGTTTTTGTTATTTCTAGTGGTTTCAGAAAAAATATAATGAGATTTGAAAGTTGTTTCTAACAAATTATTAACTTAATAAACAATTGAATTTTTAATATATTTTTTTTTAATTGTTTGGTATTCTATTAAGAAATGCCAATTATTATTTTCAAAGAAAAAAAAAAGTTTTAACTAATTATTTAAATAATGGAATTATGAAAAAACTATTATAAACAATAAAAAAAATTGTTATTTTATATTTCTGGAGCGATTACTGAATTATGGAATCTAATATATCGAAAATATTTTGAATTGTGTGTTGAAAATATTTGACTTGATCATTTACAATTGTCTTCATTTATTTTATACACACAGGATTGATCTAATTACACATACAGTGCTTCTCAAAAGTCCCCTTCCCCCCTCTTATTTTTGGAGCGATTATACATAAACAAGTGAAATTTGGAAACTGAATATTAAAGGTTGTAAACTTCCCTACTAGTGATGATAGATGACGAAATCGTCAAAGATGACGTCACAAGTCCATTGTGACCAATAATTTTAAATGGAACCCTACGGCAAGCGACACCTCTTTTAAAAGGTATCGAAAAAATCTTTGACGATTTCGTCATCTATCATCACTAGTAGGAAAGTTTACAACCTTTAATATTCAGTTTCAAAATTTCACTTGTTTATGTATAATCGTTCCAAAAATAAGAGGTGGGGATGGGACTTTTGAGAAGCACTGTATATGTTTAATGATTTTATCAGAACTTTATCAACATATAGAATAAATAAATATAAGACATGGATTGAAAAATCATAAAACTACATGACTTTCATAAGAAAATCCCTATTGTTACCAAAATATAGTTGATGTTGGAATTTTATTTGAATACCATCAACGTTTTTTTTATTTCCAACCATTCGTTGTAAAATATGGTGCGACTCTAAATTATCTCTTGACAAACATATCGTACATATTGTTGAAAAATCTCTCGAAAGTCTAGGATCCGTGGTTAAAAAAAAATTCAATCCACAGTTTGGAGTTTGATTTTTTCTCTGTACTGTTCGATCTGCTAATGTTTCAAAACTCACACTAATGGAACTCCCCTTTAGTTAAATGCACAAGATTATATAATGAAATTCCATGTATTGACAACTATGAAATGGATATTGTTCACCTGCATTTTACTCGTTTCAAGAAAAACAAAAGTTTACTACTATACTTCTAATTCATGATAGGTTTTTCTTCCACTCAGTCCATTTGCACGTTCATGTTGTATTAAATTGAAATTGGTATGACTGCTTTCTCAAATAATTTAATTCCCTAGAAGATTTTCCAACTAGGGGAAAGAAAAATTATGTGATCTCATATCCATCTCCCCTCATCGGATACGTCTTCGGTGGTTTTAGAAATCAACTAAGCTTCACTTCCTGTGTGATGTCGTTTTCAAATCGGTTGCGTCTGTTCGAATTCCTGGCCACCTATGATTTACAAACGGAAAATAAACGATATCGCTACAAAACAAAAAAATCGATTTGTATTTCGTGAGGTTTATCTTTAAAACTGTCCAACCGCATGCGAGATTAAATCCATCACCGTCTGAACCCACTCAGCGACGATCTTGGCATGTGTTTCAAATTATCAAGCATAAAAACGAGTGAAAAGAAATACAACACCGCTACCGTCTTTATGTAAATGTTGGGATGCATAATTTTGAAAATCCATCAGACAGCCTGCCACATGTTACACTTCATGTTAGAGGAGACTGTGATTCTTGTATTATTTATAGTGTCCCAATTTGACACGATTAACCATTTTTTTCTTCGCCTCAATCCACGAAAGAATTCTCATCAAGGTTTCTATCAAAATCGTCACGACTGATGAAACTAGAAATCAGTTAGCTCAAGCAGAACCTCCAATAATACTTTTATACTATGCTTTTAATGGAATTAGAATATGGTTCAACTTCAAGTATTCGATAGGTCTTTTATTGCTGTTATTTGTCGGTCTGCCTGGTGTAACCTAGGACGTTTATGCGTATATTTCGGGTTTTATTAGTCAGATTGCAGCAAAAAAACTTTTTGACAAAAAATAAGCCGACGAGAAAAGAAACTGAGAAGCGAAAATAAAATAAACCTTTTAACTTTTAATAACTAAGCTCATTAACTAACGTAAGTAAATAATTTTGAGTCTGCGCTAAAAAATTAATCGAAGCGTAAAATGATGGTAGTTAATATCAGCGAGACAGCTACCTGAACGGACACACACGTGAGGGCACACGTTGTTACGAGTGGTCGTGCGGAGAGCGGGTTTTTGGAATGTTATTGTTTATCGCTGAAGATGTCACGTAGCATTTTAATGTTATATTGTTTTAATTATTTCTTCAAAATAATTTAATGATCTTCGTTGTTTGTTTATTATACACGTCGACTAGAGAACCTGCTTCTTTTTACGTCGGTCAAAAACAAGAGCCAATATTGCAAAATCATTTGAAGTTCCATAATTAATACAGTAAAATAGTACATTCTCACGTACATGAAATCAGGTAGTGGCGATTTTTTCACACAATGTTCCGGATTACGTAGAGGTACTCTGGTCAAGTTTTTGTCCCCGAGGCCCCTCCGAAACATAGTTTCCCAGCCCAAAAACTGCAATTTTTTGGGACTTTTTTCAATTTTCGGCCATTTTGACCATGAAGGATGATTTTTCGACCATGACTATGAATCCTTTTTTTAACAAGATAGAATTTGCTGTAGACCCGATAGTTTCCGAGATACAGTTCTTCAAAGTTTGGTGTTATTTTCAAATTTGCAAATTTTCAGTAATTTCTCTTGTTTTTCATAAAATCGCCCTCGTATCAACACAATTCACTTTCATATGGTTCAGCGAAGTGAATTTTAACAAAATGTACATTTTAGAAAGGTGTGGGTGGGGGGATGGGGTGATGGGGGAGTATGCATGTTCGAAACATCCCAACTCCGAGTACTTGCCTCTGAGCCTGTATAAAACCAGTTCATGAGGAGTGATCAGAATCCCCCCCTCAGCAACCCTTTCTTTTGACGACTCGTAAATTTCAATTTCCGGTAACAAATTTCTTATCCCGCAAACTCTCACCACATATAAATCACGTGGAACTCTTTGAAGATCCTGTTTCCGACATCCTGATACAAGAACGAATATAACGTCACAATTCACATACCGAACGTTGGCCATGGTTATTTTATCATTGCAAAAAATTTGCAAATTTGAAAAAATAAAAAAAAATTAAAATTTAGCAAATTCTACCTAGTTTAACAAAGGTAACCATGGTCGTTGCCGAAAAACCACTTGTTCATGGTTAAAATGGACAAAAACTGAAAAAAGTGCAGAAAAATTGCAGTTTTTGGGCTGGGAAACTAAGTTCCGGAGGGGCCCCGAGGTCGAAAACTTGACCAAAGTACCCCCACGTCATCCCGAACATTGTGTGAAAAAAGCGCTACTACTTGATTTCATATACGAGATATCGATTCTGGACTACAATTTTATTGTATTAAATTGTCACTTATAATTGCACGAGAGGTTTGTATTTTTAACCGACGAAACCAAAAAGGAGGAGGTTCTCTATTCGACCCGTATATTTTATGTTTTTCCATCATATTTTTTTATGTATGATCACGCATAACTTTTTACTGAGGCGTCCGATTCCGATAATTCTTTTTTCAGTGGATAGGGTGTACTTCGACTTTGGTCCCATTTGGATTCAAAAAATAAAATCCACCCCTAAGGGTAGCGAAATGGAGGATATTGATCACTCACCCTCTGAATTCTGGTGCGTTAACCGATTCTATCAGGCATAACTTTGTACTGGGTTCTTCGATTTGGATAATTCTTTTTTTAATAGATATGGTATACCTTATATTTGGAATTCGAAAGGAATTAGCCACCCTTACTGGTAGAAAAATAGGGGATAATTGATTTTTCATTAGTGAACATTAGCACAACATACGTAGTTGACAATGACAGATCGCTACGGACATTATTCTTGTTCCGTCAAAATCAGTATATTTTATGAGAGGATGGAATGATATACAAAGTAATGAAATAAACTAACCAGAACAACGAAAATAATTTATATTACAACAAATAGTAAAAGTAGATAATCATATTATTTAACTGGTAATAGTTGAAGTAAGGTGGGTAAGTAAGTATTTTGGAAGTATATAAAAAAAATAAAAAACAAAAAACAAGTAGGTAGTAATTGGTAGATTTTAGCCACAAAAAATCAACTGAAAAGCAAAAAATAAAATAAACCTTTATAGTCTAAATGATAATTGAGCTCCTAAACTAATGTAAGTAACTGATTTTGAGTCGGCGCCAAACAAACTAGCAGTTGAATTAGGTGAAGCGTAAAATGATGGCAGCGAGATGCACGGCTGCGTTTTGATGACTTCTTTCATAGATAATGATCTTCGATAATTGTTTGTTTGGCGCCGACTCAAAATCAGTTACTTACATTAGTTTAGGAGCTCAATTATCATTTAGCGTTTTATTTTTTGCTTTTCAGTTGATTTTTTCGTCGGTTTAATTTTTTGTTAAACAGTTTTTATTTTTTACTTTTCAGTTCCGTATTTCGTCGGTTTAATTTTTTGTTAAAAAGTTTTTATCGGGTAAATTTGTTTAATGAGAAACTGTTGCCTAGCAATTAGACGAGAAAAACTGTCAACTTTTAAAAACGCGACACCGAAGGTGGAGCGTTTTTAGGTTGACAGTTTTTCGAGTCAAATTGGTAAAGGAAACAGTTTAGAATTTGAACAACACAAATTTACCCGATATCAATACAAACATCGAGGGTAATTCTGCAGGACAATTCAATGGATAAGAAATTTAGAAGCATATCAATGATAACTTTATTTATTTTGGCAACCAACACCGCGATAATTGATAAACAAATGAATAAGTGGAAACCCCACTAGTGCATTTGTCGCTGTAAAAGTTGCAGCCAACTTTTGCCGCTGTCAAACTGACAATTGCACTGTGGCATATGCGACTTTTTATACATGAGTTGAATTGTCACTTATAATTGCACGAGAGGTTTGTATTTTCTCGGGTAAATTTGGGTTGTTTAATGAAACTGTTGCCTAGCAATTAGACGAGAAAAACTGTCAACTTTAAAACGCGACCCGAAGGTGGAGCGTTTTAGGATTGACAGTTTTGAATCAAATTCAAAGGAAACAGTTTAGAATTTGAACAACACAAATTTACCCGAGATCAATACAAACATCGAGTGTAATTCGGCAGGACAATTTAATGAATAAGAAATTTAGAAACATATCAATGCAAATTTTATTTATTTTGGCAACCAACACCGCGAAAGTTGCAGCCAAGTTTTGCCGCTGTCAAACTGACAATTGTACTGTGGCATATGCGATTTTTTATACATGAGTTGAATTGTCAACATAAAATCATCTTAGAACCATTCCCATATCAACAAAGTCACTATTGACCAGTGTTCATATTTTTTATTTGAAATTATTTCACATTGCTGGAGCGAAAAAACACTTCTGCATATCACTCTGAAAATGTATAAATATCGGACGAAATCTTTCGATACACCCAAATTCACCTAAAATCATTATTTTCTAATGCAAAGCCATCTCAGCCATTTCTTTTTTACGATTATGATAATCACTCTATCATCGACACCTTATCGGGCCGGCCCCTTCTTCACATGCCGCCACTGCAGTTAGCCCTGAGTAATTTTCAAGTCTATGGAGTAGGGATATGTCTCAATAAGTGCATGCGGCTTCTTTGATCTGTGCCAACCGCAACTGATGAACAGATCCAGTGTGATGTAATCGATAATAACATGAAGAGCAGTCTCAATGTCAGAGACGTAACATGGTTTGGTTCAGTCAGAATGATATTACTGGATATATATATATATATATATATATATATATATATGTGAATTGCATCAGATTATTGATAGTGACATCTATAATCTGTGCGGTGAAGCTTGGACCTAATATCGTGGAATTTTAAAATCACGAGATTTCGTGCACTTTAACAGGTCACTAACAATTTGTTAGAAAGGCCTACCCACGATATCAATAGTCGTATTTCTCATGCGTTTAACGCAAACATCGATATCGAGAATGAGAGAAATCTGTTACGAATCCAAAAAGACACACCATCCGTCTACAGCCTGTTTCATGGTTTCCCAATCATCAGGACGGCTTGTGGTCTCCTTCAAATTCGCATCAGATTTCTCGTTGGTTCATAGCCTTAGGCCAATACAAACATGTGAATTGCATCAGAATTCTCGATATATATATATATATATATATTTCGGTACTTTTTCTTTGAACATTTTGAATTTCAATTTTCTTGGGATCGGCCCAAATGAGACATTGTCATTACGACATACTCTGGCGTTCTTTTATTCACGTTTCGACGATTCTCTTATTACGATTCCTATAGGAATTTCTGCAGACAATATAAAAACCATGGGATATTTAAAATCATTTCTTCGTGTTGCTTTCACTTGATATCATTCGTAAACTCAGGTCACAAAAGTGTTTACCGTAGACACGTGTTTCGGGCTTTCGGCCTTCATCAGTACGGTGAGGAAGTGCAGGGATAAACAGCACTTGGTAGTAAACGACAAATCAACTGAGTCAACAAACAGAACCAGCCGCACATTTGTGATTTCGGTTAGCAGACCCTGCATCCAGGGCAACAACCTACGTCACCACATTGATTATGAACTACATAAAGGAACCAATGCTGAAGACATTTTCATAGTTTCTCTATACCGAGGGCAACAATACGTGGGGTTCCATTATTTTCATTACATTATTATTCAAGATGGAGATATAAAGTTTGGAATTATATTTTATTTGTATATGTCATTAATATATTTTTTGCATTTCAACTCATTCTTTTGGAAGACTTTAAGAGGTTTTCAATTACCGATAAGAATTTCACAGGGTTTAATCTGAAATTATTCGTGATTCTCTTATTACGATTCCTATAGGAATTTCTGCATAGGATCACACACAGACAATATAAAAACCATGGGATATTTAAAATCATTTCTTCGTGTTGCTTTCACTTGATATCATTCGTAAACTCTAATACAGTTATAAAATCTCCGAATTCTTTTGAGTGACGAAAAGATTAAGCACAGTTTTTCCAAAATATTCGTGATCAAGGAACAATTACCAGGAATTTGAGCACGTCATTATTTCTCAAGTTATTTTTGATCACATAAAGCGTAGAATTCGTTTTTTTTATAGCTTTAGGTGATCAAAAATATTTTGAGAAAGGCATGAGTCTCCTGCCGACACATCAATAAAAAACACTACAGTATGTCGTATAGACAATGTCTCATTTGGACTTATCCCAAAAAAATTGAAATTCTAAATATATATATATATAAATATATATACATTTATATATATATATATATATATATATATGTATACAGGGTGAGTCAGAATAAGACCGACACACTCCGACTTCAGATTCCTCACCTCATTTCGAGGTGAAAAGTTGCTATCAAGGTATGTCCTAAAATGCATCCCATCTGAGAAACAGGGTGTTGAAAGTACGAAAAAAATTGAGATTTAATTTGTTTTCTCCAAAATTAACGAAGGAAATACTCCACACAGATAAGAGTTGAGGTCTGAAATAATTTTTGAAAAACTGAAGATAAGTACCTACTCTCAATTTGTTGAAGGTTATGTTGGAGTATCATTATCAAAGTCATTTCTAATTGATCTAGAAAAATATCCAATCAACATGTTTTTGATGCAGAAAAACAATTATTGTGTATTAATATCTACTTAAATGAAAGAAACGGTTTAGTGGGTACACTACATAGAAACAAATAAGGCATTAAAGCAAATGTTCAAATGGAGCTCCATTTTGTTCAATACACAATTGGCATCTCCGTATCATCGCTTTGTAATATTCCTGTATTAACAACGTACATGCTGCTAAAATTCTTGCCGTTAAATCTTCCACAGATTCTACAAGTGTTTCATGCACTAGGGATATAAGGTATCCCCACAAAAAAAGTCTAGTGCAGGCCAATGTATGGGACCACGTTTACCTATCCACCGAGCATGGAATGTTTGATCAAGAAATTGACGAACGATTCGTTGGAAATGGACCGGTGCTCCATCATATTGATACCACATTCTTTGACAAACCAATAGAGGTACGTCTTCAAGTAGCCCAGGTAAAACATGTTCAAGAAACACTCGGTAGTTCTGCCCAATCAAACGGGGAGGAAGAAGATATGGTCCAACGATTTTCGATCATTCCTACCCAAATATTCACTGAAAACTTTTATTGGTAGCCCATAAATGGCTGTTCCTACTATTGAAATATCCATCTCTTGTGAAACATGCCTCATCCGAGAATAGAACATATCTAGGAAAGTCGTTTGCTCCTTCATACATCCTCAAAAACCATTTACAAAAAAATCTACGAATGCTATAATCACCAGCATCTAGGGCCATCACCTTCTGTAGGCGAAATGGATACAATAGTTGTTCACGTGCTACCCGAATTACTCTTGTGACACATGTAACCTATACGAAATAATCCGAGTGCTGGTAGATAACATGTTGATTGGATAATATTTTCCTAGATAATTCAATCAAAAATAGCTTTATCTTCAGTTTTTTGCAAAAAATATTTCAGACCTTAACTCTTATCTAAGTGGAGTATTATGAATTTGGAAAAAAAAAATGGAACAATAGGAGTGCCGCAAAAGTTGCAACTTCAAAAAAATCTTCAAAAACTTCTGCTCCTCCAATTTCATCAGGGTTGTGTAGAAAATCACAAACTGAATATGCTGGATCATTTATTTTTAGTCCCAAAGTGTTTATATTTTTTAGTTATATTAATAGGGAATTTTGTCTCTATATCTCTAGTGTTGGTGCCTGTCCCATTCTGATTTGTGCTTTCGTGCATTATCGACTGTCATCTGTCAATATTATTTTTCAGAATATTGTTTGTGCTACCAACTGTTCACATATTTAAACAGAAAATCTCTATGAATAACACATTTGATACTAGAAATTCATAAGCGCTTCATGACCAAAAGTAATTGAATTGGTATATCAAATTGGCGATTTTCTATACAACCAAAATCAAACAACTGCCATTGGAGAGGCAGAACTTTTGAAGGTTTTTTTGAGTTGGCAACTTGTGCGGCACTCCTCTATTAGTATCGTTAGTAGCAGTGATTCTTGTGTTCCAGCTTTTGGCAAGGTCTGGTCAGTAAAAGACCGTTTATTTTTTCCGTATATGTTGTAAGTTAGATAAGTTCATTTGTTATCAGGATGATATTTCGCGAACGGAAGACTATTTAGAGCTGAAACTAGTTTAAAGACGAAGAGCAGGCTCCATACTGGAGGTTATACATTCGACTGAAATCAGAATAGTATAACAGAATTTCGATTCACAACTTGAATCATTGATCAAAAAAATGTTTTTTAGTGTATTGTATATAGTTCAGAAAGGTGGATATTAATACTAGCTCATCTACTCCAATTTTGATGAATGGTGAGCCACGAGGGTCCATTTCAGTACCATTACTACTATTCGGTGTCTACACCTGCCTGCTCAGAATCTTTAGAATATAACTAATATTATTTTCATGCCGTGACACCCAGGTATACCATTATTTCCCTGTTGATGATGTCGATGAGAGCATCGACGAAATAACTCATGACATATTTTGTAAGATCACATGCCCTAGAAATAAATGCAATGAAATCACAGCTAAGAGTTGTCCAACACTGAAGTCGCAAAACTTGTGTTCATTTCTTGAAGTTGAATTGAGGAGAACTGAATTGAACGGGGATTGAAATAATTCATAACATTTATTCCACTCATGTATGGTTCATGAAGAACTCAATTCAGTAATGAGTGAATGAAAAATTGTGGCATGGCAGACAAATTTTTTAAATTCAAGAAAAAAAAACATCCTCAAGCAGCAATCGAACCTGCGACCTTTGGGTCTCTACTCCATGAGCTATCGAGCACACAAGTTCCACTGTGTTTCGCTTTTTTCTAGAATTTAATTTTAGTTGTTGTGGAAATGGATTATGAAGGTAAAGAACCTCGTGTACTATCAGTGCCCATCAAGATCAATTTAACATTTTCCTAACTAAACTAGACTAGAGATTCAAAGGTTGCAGGTCCGACTCCT
Organism: Gonioctena quinquepunctata; assembly: GCA_018342105.1. Classification (NCBI taxonomy): domain Eukaryota; kingdom Metazoa; phylum Arthropoda; class Insecta; order Coleoptera; family Chrysomelidae; genus Gonioctena; species Gonioctena quinquepunctata. The sequence continues at coordinate 3,918 of JAFIRS010001475.1, read as the reverse complement.
GCTCAAGGATGTTTCTGTCTGCAATGCCACAATTTTTCATTTACCTAAATATATATACAGTGAGGACGTGAAAAGTGCCCCCCCCCCCCATTAACTTTTGAACGGAACAAGCTGTCGAGGTCGGGTGATATTCAGGTAAAAAATTATCACTTTCACCACTTTTTGGCATAGAAATGATTGTGGTTACGTGGTCTAGGGTCAAGAGGGCACCATCAACTTTTTTTTTAAATGTAGAGGGGGGTCACGTGGCTCCTGGTTTTGAAGGCCTTCCGATTCTTCATCCAACACCGCTTTGTTTGTGAAAATCGGCCAAGCCGTTTCAAACTGACAAGCGTTTGAAATTTGCTTCAAATATTTTACAAATAAATTAGTTTAACTATTAATTGCAGCAGAATTTCAACTCCGTTACTGATTCTGGTCGAAAAGTAGATTTTTTGTGGTAAAAAAGGTTCGCATATTATTTGTACTTTAAAATGTGCTTTTTGTTTAATTTTTTAATACCTTAGTTATTTTGCTGGAGACTCCAAATAGCATTTCATTTCAATCTCAGTCTAGTAGTGACGTTGATCATATCGATACTTTTGACAGTTGTCATAGGTTTCAGCATTTCTTTATAAATTTCAAATGCCTCGTCCTCGTCCTTTAGAAGAAAAAACCGAAGCAATTTTAATTTACGCTGAAGCTAGGCGTAATTACCATGAAGCAGAAAGAATATTTAATGAGCGCTTCCCAAATAATCCAAAATCTCGTACCTACTTAAGGGAATTGGTTAGTAAATTTTTAAGGACTGGTTGCGTAACGAGGGAGAAAGGGTCTGGAAGAAAATCTATTTCAGAAGAGCAGCTAATCGACGTTCTGGCAGCTGTTGTTAATAATCCGCAACAAACAACGAAAACGGTAGCCACGGCTTGTGACGTATCTACGACCACTGTGAAAAAATATCTTGAAAAACACAAATTTCACCCACATAAATTAAAAAATTTGCATCGTATTACAGAAGACTACCCGGATAGAAGACTGCAGTTTTGTGAGGTCAAGTCTGACCGCATAACCCAAAATCCCGGTTACATTAACTCTATTTGTTTTAGCGATGAAAGTACATTTTATCTTAATGGAACAGTAAATAGACAGAATGTGCGTTATTGCTCAGACGTAAATCCGCACATTTTTTGAGAGAGTCATACTCAAACTCCAGAGAATATCAACGTATGGGCTGGTATTTTGGGTGACCATATCATAGGTCCAATATTTATGGCAGAAAATTGAACTGGGCATCTGTATTTAAATATGCTTCAAAAGATCCATCACAGTATTCAAGAAGTAGGTGGGGCAAACCCAAATGAATTTACCATGGATGTTACCTTTCAACAAGATGGTGCACCCCCTCACTACTACCTACAGACCTGTCCGAGAATGGCTTAACGAGAATTTTCCGGGACGGTGGATAGGCCGACGTGGCCCCATTGAATGGCCAGCTAGGTCACCTGATATGACACCTATGGACTTTTTTCTGTAGGGGTACATAAAATCTAAGGTGAACGTCACGCAGCCACAGTCACTCCAGGAACTTATGGACCGAATAACAGATGTGTGTTACAGTATTACCCCGGAAACATTCAATAACGTTCGGAATGAATTTCACAACCCACTTTTTTTCTGTCAAGACGTGAACGGTGAACATTTCGAGCACTTGTTGAAATAGTTGCAATTGTTACTTAAAATTCTGTTGCAATTAAAAGTTATTTAGGTTTTTAATTTATTTGTAAAATACTTGAAGCAAACTTCAAATGCTTGTCATTTTGAAACGGCTTGGCCGATTTTCACAAACAAAGCGGTGTTGGATAGAGAATCGGAAGGCCTTCAAAACCAGGACCACGTGATAACTCAGATGGTTAGAGTATATACTAGAGATCCAAAGGTCGCAGGTTCGATTGCTGCTCGAGGATGTTTTTTTTCCTGAACTTAAAAATGTGTCTGCAATGCCACAATTTTTCATTTACTTATATATATATATATATATATATATATATATTCACAGACGCTATATTTCTCCTTCAATTCAGTAATTCACGCTTGCAACGTATTCAGAATACATAGGCTCCAATAGAATCAACGTGGGTTTTATTAAAGAAAAACATCCAAATGGTTACCTGCTGAAGGAATACGATTTTTACATTATTGTTGTCTTCTACAAGAAATAACAATTTGAATCTCTTTTCTATTTGTAAAACATAATACGGTTCAGGTGTGATGTTTACAATGTAAACATTTGAACAAAATATTACGTGTCGATACCTTGACGTCGCACATACCTTTTTGATAGGCCATTTTTCTACGCTGCTTTTAATAATCTGAACATTATACTTCAAGATTTGAATGCTTAGGTTTCAAAAACAAATTGCTTCTAGATTACACACTGAATATTTCATTCAATGTTTCACCTGTTTGAAGTATTGGTTGTGTATTTAGTGGAAAAAAAGTTTGCCTTCCTTATCTCTATGGGATATTTCCTAGGATTTGTATTTTTGTCAATCAATGTTTTTATCACAAGCTTTTATTTAAATTCACATTATTTGTACGTAGCTGTCTGTGTATGTTTAGTTCAAATTTTGCAAGTGAATTTTGACCAACTTCTGGTTGTTCGATTAACGTGAATTTTGATAGATGTTAAAAATTCCGGTGACAATGCATTATGGAACTTTTAACCGACGAAACCAAAAAGGAGGAGGTTCTCTAGTCGACGCGTATTTGTTTTTATGTATGATCACGCATAACTTTTTACTGAGACGTTCGATTCCGATAATTCTTTTTTCAGTGGATAGGGTGTACTTCGAAGTTGGTCCCATTTGAATTTAAAAGATGAAATCCACCACACCCTAACTTTGTACTGAGTTCTTCGATTTGGATAAATCTTTTTTTATTTGATAGGGTATACCTCATAGATGATCATATTTGAATTTCGAATGGAATTATCCATCTTCACGGGTAGAAAAATAGGGGATAATTGATTTTTCATTTGTGAACATTGGCAAACATATGAAGTTACAATGACAGATCGCTAAGGTCATTATTTTTTTCTCCACATCCGTCCCAAACATTATATTCTGAGAGGATGGAATGATATACAAAGAATGAAAAAAACTAACCGAACAACAAAAAAAATTTATATTACAAAAATAGTAAAAGTAGATAATCATATTATTTAACTGGTAAAAGTTGAAGAAGGTGGATAAGTAAGATTTTGGAAGTAATCAAAAACAAGTTGATTTTGCTACAAAAATTGAAAAAAAAAAACAAAAAAAATTAAACGAGGAATAGGAATGGAAGTAAAAAAAAATACCTTTCTAGAATCTAAGCTCCTAAACTAATGTAAGTAACATTTTAGTCAGGCCAAATAAATTAGGTAAGCCGAAAATGATGGCATCGAGTTGCGCGGGGGACATTCTGATAATTTTTTGAAGTAATTTGATGATCTTCGTTGATTGTTCGTTTGGGCCGACCAAAATTAGTTACTTACATTGTTTAGGGGCTTGATTAACAAAAGGTTTATTTAATTTTTTACTCTTCAGTTCCGTATTTCGTCCGTTTAATTTTTTGTTAAAAAGTTTTTATTGCTAGAGAAAGATCAAAATGACGGACGAGTTTTGTGGTTATGGTTCGATTCTATTCCAAATTGGTATGAGGGGGTTTTCGGGGACAGAGATCATGATTTTCTTTGCAAAATCACCGAAATCAAGATGGTGGCTCCAAGATCGCGACTTGTTTTGTTATTATGGCCCGATGCCATTCAAACTTGGTATATGTTTTTTGTGGGGTCGGAGATTATCAATTTTTGTCAGATTAAGATGACATATTTCATGAATGACTAGAAATGATAAAAAAAATACAAATGCACGAAAAAGGAAAAAAATTTTTTTT